>CM061136.1:153560360-154060360 GCA_030789695.1 Scilla litardierei | reverse complement strand
GCCATTTCATCAAATTCGCATGTTTTGAGACCGTTAAATTTGTAACGGGTGGATGGGTGCTCTAATGCCCAACGGGTTCACCCATTATTTTCCCTGGGGTATATAATTGTATGGATTAAACATCAAAAAAAGAATTTTTGAAAAAAAAATTTCAAAAAAATTTCAAAAAAGTTTTCGCACGGCTTTCGCACGGTATTTTTCGCACCCGAAGATTGCCATATATATATATATATATATATATATATATATAAAGATGGATACCAAGGGTCATTTACAATCATGGTGGATACCAAAGGTCCTAATACCAAAGGTCCTAATACCAAAGGTCACAAGGCCTATTCATAACACTTCCCCTTATCCATCCATCATTGTAAACTCGACATATAAATACTTCAGGATTCATAGTGCTTATGAGTATCATAAGGGGTGGATACTTCTGAATCCTTGTTTAGAGACTACAGGTCTCTTTAGGGCCTGTTCTTTTGTAAAGAAAGTAGCCAGTATGCCACAAATTTTCACTATTCATCCATTGTTCACCAGCTTTCCTACCCAACTTTCCCATTTCGTGTTCTTTTGGCTTTTTCAAAATCCTGGAAAGTTTGCCTACGTGGAATTCCAATTGGGATTCCCGATGCACTTTTTTATCCTCTAATTTTGTTGGGAAAGCTTGGATTTGTAGGGCCCACTTTGTCATCTCTCTCTATCTCTCATCCACCTCACCAACTTTTCACTATCTCATTCCAACTTTCCAAACCCAAAAGAACACAAGAAAGGAGAGTGGACCCCACTTTACTTTCTCAACCCCACTTTCCATACAATTTTCCAAGCAAAAGAACACAAAACTCAAATTTCTCTCTCCTCAGGTTCCACAAATCCCCAACTTTCCCATTTCTACTTTCTTGCAAAAGAACAGGCCCTTAACTTCCCATGTTCTATGGATATCACTAGAGGTGGATACTTCTGGATCCAGAGTTAATGTGGTTGCCTCGTTAAAACCTTTGGCTATGGAAAACCCAGTGGACAAAACCATAGCAAAGGGAAAAGAGTACAACACAACATTCAACTCCCCCTTCATCTGTACAAGCTTCAGGCTCGCAAATCTCCCAGGCATCTATGCATCAATCTCATCTACAACGTTTCGAGAAAAAAAAATCCAAAATACAAGCATCGCTCATCTATACAAGTATCGTTCATATATGGCAGCTACTGAATCCAAGGGAGATCCTCTGAAGATGTGTGCTCTGTCTCATCGCCTTTGATGTAGACTTCTCAAGGATGAGCTAGGAAAGTGGCATGGTCTGCAGACTCGGTAGATAGCTCCACGTCTCTAGCCTCTGACCCAGTCGTCATTGTGTCTGCGAGTTACTTCAGGGCGTAGCTATGCATACTCGTATTTGCTTCTTGGATGATGAGCTTCTCGGAATGGTAAGATGATGGTGCCTTAGTCGCATGCTTTGCAGATCTCCAGAAGGTATCTTTTCCTTCGTGGGTAAACCACATACCCGAAGTCTGTTGTCATCGCGATAATCTGTAACCTGCATTTACAAATACATTTAACATGGAGGATGATCCTTTATAGTAGTGACCCTTAGAGGTAGCGCAGAAGATGCGTAGCTCTGGTTTAATGACGCGCAACAGGCGCTGCACTGTATCTGACTTACAGATTTACTGCCAACGCTATATAGAGAAGCGTGGAGTTGGCCAGATATAGGAGCGTATCAAAGACACTCAAGTAAGGCACTTCAGGTCCTACAATATTCTTCCCCTCTTCCAGTGAACAGAAGGAGTCTATATGTACATCCATACAACCAATAGTTGTATTTAGTGGATTACAATTGTACATGTTTCTTCATCAACTTCGGGTGTATGAAGTTAAATGTCAAATGATTTTCATCTGCTGGATGATATTTTCATCTTCTGGATGAGAGTTTCATCTTCTGTGTGATAAGTCTGTAAGCCAAGATTTTTGCCTAGGTCTTTCATATCATATTTGATAGTAAGGCTTAAACAGATATTTTGGTTTTCTCTTCAAGAGATTCGATGAGATTTGAGTTGTTTGCAACTATAATCTCAAATCATTTTCTTTGCTCTTTTAAAGATGCAAAAACAATTTTTAGTAGGACTCCTTATATTGATAAGGAACTTTATGTAAGAATCGTCTTACCCTTGCAATACTAGCAACAACACACTAGGGGGGTGAATAGTGTAATATCAATAAATTGTGCAATTAAAATTAAACTTGCAAATACAGAATAAACAATGCAAGAGGAATTAATCAACACAATCAAAACAAACGCAAACACAAGATATTACACTGGTTCTCCAAACTTGGGTACGTTCAACCACACCAATATTCACTATAATACTCACAAAGAGAAGTGAATACAAATCTCACAAAGAGGTACCTCACCAAGAGGATTTTTTCCTACACAAGAACCCAACCAACCCTACACAAGGGTCAAATTCCCCCACAGAGAATTTCTAACTCACACTCAGAGAATTAGGGTTAGCACTACATTAGGACACCAAACTCCCACAAAGAGAGTTACTCCCACAAAGAGAGTTATTCCCACAAAGAGAATGTCTAATTCCCACAAAGAGAATGTCTAATTCACACAAAGAGAATTAGGGTTTCAAAGAAACACAAAGTAAAACAAATACTCTTACCTATGCCTTGATATGCTTACTCATAGATGAATGCAAGGCATGGAAGATGATCTCCAAGTGATGAGATTTGCTTGAATAGTACTTGGATGATTTTCCTTGAGCTTGACTTCAATGCATGAAGGAGAATTAGAGCTGTAAGAGGGAAATGAGAGAGTTTGAGAGTGGCTTATATAATCTCAAAAGATTTTCAATAGCATCAAGAAGTTCAAATGAACTCAGCACTCTTATATATATATGAACCATATAGGAACTCTCAAAAGCCAAGAAAACAGCAAAAAACAAAAAGCGGCAACGGTTAGATTTTGGGCTGAAACGTCACTGACAGTCGACTGATGAACAAATGATAGTCAACTGTCCAATGACTAAATAAATCCCAATGGCTATAATCTGAGTCTCGACAGTCGACTGATGAAGACGATACAGTCGACTAAAAACAGGACATTTGCCTGTTAAACCTTCAGCATGCGACTGCTGCAGAGGATGGAATAAAACAGAGAGATGCACTCTTACTCCTGATTCGAATTCAATATTACATATTTAACCCCCCATTTAGCCCTATTTTGTGCTCATGTGATGCTATATTGTTCTCTAATACATTCGTATTTTGTACACAATCATTTATTAGAGAAAACACTCTATTTGAGCACAAAACAGTAATTAACGGAGTATTTCTGCCCTTTTTATATTTTCTCTAGCTTGGTCTCGATCTCACGATTCCAACGACTATTTATTTGTATTTTTCTGAGATCTATGCTAATTACTGTGATTTATTGAATGCAGAATACATTTTTGAAGGCTGAAATACGAAGAAATACGGTCGATATACGCCGTAAATACAGCGTATATACGCCGCATCACTTTACGACGACATGTGGCAGTGCTCCCGCCGTTGGATCTCAATCCAACGAGCCGCAACGGAGCTTGAAATCGAAGCAAGCGGCGTGATATCGACCGTTGGATCTCGATCCAATGGTCCAAAATCGAGGCTTTCGAAATCAAAGTACATGTCGACGTGGCTCAATCTGGCACGTCCATTCTCAATCCAATGGGCTGCGATCATCCCGACCCAGCGACGAAGCAGCGAACGAAGCGGGGCACGTGGCATCCATCGGACGGCTTCCGCCTTCGCATCAACGGTCGTGATCTCATCCGAAGCGATCGAAGAAGCGGGCGGCATCGTTCGTTCTCACAGGGCGACGTGGCTGATCGTCGAGCGTTGGATGATGATCCAACGATGGCGGATGAGGCCGAATTCGATCCGAAGCGGGCGCACGATATTTGAGGCCACGTTTCGCACACACGTTTAATCCCACGTTTTGAAATTCGATCGGATGGTCGACATCTTCCAGCGGCTACGGGTTGGGTTTTAAGCGATTTGGAGTGCGGGTTTAGACCCGATAGCACAGTAAACCCGCAATGATTTATATTTAAGGTATTTCTAGGGTTTTTGAGCATATGCAGGGCGTATTGGAGGCTCTAGGAGCCGTATTTCTCCTCTGAAAAATTCTGTAAAATTCCAGAGGCTATTCTTCTTATTTCCAGAGAGTTTTGGTGTCTATATTGGAGATTTGGTGATAAATTCTTAAACTTATACCCCGTATTTGGTGCTTTTCTATTGTATTTTGCTATTAGAATGATGTATTTTGCTATGAAACTTGATTTTTCTTGCACCATGAGTAGCTAAATTCTTATTGTGCATGGTATGGTGTAGTTAGGGGATATGATTTGTGTTCGTTTGGTTGAATATTCGTTGTGCTAAATGGTTAACGTTGATAAAGTTATAGTCTTTGTTATTAAATCTTATCTTCATTTTCCAAAAGAACGTGTTAGAGTAGATGATCACCCCATAAGGGTGAGTTTTGATTTCCCTAAAATGGACTTTCATATCGTATTTAAAAGACTAAAACTTTAGCAACGATCTTATTGAATTTTGTGCTTGAACCCCCAAAAGGGTATTTTCCGATGAATTGCTCCCAAAAGGAGAATTCATTGAGTTATATTGGGTATTTTCCGTTGAATTGCTCTCAAAAAGAGAATTCATTGTGTTATATTCGTCAACCAAATTAATACGACTCATGGACCCTAATGAACCCATACCATGTGCATACTTTTCATCGATATTTTCATACACGACTTTTCTTTGTTCGCATTGTTCACCACGATCAAACCCATTAAAATCATCGTCACCATAAGTGGTTAGCTTCTTTTCGTTGGATTTCTATTTGATTTAAGCTTTGTGGTTGCAACAGATTTTCTCTCGAGGATTCGACATCTGGACTCCCAGATTATATTACTTGTACGGACTCTTTCGCTTGAGAGAATCACATTTTTGGGCCTACCAAGTTTTTGATGCCGTTGCTGGGGAGAATGGTTTGTTACCACTGTTTATTTCTTTTAGGGGACCTTCGGTGAGATCTTTCCACTTTACTGTACATAAACTTTTGTTTATTTTTAAATTGTTTTTTAAAATGGAGTATTTGAATTTCTATTGCACAAACATTCTGTATGATGCAGAGTACGCTAAAGCACACAAACATAGGATGGAGAAGCTCAAGATCGTTAATTTTAATCAGACTGATTGTGAAACCTTCTTTCAGGCCTGGAGGAGGTTCACAGACATAATATCGCTATCAGCAGCATGGGTACACAAAGAACGAGCTTATGGAGTCCTTTCTAGATGGACTACGACCACAATGCAGGAATTCTTGGGTGTCATGACGCCGACAGAGGCGTGGAAATACATGGAGTCTTTACAAGAGAATGAAGAAATCATGAAAGATACTTCAGAGTTCGATTCAACGGAGCCTTCAAGCCTCGATCAAGGGGAGCAAAGCGTAGACGTACCTTTGCATTCTTTGAAAGAGGAAGTTTATTTGCTCATTCAGACACAGGAGGCTACATCCCATCAATTCCAAGAGAATTTCCTTGCTCGCAGTCGGCATATTCAGCAATCCATTGAAAATCTTAATTTGATTGCCACTTGCTTAGAAGAACATAATTATTTTGAAATTCAACTTCAAGAATCTGATATGAGTTCATCTTCTATTGCAGGTACATCGAGCGAGCCATGTCACGATGAAGGTACAAATCAGAACATTAACCTGGCTGGAAGCGCGTGCAAAAGAGGGGACGAGCAAGCAATTTTGGATGAACCGGAGGAGGAAACATCTAGGGACATTGGCTTAGAGATCATCTCCATGGAGCCAGAACCATTTCCTCTTCCAGTTTTTTCCCAAAATCATTTACCCCTCTCCCCAATGACTGAGCATCATACCGAGAGTAGTGCATATCTTTTAGGGAGTAGTCATCAATATGCTTTAATTTATTTCACCTATTTTGATGACTACGTTTGGAATATTTTTATTGAGAATAATCTTAAACTAAAATGGATTGACGTGACTCATTTCTTGCAAGATACAGGTGAATATCTTATATAGATGCTGGGAGTTACGTTGCTGGGATCCAATTTAGTCGTTGGAGGAAGATCACTTGCCGAGGAGCGCAAGGAGCAAATTGAACAACTTCCTCCACAATTAAAGATTCGGGATCCGCCATTTGACCACGGTGTGTTCTTTCCATTATCATAGTTTTTATAAGCTTTCTAGGTTGCTTGCTTTGAATAAACTCGTACACCGTTCGACATTGAGGACAATGTCCATCTTTAGTTGGGGGGTGTGTATGAGACCTTAGGATTTTTTTTGCTAAGAGAAGAATAAATCACCAAATCTCAGCATTTAAAACTCCTTCACATTCCACAAATACGGATGATTATGCATTGATTGAGTTCTAAAAATTGTTTATGGATTGAGTTAATTATTTTTCCTTCATGGAATTACTCGTTAATATGCTATTCATGAAAACTTTCAATTGCCATGATTAATATCTCGAAATAGTTTGAATTTATTTCATGCCTGCTAATGTGATGAAAAAGCTTAAGTATACACGATTTATTAGAATAGTCTTCAAGTTGAAGAGGAATTTGGCCATTGTTATTAATGTTTATGTTCGAAGAATGGGTGTTGAGTTGCTTAAGAAAAAAAGAAAAAAAGAGGAGAAAAAAATGAAAGAAAAAAGAATGAAATGAATAAGTGCGTCACTAAAAAAATAACTTGGTTGGCTCGAGTAGTACAGTCCGAGGGGTCCTTTTTGGCCTAATGCCCTATTATCGTCTGATTTGGGAGCCATTGACCGGAAACTCACTCATTTGATGGAGCGATCCAAGTTATACATTTTTCCGCAAATGTTGCTTTATGCGCGTTACGCGGAACTAATAAAAGAAAAGAAGTGGTGAATAAACTAAGCAACCTCAATGCCCATGACTTGAACGATCTTTGTGAGATGCCAATTCCATGGAAACAAGAAAACTAGAATATAACGACGTGTTATACTTTCGCTTGCGCAAAACGATGCTTGCATGCTATTTATTCAAATTAAATTAGAGAAAATATCATGTGATTGATCTTGTGCATGGATTGTGTATATTGATAGTCTAGATCAGATTGGAAAGCGTATTATTGAGCCATCCATAAGCGATTGATAGAATTTATTGTTTTATTAATCATCCGTATTAATCGTTCTTTTTGCTATAGACTAGCAAATCGCTAGTTGGGGGTGTGATTCGGGTTCAATATTACATATTTAACCCCCCATTTAGCCCTATTTTGTGCTCATGTGATGCTATATTGTTCTCTAATACATTCGTATTTTGTACACAATCATTTATTAGAGAAAACACTCTATTTGAGCACAAAACAGCAATTAACAGAGTATTTCTGCACTTTTTATATTTTTCCTAGCTTGGACTCGATCTCACGATTCCAACGACTATTTATTTGTATTTTTCTGAGATCTGTGCTAGTTACTGTGATTTATTGAATGCAGAATACAATTTTGAAGGCTGAAATACGAAGAAATACGGTCGATATACGCCGTAAATACAGCGTATATACGCCGCATCACTTTACGACGACACGTGGCAGCACTCCCGCCGTTGGATCTCAATCCAACGGGCCGCAACGGAGCTTGAAATCGAAGCAAGCGGCGTGATATCGACCAACGGTCCAAAATCGAGGCTTTCGAATCGAAGTACCTGTCGACGTGGCTCAATCTGGCACGTCCATTCTCAATCCAACGGGCTGCGATCATCCCGACCCAGCGACGAAGCAGCGAACGAAGCGGGGCACGTGGCATCCATCGGACGGCTTCTGCCTTCGCATCAACAGTCGCGATCTCATCCGAAGCGATCGAAGAAGCGGGCGGCAGCGTTCGTTCTCGCGGGGCGACGTGGCTGATCGTCGAGCATTGGATGATGATCCAACGATGGCGGATGAGGCCGAATTCGATCCGAAGCGGGCGCACGATATTTGAGGCCACGTGTCGCACACACGTTTAATCCCGCATTTTGAAATTCGATCGGACGGTCGACATCTTCCAGTGGATATGGGTTGGGTTTTAAGCGATTTGGTGTGCGGGTTTAGACCCGATAGCACAGTAAACCCGCAACGATTTATATTTAAGGTATTTCTAGGGGTTTTGAGCGTATGCAGGGCGTATTGGAGGCTTTAGGAGCCATATTTCTCCTCTGAAAAATTCTGTAAAATTCCAAAGGCTATTCTTCTTATTTCCAGAGAGTTTTGGTGTCTATATTGGAGATTTGGTGATAAATTCTTAAACTTATACCCCGTATTTGGTGCTTTTCTATTGTATTTTGCTATTAGAATGATGTATTTTGCTATGAAACTTGATTTTTCTTGCACCATGAGTAGCTAAATTCTTATTGTGCATGGTATGGTGTAGTTAGGGGATATGATTTGTGTTCGTTTGGTTGAATATTCGTTGTGCTAAATGGTTAACGTTGATAAAGTTATAGTCTTTGTTATTAAATCTTATCTTCATTTTCCAAAAGAACGTGTTAGAGTAGATGATCACCCCACTAGGGTGAGTTTTGATTTCCCCAAAAGGGACTTTCATATCGTATTTAAAAGACTAAAACTTTAGCAACGATCTTATTGAATTTTGTGCTTGAACCCCCAAAAGGGTATTTTCCGATGAATTGCTCCCAAAAGGAGAATTCATTGAGCTATATTGGGTATTTTCCGGTGAATTGCTCTCAAAAAGAGAATTCATTGTGTTATATTCGTCAACCAAATTAATACAACTCATGGATCCTAATGAACCCATACCATGTGCATACTTTTCATCGATATTTTCATACACGACTTTTCTTTGTTCGCATTGTTCACCACGATCAAACCCATTAAAATCATCGTCACCATAAGTGGTTAGCTTCTTTTCGTTGGATTTCTATTTGATTTAAGCTTTGTGGTTGCAACAGATTTTCTCCCGATGATTCGACATCTGGACTCCCAGATTATATTACTTGTTCGGACTCTTTCGCTTGAGAGAAGCACATTTTTGGGCCTACCAACTCCCAGTATGCATACAGGCGACTGATGAAAAATGACAGTCGACTGTAAAATAGACATGCGACTGTTTATCCTTCATTAGTCGACTGCTGTAGGAGATGGAATAAAACAGAGAAGCAATCTTTGCACTTACGCCTTTTAGACGACTGTTGACCATTTCATAGGCGACTGTAAATATATAGGTGACTATAAATACTTCATCAATCAACTGATGCGAAAAGCTCAAGTAGAGTCAATAAAAGGTTGACTTGAGCAGTGCACCACAGTCGACTGTAGAAGGCTCGACAGGCGACTGGAATTACCCAGTCGACTGTAAAACCTTCAGCAGGCTACTGTTGGAGAGCCGGAGACTCCAATTGAGTCTTTGGACAAGTTGAACCTATTGGGTTGGATTCTATGATAATCCTAAGGCTCACTAAGAAGGTTAAATGCATATGCATGAATGAGTAGACCATCTACCAAGGCATTACATTAAACCTAGACTCAAAAAGGAAAAAAACAATAAATGAAATATTACATGGATTATATTGCTTTCCTTAGAGTCTATGGCTTAGTCTTGATACCTTGATGCTCCCCTTGAGTCCAAGCTTTGGACCTTCTCCACTTGATGTCCATCCTTACACCAAGTGTTTAGTCTCCAAAAATGATATTCTTGAAATGTAACTAAGAGACTAAAACAAGAGAGCCATTAGCAACAACATAATGTTGTGATCATCATCAAAATGACATTGGTATGAAACACCAATACTCAACAATTTCTCCCTTTTTGATGATGACACACATTATGTAAAACACAAAGAAATAAAGCACAATGCTAATGAGCTCCCCTACTTATATGCACCAATTGAAAAATGAGATAAACAATTGAGAATACTCATTATACCAAACGAAATAATGAGGAACCAATGTGACATATAATATGCATGGATTACATAAACCAATTGCAATAAGAATATTACATGCGCACATGAATGGTTTATATAATCCCACATATCTCTCCCCATATATATATATACTAGTCATAACCCGTGCCCGCGGGCACGGGTCATTTAAGATTTTCCCATGCGAAATTTTTGTTCTCCGAAATTTTTTTTTCAAAGCCAAAATTTAAAAAAAAAACAAATTAGTTTACAATATTTAGCGGTACGGGCACCTTCGGTGCGGAACAACAAATTCAGCGCATGCGCCTTCGACACAGAACACCAAATTTGATGTGGGTGCTTTCGGCGCAGAGCAACAAATTCGACGTAAAACAACAATTTCGACGCGAGTGTCTTAGGCGCGGAACAACAAATCAGCGTTAAAAATGGCGCGGGTGCCTTTAGCGCGGAACAACAAATTTAGCGCATGCGCCTTCGACACAGAACACCAAATTCGACGTGGGTGCCTTCGACGCAGAACAACAAATTCGACGTAAAACAACAATTTCGGCGCGGGTGCCTTAGGCGCGGAACAACAAATCAGCATTGAAAAATTTAGCGCGAAGGCGCCTTCGGCGCGGGCGCCTTCGGCGCGGGCGCCTTATACAAATAACCCGTGCCTGTGGGACACTGTTCATTAAAAAATATTGGACCCACTAATTTTAAAAAACATCAATAATTATTAGTTTCCCCTGAAATATCAGCAGCTGGGATCGAAATTTTACAGGGTTTTGCAACGCGGATCAATGAGTTGGCAGCATCTTCCGCGTTCATTCTCCCACAGCCCGCGTTCATTCCCAAGATGAGATTGTGTGTGAGCACACCATTTTTTTTCATAACTAATATTAAAAGGCAATTCCTAATTTCAATGTTATTGTGTATTCCCAACAAATTTCTATTCAACCCAAAATTTTCCCTCCAAAACTTGATGTGACATTGCCACATAGGACAAATTCAAAATCTGCCCTCAATTGTAATATAGATATCTTTTATCCAATTTCTCTTGATAACATCCCTCTCTTATAATATAGAGATCTCTTATCCAATTTCTCTTGATAACATCCCTCTTTTATAATATAGATATCTCTTATCCAATTTCTCATGTCCAATATCTCTTATTCAATTTCTCTTGATAACATCCCTCTTTTATAATATAGATATCTCTTATCCAATTTCTCTTTGCCAATATCTCGTATCCAATTTCTCTTGATAACATCCCTCTTTTATAATATGGATATCTCTTATCCAATTTCTCTTTTCCAATATCTCTTATCCAATTTCTCTTGATAACATCCCTCTTTTATAATATAGATATCTCTTATCCAATTTCTCTTGATAACATCCCTCTTTTATAATATAGATATCTCTTATACAATTTCTCTTGTCCAATATCTCTTATCCAATTTCCCTTGATAACATCCCTCTTTTATAATATAGATATCTCTTATCCAATTTCTCTTTTCCAATATCTCTTATCCAATTTCTCTTGATAACATCCCTCTCTTATAATATAGATATCTCTTATCCAATTTCTCTTGATAACATCCCTCTCTTATAATATAGATATCTCTTATCCAATTTCTCTTGATAACATCCCTCTCTTATAATATAGATATCTCTTATCCAATTTCTCTTGATAACATCCCTCTTTTATAATATAGATATCTCTTATCCAATTTCTCATGTCCAATATCTCTTATTCAATTTCTCTTGATAACATCCCTCTTTTATAATATAGATATCTCTTATCGAATTTCTCTTTTCCAATATCTCTTATCCAATTTCTCTTGATAACATCCCTCTTTTATAATATAGATATCTCTTATCCAATTTCTCTTTTCCAATATCTCTTATCCAATTTCTCTTGATAACATCCCTCTTTTATCCCTGTTTTATAATATAGATATCTCTTATCCAATTTCTTTTGTCCAATATCTCTTATCCAATTTCTTTTGATAACATCCCTCTTTTATAATATAGATATCTCTTATCCAATTTCTCTTGTCCAATTTCTCTTATCCAATTTCTCTTGTCCAATATCTCTTATCCAATTTCTCTTGATAACATCCATCTTTTATAATATAGATATCTCTTATCCAATTTCTCTTGTCCAATATCTCTTATCCAATTTCTCTTGATAACATCCCTCTTTTATAATATAGATATCTCTTATCCAATTTCTCTTTTCCAATATCTCTTATCCAATTTCTCTTGATAACATCCCTCTTTTATAATATAGATATCTCTTATCCAATTTCTCTTTTCCAATATCTCTTATCCAATTTCTCTTGATAACATCCCTCTTTTATTATATAGATATCTCTTATCCAATTTCTCTTGATAACATCCCTCTTTTATAATATAGATATCTCTTATCCAATTTCTTTTGTCCAATATCTCTTATCCAATTTCCCTTGATAACATCCCTCTTTTATAATATAGATATCTCTTATCCAATTTCTCTTTTCCAATATCTCTTATCCAATTTCTCTTGATAACATCCCTCTTTTATAATATAGATATCTCTTATCCAATTTCTCTTGATAACATCCCTCTCTTATAATATAGATATCTCTTATCCAATTTCTCTTGATAACATCCCTCTTTTATAATATAGATATCTCTTATCCAATTTCTCATGTCCAATATCTCTTATTCAATTTCTCTTGATAACATCCCTCTTTTATAATATAGATATCTCTTATCCAATTTTTCTTTTCCAATATCTCTTATCCAATTTCTCTTGATAACATCCCTCTTTTATAATATAGATATCTCTTATCCAATTTCTCTTTTCCAATATCTCTTATCCAATTTCTCTTGATAACATCCCTCTTTTATAATATAGATATCTCTTATCCAATTTCTCTTGATAACATCCCTCTTTTATAATATAGATATCTCTTATCCAATTTCTCTTGTCCAATATCTCTTATCCAATTTCCCTTGATAACATCCCTCTTTTATAATATAGATATCTCTTATCCAATTTCTCTTGTCCAATATCTCTTATCCAATTTCCCTTGATAACATCTCTGTTTTATAATATAGATATCTCTTATCCAATTTCTCTTGTCCAATATCTCTTATCCAATTTCTCTTGATAACATCCCTCTTTTATAATATAGATATCTCTTATCCAATTCCTCTTGACCAATATCTCTTATCCAATTTCTCTTGATAACATCCCTGTTTTATAATATCGATATCTCTTATCCAATATCTCTTGTCCAATATCTCTTATCCAATTTCTCTTGATAACATCCCTCTTTTATAATATAGATATCTCTTATCCAATTCCTCTTGTCCAATATCTCTTATCCAATTTCTCTTGATAACATCCCTCTTTTATAATATAGATATCTCTTATCCAATTCCTCTTGTCCAATATCTCTTATCCAATTTCTCTTGTCCAATATCTCTTATCCAATTTCTCTTGATAACATCTCTCTTTTATAATGTAGATATCTCTTATCCAATTTCTCTTGTCCAATATCTCTTATCCAATCTCTCTTGATAACATCCCTCTTTTATAATATAGATATCTCTTATCCAATTTCTCTTGTCCAATATCTCTTATCCAATTTCCCTTGATAACATCCCTCTTTTATAATATAGATATCGCTTATCCAATATCTCTTGTCCAATATCTCTTATCCAATTTCTCTTGATAACATCCCTCTTTTATAATATAGATATCTCTTATCCAATTTCTCTTGTCCAATATCTCTTATCCAATTTCCCTTGATACCATCCCTCTTTTATAATATAGATATCTCTTATCCAATTTCTCTGGTCCAATATGTCTTATCCAATTTCCTTGATAACATCCCTCTTTTATAATATAGATATCTCTTATCCAATTTCTCTTGTCCAATATCTCTTATCCAATTTCTCTTGATAACATCCCTCTTTTATATTATCTTTTATCCAATTTCTCTTGATAACATCCCTCTTTTATAATATAGATATCTCTTATCCAATTTCTCTTGATAACATCCCTCTTTTATAATATAGATATCTCTTATCCAATTTCTCTTTTCCAATATCTCTTATCCAATTTCTCTTGATAACATCCCTCTTTTATAATATAGATATCTCTTATCCAATTTCTCTTGATAACATCCCTCTTTTATAATATAGATATCTCTTATCCAATTTCTCTTGTCCAATATCTCTTATCCAATTTCCCTTGATAACATCCCTCTTTTATAATATAGATATCTCTTATCCAATATCTCTTGTCCAATATCTCTTATCCAATTTCTCTTGATAACATCCCTCTTTTATAATATAGATATCTCTTATCCAATTTCTCTTGTCCAATATCTCTTATCCAATTTCCCTTGATAACATCCCTCTTTTATAATATAGATATCTCTTATCCAATTTCTCTGGTCCAATATGTCTTATCCAATTTCCTTGATAACATCCCTCTTTTATAATATAGATATCTCTTATCCAATTTCTCTTGTCCAATATCTCTTATCCAATTTCTCTTGATAACATCCCTCTTTTATATTATCTTTTATCCAATTTCTCTTGATAACATCCCTCTTTTATAATATAGATATCTCTTATCCAATTTCTCTTGATAACATCCCTCTTTTATAATATAGATATCTCTTATCCAATTTCTCTTTTCCAATATCTCTTATCCAATTTCTCTTGATAACATCCCTCTTTTATAATATAGATTTCTCTTATCCAATTTCTCTTGATAACATCCCTCTTTTATAATATAGATATCTCTTATCCAATTTCTCTTGTCCAATATCTCTTATCCAATTTCCCTTGATAATATCCCTCTTTTATAATATAGATATCTCTTATCCATTATCTCTTGTCCAATATCTCTTATCCAATTTCTCTTGATAACATCCCTCTTTTATAATATAGATATCTCTTATCCAATTTCTCTTGTCCAATATCTCTTATCCAATTTCCCTTGATAACATCCCTCTTTTATAATATAGATATCTCTTATCCAATTTCTCTGGTCCAATATGTCTTATCCAATTTCCTTGATAACATCCCTCTTTTATAATATAGATATCTCTTATCCAATTTCTCTTGTCCAATATCTCTTATCCAATTTCTCTTGATAACATCCCTCTTTTATAATATAGATATCTCTTATCTAATTTCTCTTGATAACATCCCTCTTTTATAATATAGATATCTCTTATCCAATTTCTCTTGATAACATCCCTCTTTTATAATATAGATATCTCTTATCCAATTTCTCTTTTCCAATATCTCTTATCCAATTTCTCTTGATAACATCCCTCTTTTATAATATAGATATCTCTTATCCAATGTCTCTTGATAACATCCCTCTTTTATAATATAGATATCTCTTATACAATTTCTCTTGTCCAATATCTCTTATCCAATTTCCCTTGATAACCTCCCTCTTTTATAATATAGATATCTCTTATCCAATTTCTCTTGTCCAATATCTCTTATCCAATTTCTCTTGATAACATCCCTCTTTTATAATATAGATAGATATATATATATATGAGGAGGGATCAAATGACCCCCAAAAATAACCCCCAAAAATGACCCCCTATCAAAAATCCTATGCCCCCCCATTTTTTCGGAAGATCTGAACCGCTCATCTTGATCTCCGCCCTCTAAATACCCGACCCACCAATTTTCAACCCGATCTCATGTGTTTTGCCCGTTCATCAACCATTCACAAAAGTTCTGTTCATGCGAAACCGTTAAATTTGGGTCGGATGGATGAATGGGCAAAACACATGGGATCGGGTTGAAAATTGGTGGGTCGGGTATTTAGAGGGCGGAGATCAAGATGAACGGTTTGGATCTTCCGAAAAAATGGGGGGCATAGGATTTTTGTAAGGGGGTTATTTTTGGGGGTTATTTTTGGGGGTCATTTGATCCCTCCTATATATATATATATATATATATATATATATATATATATATATATATATATATCTCTCTCTCTCTCTCTCTCTCTCAAAATATGCATATGTATGAAATACAAGATTTACATAATGCATATATTCTCCCCCTGACATCGTCAAAAAGGTGGACATCAATAATATCCCACTTGTCATCTTAATCAAAGATGTGACAATATGCAAGAGATAAGGAGATGTATGATACCAAATTGTAAAAATTTAGTGGGTATCAATCACTATCACATGCTCCCCCTAGATCATAGAAATGGTCAAATTTTTGACTTCTATGATCTAAATCCAATTGTAAAGAAAGAAATATACGATCTCTAATAATTGAGAAAATACCAATTGTAGAAAAAGAATCTTGAAAGATAATCCTCTTTACCAATTGTTGATCATAATTGGAGCCATGGGCCAAAAGTGTATCACAGCAATAGATATGGAAAAATCAAGTTTCATTGATACACAACAACATTGCAAAAGGAAATATGCATATGTGTGAGGAACCTAAACATTAGGGAACCAACTCTAGAGGAGTTTGATTTCCTAATGTAATCACATGAGGTGATCACATTCCTAACAAGAGAGTTGATGTATCTATTCCTCTCTTGTACATTAACCTTAGTGAAAATCCATAAACCCAAGGATTTCCTAGGCAAGGGTTTTGCCTTTTCAAGAGGGGTGGATGTGGTATGTTTAGGTGTAGAAAAAATTTTCTTAGCATGCATAAAGTGAGGATTTTGCTTCTTACCAAAAAATGAAAAGTTTTCATTTTTCCTCACCACCTTGTGATTTACATGCTTCTTGTTGGTGTTATTGTTATACAAGAAATCATGGTGATTCTTCTCAGGTGTTTAGCAATATTTCTTGTATTTGCACCATAAGATGAATTAGAGGTGGGTTTGGATACCACATTTTGAATATACCCCAAACATCCTCTATGGTTTACCGGATGTTGTTTTTCAAGCAAATCGTGGAGTGAATCCCTAGAATAAACAAAGCTTTTGAGCTTACGAGATTCCTCTTCACATTTCAACGTAAGTTGTTGAATGCAGTTTCTAAGCTAAGGTTTTGAGTTACTGAATTATCATTAGACACTCTTAATTCCTTAACTTGAGAGAGAAGTGTGTCTCTCTCACTAATGTCACAAATATGCATATCATTATTATTTACACTAGCAAATTCTAGTTCATGCAATCTACTCTTAGCAACCTTATATTTTGCTTTTAAATTATTGTAAAAGTTGATGCACTTATTAGCTTCTTCGGAGACTATGTGTAACGACCCACTCTCGGGGGCCCGTTACTTATTTGGTTTATTCGCAGGTTCCGCAGTTTACCAGTGAAATCAGCATAGCCACAACTCAGAGATGTATCACAATACTCAAACCAGCGTACAGACATTATTACAGTCCAAATTAAAGTACAACAACCAGCACTCTCTCTCACGAATACATGAAGGAAGTACTGAAAGGAAATACGAAAAAGGAAATACACTGTACAACACACACACCAACAGAAAAGTAACTAAAACTCTGCCGCCTCTGGGTCAATGTAGACTCCTCACTCTCTGGGGAAATCTCCTTGATCAGGTCTTCGTCTGCCGGTGCCATAAATGGAACCGAAGGTAAGTCACAACAATTCTAGCGATAGGAAAAAAAGGAGTGCACAAATATGGAGCAGTCTATAGTAAACAAGTGCGGAAAGTAAAGTAGGGACAGACAAGCATGCAAGTGCGATAAGTAAAACACATCAAGTCAAGCATGCAAGGGTGACAAGTAAAGTAAAGGTGACCGATCAATGACAATAGCAATAACCATGACGATAGCAATGACAATAACAATAATGAGAGTAATTGTGCCTAGCCTAATTCGTGACTTATAACGGGAAGTACAGTGAGCAACCAAGAGGCCAACTCTTACCGCGGGTGCTACCCGGGTGAACCAATTCTCTGAGTACTGTGCAATAAACTATGATCTGTGATCTGTGATGGTTGTCACCGGCACTGTTATGGGTTGCTAGAACCCGCACGGTGACAACAAAGTCTGGACTAGTCGCTCCCGCACTTCCGCAATTATAAGTTACCCCAAAACCCAGTGTCTGTGCAGGTTACCGTACTTTACCAGTCATTTACTGTTCTTACATTTCCAATTACAATCTTTCTGTCAAGCAATGTCAATAATCTGTTCAGGTCAATAACTGTTACGAGACTAGGTGTCAAGTCCTATGTTCATACGAGTACACTATCTATATTTCTAAGGGTAGAATTTACTGTGACTTACGCTATTGGGATTGTCGTAGCAAGACGAGGATGGAGTTAGAGCGCGGGGAGTGGTACCTGCAAACACAAGAAGATATCAGCTAACGGCTACATTAATTATTATCTAATTAATTGGTTGTTTTGATTTTCGAAACTGGTTGAAACGGTGATGAAAAGTGTTCTAAATTTTTATATAGGCTATATATGATAAAAATAGTTTTACTGCAAGAGGGCATATTTTTCTGAAGTCTATAGTAATTTTTATAATTTTTAGAAACTCAAAACTAGTTTAAAAACCCAATTTATTTAAGTGGCACGTATCTTCCATAAATTGTTCCGGGAGCAATCCTAGTCGGAATTACTCGAATGAACAGTCAAAATGACCGTCTCGAAGTTTACTTTCACCTATAATTTTCTCATGTATTATTGTGAGTGAAAACAGCGAGTTACGATTTTTAGAAAGATTTATACGTATTTAAATTTTAGGTTCAAAAAACGATTCTGGGAAAAATAGGCGTCTGCTCGCAGTGAGACTAGCGCCATTGGGTCCGAAATATTGTTTCTGATTTTCCAGAGTTGGTTTCACATTTTTCTGGCCCCTGTATATTTACTTATGGATTTATAACCAATTAACCCTATTAATAATTAATTAATAAACACGAAAATACGAATTTCTCCGTATTTACGATCGTGCCATCGGATTTTACCGTCGCCGCTTCGTTTCTATCCGCCGTAGGGGGGGATCTCTCCGGCGCTAGGTGAGCAGAGGGGCGTCAGCGGGCGTGGCGGTCATCGGCGGAGGCGGCGGCGAAGTTGGGGTGGCCGTCGGCGGCTTCAGGCGAGGGTGTTCGGTGCTGCAGCGGGGTCTCACGGCGACGGCGTGATGCTCGGAGCTGCGGCGTACACGGCGGAGGGCGCTCGCCGTGGGGCTTCGGCGGTGGTGAGTCGAGGCCGGAGAAGAGGGCGGCGGTCTACGGCGGTTGACGGAGCGGCGGTCGGGGAGCTGATCGAGGGCGTCGGCGGAGGCGGGCTGCTGTGGGGCGCCGGAGCGACGTGGCCGGCGACGGCGACGGCGGGCGAGGCGATGGGGGTGGGAGTCGGGGTGAAGAGAGAGAGAGAAGCGGGGAGAGGGGAAGAAGCATGGGGGTTTGATTTAAAACGAAAATAGGAGAGAGGGAGATAGAGAGAGGATCACTGTGTTTGAATAATACAAAGGAGTGGGTTTATTTATAAGGTTAAGCAATGGTAAAATTGTAATTAGGTGAGGGGGAGACAAAGGATTAAAGGGGGAGGGTGGGATGTTGGATCTGAATCATTTCAGATCCAACCACTCAAACGGTGGGTTAAATGGGGTAGGTTAGGGAAATGATTAGGGGATAAAAGTAAATAGTTAAAAGTAATTGTAAAAAGGTCATTAGTGATTGTAATTAGCAAATCGGTGAAATACATACACGTTTTCACAAACGTCTCCGAAAAATTACGAAAACATACCGACGGGATCGTATCGTCGCGAGGATCGCGAATACAAGATCCGTTTTGGGATTTGAGTTACGGAAATACTAGTTTTAGGCCAAAACATTTAGGGTTTGCGGGTTCTAGGCTGAAATGATGTCTGAAAATTATGAAATTAATGTGGGGAGCCCTAAATGATCATAGGAGGTTACTGTAGAAGTTTGAAAACGTTTTGAATACGTTTGAATAGAAAATAAATTCGTCAAAACAAAACGGTAATTTTGGGAGATGAATTTTAACAGAAATGTTTTGGGCATTTGAGGAAATCTGAAATTGCTGAAATACAATATGTTAAGTCTAGTGTTTCAAAATATTTTTATAAGAATTTTTGAAACTAGTTTTGTTATAAAACTCTGGACTAACAATTATAAAGAGAATTTAAAATTGTTGAAAAATACGTTAAATGCGTATTTGAAGTGTTTGAAAAATACAGGCCGTTACATCCTACACTCCTTAAAATAATTCCGTCCTCGGAATTCAGAAGATCGATAATTGTCTAAGCAATTCAAACGATCGACCGGAAGGCTTGACGAACGACCACGACATAGGAAAATAAGTTGTTAATAGCATGAAATATAATGTGATATCATAGCATCAAGAAAACAAGAGATGTTATGTATGAATATATACTATTAACATCACCATAGTTTTCCGAAGCTAGTCCCAAGTCAAAACAAACTCGGATAGAAGATGAAGACGAGTTCAAGAAAGATGAAGAAACAGTAGCTGACTCGGCTGGTACGTCTCGGTTTGGTTCGTCTTAATTGGTATCGCACCGTCCTCAAATGCTTCTGAGTGTCCTTTGATCTGCTTCCGCTGAGGAGTTCGAACTTAGGATGGTTGGGTATTTCGAATTCTACCCTCCTTTGACGACAGTCAATGGTAGTATGAAATGTTACCAACCAATCCATCCCAAGAACAACATCAAAAGTTGGCATCTCTACCACCATGAAGTCGGCAAAGAGATCTTATCCACAAATCACAACGGAACATTGGAGGCATCCACTGGTTACCGATAGGGAACGGCCAGCGGTCTCGACCTTCCAACTGGAGTCAGTGGTTCAACAGAGATGGCATGTGTTTGAACGAAACGACTCGCCAAGAAGCAATGTGTAGCTCCCAAGTCGAACAGTGTGAGGGTAGGTTTACCGGCTATTAAGACGGTACCTACCGTGATGAGAATCAAGTCTAAACTTACGATTTCTAAATATTAGAGTATGTAGCTTAGTGAAAAATCACATACCAGTGATTACTTGGCCCGTAGCTTTGGCTTCTTCCACTGTCATGGTATAAGCTTGGCGTCTTTGGGGCGCCTGTCGTGGAGTCTGCTGGTACACTTGCTGCTGAGGAGGGAGTAGTTGACGTTGCTGAGCAGATGGTGGTGGTCGCTTCCGTTGTGGAACTCGAACTTCTGGTGGTCAAAAATTCGAACGCTACTCTCCGTAGCCAGAGTTTAAGCGTAGAAAGATTCTAAGAAGGTCAATCGAAAGGTCATCAAGCTAAAAGAAGGGTGATAGTGATGAAGATCGATGGCGTTACATAATCATGATTCACGTCCTTGCGGTCCAACGGACACGGTCAGGGAAGTGACTAAGCTAGGATCACTTATGCCCAGTCTAGCCAGGTCAATCCACAGACTTTAGCCAAGCACATTGACCGGTATCATGGTCCATTGAAGGAAGATTATCATTCATACGAGTGCCACCGATACAAAAGATTTTTCTTATTAACAACTAATTATTCCTATCAAGATTTTTTTTTGGTTTTGTTAACGATTTTTTTTAAGGCCAGATAGGTTAACTCCATTGGGGCTCTTCGAAGTGTTCCCGTCCATCTTTCGAGTGTCAAACCTGCATTCAAAGAAAAAATGTCAGCTCAGTCGAGTATCGTATACGATACATCCTGGTTTTGCTATACTGTTCACGAGGTATTTTGCACGGACCTGCGTGGGCCGCCAAACCTGTAACGACCTACTCTCTGGGGCCCGTTACTTATTTGGTTTATTCGCAGGTTCCGCAGTTTACCAGTGAAATCAGCATAGCCACAACTCAGAGATGTATCACAATACTCAAACCAGCGTACAGACATTATTACAGTCCAAATTAAAGTACAACAACCAGCACTCTCTCTCACGAATACATGAAGGAAGTACTGAAAGGAAATACGAAAAAGGAAATACACTGTACAACACACACACCAACAGAAAAGTAACTAAAACTCTGCCGCCTCTGGGTCAATGTAGACTCCTCACTCTCTGGGGAAATCTCCTTGATCAGGTCTTCGTCTGCCGGTGCCATAAATGGAACCGAAGGTAAGTCACAACAATTCTAGCGATAGAAAAAAAGGAGTGCACAAATATGGAGCAGTCTATAGTAAACAAGTGCGGAAAGTAAAGTAGGGACAGACAAGCATGCAAGTGCGATAAGTAAAACACATCAAGTCAAGCATGCAAGGGTGACAAGTAAAGTAAAGGTGACCGATCAATGACAATAGCAATAACCATGACGATAGCAATGACAATAACAATAATGAGAGTAATTGTGCCTAGCCTAATTCGTGACTTATAACGGGAAGTACAGTGAGCAACCAAGAGGCCAACTCTTACCGCGGGTGCTACCCGGGCGAACCAATTCTCTGAGTACTGTGCAATAAACTGTGATCTGTGATCTGTGATGGTTGTCACCGGCACTGTTATGGGTTGCTAGAACCCGCACGGTGACAACAAAGTCTGGACTAGTCGCTCCCGCACTTCCGCAATTATAAGTTACCCCAAAACCCAGTGTCTGTGCAGGTTACCGTACTTTACCAGTCATTTACTGTTCTTACATTTCCAATTACAATCTTTCTGTCAAGCAATGTCAATAATCTGTTCAGGTCAATAACTGTTCCGAGACTAGGTGTCAAGTCCTATGTTCATACGCGTACACTATCTATATTTCTAAGGGTAGAATTTACTGTGACTTACGCTATTGGGATTGTCGTAGCAAGACGAGGATGGAGTTAGAGCGCGGGGAGTGGTACCTGCAAACACAAGAAGATATCAGCTAACGGCTACATTAATTATTATCTAATTAATTGGTTGTTTTGATTTTCGAAACTGGTTGAAACGGTGATGAAAAGTGTTCTAAATTTTTATATAGGATATATATGATAAAAATAGTTTTACTGCAAGAGGGAATATTTTTCTGAAGTCTATAGTAATTTTTATAATTTTTAGAGACTCAAAACTAGTTTAAAAACCCAATTTATTTAAGTGGCACGTATCTTCCGTAAATTTTTCCGGGAGCAATCCTAGTCGGAATTACTCGAATGAACAGTCAAAATGACCGTCTCGAAGTTTACTTTCACCTATAATTTTCTCATGTATTATTGTGAGTGAAAACATCGAGTTACGATTTTTAGAAAGATTTATACGTATTTAAATTTTAGGTTCAAAAAACGATTCTGGGAAAAATAGGCGTCTGCTCGCAGTGAGACTAGCGCCATTGGGTCCGAAATATTGTTTCTGATTTTCCAGAGTTGGTTTCACATTTTTCTGGCCACTGTATATTTACTTATGGATTTATAACCAATTAACCCTATTAATAATTAATTAATAAACACGAAAATACGAATTTCTCCGTATTTACGATCGTGACATCGGATTTTACCGTCGCCGCTTCGTTTCTATCCGCCGTATGGGGGGATCTCTCCGGCGCTAGGTGAGCAGAGGGGCGTCAGCGGGCGTGGCGATCAGCGGCGGAGGCGGCGGAGAAGTTGGGGCGGCCGTCGGCGGCTTCAGGCGAGGGTGTTCGGTGCTGCAGCGGGGTCTCACGGCGACGGCGTGATGCTCGGAGCTGCGGCGTACACAGCGGAGGGCGCTCGCCATGGGGCTTCGGCGGTGGTGAGTCGAGGCCGGAGAAGAGGGCGACGGTCTACGGCGGTTGACGGAGCGGCGGTCGGGGAGCTGATCGAGGGCGTCGGCGGAGGCGGGCTGCTGTGGGGCGCCGGAGCGACGTGGCCGGCGATGGCGACGGCGGGCGAGGCGATGGGGGTGGGAGTCGGGGTGAAGAGAGAGAGAGAAGCGGGGAGAGGGGAAGAAGCATGGGGGTTTGATTTAAAACGAAAATAGGAGAGAGGGAGATAGAGAGAGGATCACTGTGTTTGAATAATACAAAGGAGTGGGTTTATTTATAAGGTTAAGCAATGGTAAAATTGTAATTAGGTGAGGGGGAGACAAAGGATTAAAGGGGGAGGGTGGGATGTTGGATCTGAATCATTTCAGATCCAACCACTCAAACGGTGGGTTAAATGGGGTAGGTTAGGGAAATGATTAGGGGATAGAAGTAAATAGTTAAAAGTAATTGTAAAAAGGTCATTAGTGATTGTAATTAGCAAATCGGTGAAATACAGACACGTTTTCACAAACGTCTCCGAAAAATTACGAAAACATACCGACGGGATCGTATCGTCGCGAGGATCGCGAATACAAGATCCGTTTTGGGATTTGAGTTACGGAAATACTAGTTTTAGGCCAAAACATTTAGAATGCGGGTTTGCGGGTTCTAGGCTGAAATGATGTCTGAAAATTATGAAATTAATATGAGGAGCCCTAAATGATCATAGGAGGTTACTGTAGAAGTTTGAAAACGTTTTGAAAACGTTTGAATAGAAAATAAATTCGTCAAAACAAAACGGTAATTTTGGGAGATGAATTTTAACAGAAATGTTTTGGGCATTTGAGGAAATCTGAAATTGCTGAAATACAATATGTTAAGTCTAGAGTTTCAAAATATTTTTATAAGAATTTTTGAAACTAGTTTTGTTATAAAACTCTGGACTAACAATTATAAAGAGAATTTAAAATTGTTGAAAAATACGTTAAATGCGTATTTGAAGTGTTTGAAAAATACAGGCCGTTACACTATGTCGAACCGATATTCGAGCTCCTCATATGAGATCTTTTCTTCCTCGATCTCATCATCGTCATCTTCCTTGCTAGAGCTTGATGATGACTCTTCCCTGTTTGCCATGAGGCACAATTCCTCATAGAGGTTGAGCCATGCTTCTACCTCTTCTTCATTTGAGCTAGAGGGGATTGGTGAAGAGACAACAATTACCGCAAAGCATGCATGATCTTTCTCCTTGACATCCTCTTCTTCGTCACTCGATGTATCCTCACTCGAGTCATTAAATGTCCCGACAAGCTCCTTCTTGTGGTTCTTGAACTTGGACTTCCGTTTCTAATGCTTCTTCCCTTTACCCTTGTAAGTCTCTTTGTTGGGTTTGGAAGGGCATTCGGTAGATAGATGATCTTTTCCATTGCAAGTGTAAAAAGTAGGAACTTTGTTAGAATTAGAGGCAAACTTCGACAAAGATTTACCTTGCTTGCCCTTGAGGAATGCCTTGAATTGCTCGGCAAGATCCTCAAATTTTCTCCACTAGCCTCTTCTTGTTCGTCTTCTTCACTAGGAGCTTCTCGATGGAATTTCTTCCTCTACTTGATTGGTTCCTCCTTGGCATGGAATGCAACCCCCTTTTGCTTCTCCTGCTTCTCGGGCTTGGATGGTTGAATCTCCTTCTTGTGTTGAAGCTTTATTTCATACGTCATGAGATTTCCGATGCACTCCTCAACGGTGTATTTGGACATGTCATATGACTCCAAAATTTTGTTGGGCTTTGACTCCCAATGAGATGTAAGAGAGTCAAAGATCTTCTCTACACGATCCTCTTGGGAAATCATCTTCCCAAGTTCCTCCAAAGCGTTCACGATGTCTGTGAACCTTGTGAACATCTCTGAAATGCTTTCTCCTTCCTGCATATTAAACATTTCATATTTAGATCTAAACATAGTTTGTTAAGATTTCTTTACCTTTGAAGTCCCTTCATGACATATCTCCAAAGTATGCCAAATTTCGTTGGCCGTTTTACACATGGAGATGCGGTTGAACTTATTTGCAGTGAGGGCACAATGTAATGCATTCATAGCCCTCGCATTGAATTTAATAGAGTCCTTCTCCGTCTTTGTCCTTGAAGCCGCAAGTGTAATGGGCTTCTCAAATGGCACCTCCGTGATGTCCCATAGGTCTTGACCCTCCATGTATATCATCATCCTGATCTTCCAACTTGGGTAGTTGGTTCCGTCGAAGAGCAGGGGTCGAACGGTAGAATGACCTTCTTCATAAGACGCGGATGTATCGTTGAATGACATCGTTGCAGTATGCTATAAACTCGCTCTGATACCAATTGTAAGGATTGCCTTACCCTTGCAATACTAACAACAACACACTAGATAGGGGGTGAATAGTGTAATGGCAATAAATTGTGCAATTAAAATTAAACTTGAAAATGTGGAATAATAAATGCAAGAGGAATTAATCAACACAATCAAACCAAACACAAACACAAGATATTACACTGGTTCCCCAAACGTGGGTACGTCCAGCCACACCAATATTATTTATATTTCCCACAAAGAGAAGTGAATACAAATCCAGAGAATTTCTAACTCCCACCCAGTGAATTAGGGTTAGCCCTACGCTAGAACACCAAACTCCCACAAAGAGAGTTACTCCCACAAAGAGAGTTATTTCTACTAAGAGAATATCTAATTCCCACAAAGAGAATGTCTAATTCCCACAATGAGAATGTCTAATTCCCACAAAGAGAATTAGGGTTTCAAAGAAACACAAAGTAAAACAAATACTCTTACCTATGCCTTGCGATGCTTACTCATAGATGAATGTAAGGCATAGAAGAGGATCTCCAAGTGATGAGATTTGCTTGAATAGGACTTGGATGATTTCCATTGAGCTTGACTTCAATACATGAAGGAGATTTAGAGCTCTAAGAGGAAAATGAGAGAGTTTGAGAGTGGCTTATATAATCTCAAAAGATTTTCAATAGCATCAAGATGTTCAAATGAACTCAGCACTCTCATATATATTAGGAACCCTATAGGAACTCTCAAAAGCCAAGAAAACAGCTAAAAACAAAAAGCTGCAACGGCTAGGGCTGAAACGTCACTAACAGTCGACTGATGAACAAATGACAGTCGACTGTCCAATGGATAAATAAATCCCAACGGCTATAATCTGAGCCTCGACAGTCGACTGATGAAGATGATACATTCGACGGAAAACAGGACAGGTGCCTGTTAAACCTTCAGCAAGCAACTGCGGCATGGGATAGAATAAAACAGAGAGATGCACTCTTACTCCCAGTATGCATACAGGCGACTGATGAACAAATGACAGTCGACTGTAAAATAGACATGCGACTGTTTATACTTCATCAGTCGACTGCTGCAGGAGATGGAATAAAACAGAGAAGCAATCTTCGCACTTACGTCTTTCAGACGACTGTTGACCACTTCACAGGCGACTGTAAATATACAGACGACTGTAAATACTTCATCAGTCGACTGATACGAAAAGCTCAAGTAGAGTCAATAGAATGTTGACTTGAGCAGTGCACCACAGTCGACTGTAGAAGGCTCGACAGGCGACTGGAATCACCAAGTCGACTTTAAAACCTTCAGCAGGCGACTGTTGGAGAGCCAGAGACTCCAATTGAGTCTTTGGGCAAATTGAACATATTGGGTTGGATTCTATGATAATCATGAGGCTCACTAAGATGGTTAAATGCATATGCATGAATGAATAGACCATCTATCAAGGCATTACATTAAACCTAGACTCAAAAAGGAGAAAAACTATAAATAAAATATTACATGGATTACATTGCATTCCTTAGAGTCTATGGCTTCAGTCTTGATGCCTTGATGCCTTGATGCTCCCCATCATCTCCAAGCGTTGGCACCCCTTGAGTCCGAGCTTTGGCCCTTCTCCACTTGATGTCCATCCTTACACCAAGTGTTTAGTCTCCAAAAATGATATTCTTGAAATGTAACTAAGAGACTAAAACACGAGAGTCATTACCAACAACATAATGTTGTGATCATCATCAAAATAACATTGGCATGAAACACCAATACTCTACACTTTATTGGTTGAATTTTATATATTTCATAGAATAGACGTTTCAAAGTCTATTCAGACAAGTAAGAAAATAGGAATAAATCCATAAGGGTATGTTGTCACAACATCCATAGCAGCAAAAACCCAAAATTTTCCTTTGCCAATCGTAGTATTTTCGCAAACATAATCAGGGAACCTGATGCATCAGTTTTATTTGTAAGTGAGTCAAGATTATCTTACTTGATTACTTCCTGGTTTCAGCGAAATGAACATCGAAGCTATAGCATATTGCTTATAGCACACGATTTTATTTATTTATATTTGTGTTTATTCAATACTGATTATGACCACAGGTTTGATACCTTTTTGATATCAGGGCTTTCAGTCCAAACACTTTCACGTTTCATAAGTGAGTCCAACTCAGCTTATTATTGCATCGTTCCACATTTTTGGCCAATCTCTACATTTGCTTCAGGTAACGGAGTGTGGAACGATATTTATCACACTTAGTGGTAAAATGAAACGTGAAGAAGTTGTCGACAAGTGTTTTTTAAATCCAAACACCTCCTCATGTACGTCCAGTATGCATTAATATTTCAATTTATTCCAGATTCATCTCTTCTAGAGGTTTTGAAAAGAGAGAGGATATAGAGATGCGCTCACTTTATTGTGGTGGTATTGTTTAAAAGTCTCCAATAGTTTTCCTCTTTTGGAGCATCGTGGTATGTCCTCTCATTCATTGAGGACATCCACTTCTACTACTGGTGGATTGCATCCATTATTATTGGTATGTCAATCCTAGCTGGATTTTTAGCAGCATGGATGCGTGATTTTGACAATATTCGGTTTTTCAGTAAATATATCCGAAAACTGTTTAACATTTTCATTAGTGTGGATCTTCAGGATCTCAACACTATTCATGATATTTGAAATGGTCAACTGAGCTTCAAGCTCAGGGATGATGGTAATATCCATGTTGAACCTAATACTTGGAATTTAAAGAGGTCTGAATGTGAAGGATCTTCAAGATCTAATCTTCACTATCGATTCTCTATATGAGACCCATCAAGGCACAATCCGCCAAAGATCGCCGCAGAAACTCTCAGTTGATTGGAGCATGCTGATAACGTGTTGAGAATCAATCTCTATGGTGAAAACCATAGATCATATATATATTAGAATTAGATGTTACAAGAATATGAATATCAATAGTCTTCAAAATGATGGCGGATACCAAAGGTCTCAAGGCCCATTCATAACAATAATAATATTATAATAATTACGTTTAATTAATTATGGAATTAATGAGGGTGGGTGGGTAGTTTTGACTAAGTTTAGAATACGGATAATTGTGTTCCTCGTAAGCTATATTTAGGGTTAGGTAATTAGGTAAAAGTAAAACTGTAATTAAGTTAATTAATGAAAGTAATTAGTAATAGTAAATTAGAAAAATAGTATTACATTATTAATTTAATATTAAAATATCTATTTTTCCATTTAACTCCGAAAAATTCCAGGAAAAAATGCCACGGGTATGTATCATTGCGAGAATCATGAAAATAATGTCTGTTTCACGTTTTGAGCTATGAAAATACGAGTTTTGAGCCTAAATGTTTTATCAGTCGTGAGTTGCGGGTTTGCGAGTTTCGAGTCGATTTGATTTCAGAAAAATACGTGAAAATTAAATAGGATACTTAAAGATCATAGAATCATATTTATAATGATTTCAAACAATTTTGATAACATTTATATAAAAAAATAATTAGTAAAACTATTTCAACGATATTTGTAAAGAAAAATATTTAAAAACCATATAAACTATTTATAACTGTTTTTATCAAACTTAAAATTTTAAAAATATATTTTGAAATTTTTTTGAAACTATTTTTGATAATATATATCTAAAAATCATATATGCATTAACTATTTTCAAACGTATTTGAAATCATTTGAAATTATTTTAAAAATAAAATACATAAAATACGAAAATACGCATAGTGCATGGATACATGTCGTCACAGGATGATGATCTCAAGGCAAGGAGCATGGGAGCATTGAAGCCATGAAGAATTATGAAAATATTAGTAATTCATTTTTAATTCTTTATGTATTTTGCTCTTTATTTAGTAAAATAATTGTATGCCTTGATTAGATGGACACGAGAACCATAGGAATATCCTAGAACCCATCCCAATATGTTCCATGGTCAAAACACTCAAGACTGTGTTTTTTTGGATTAGGATCAGATGTCTGGTGTAGAGTCACCAAACGTCTAGCGTGTCTGATATTGCTTGTTTAGACATGGTCCTCTTTGGACAGACGTCTGAACAATGTACCAGATGTATGATTGGTGAACTCCAGACGTTGTTCAGCGAGGATATTATTTGGATTATTTCCTGAGAGCTCTCTCTCTCTCTCTCTCTCTCTCTCTCTCTCTCTCTCTCTCTCTCTCCCCCCCCCTCTCTCACCCACTTGTGTCCAGCAGTCTGAAGAATGCTTGTCAGACGACTAAACATTAAATCAATCGTCTGACTAGTGTTCTTGAGACGTCTGATTACTTAAAGTTGGTTCTTCAGTTTATCCATAAACAACTCACTCTTCAGTCGGCTGATGAAGGATGACCAGACGACTGAACAGTTGATCAGCCATCTGGTAACCTTTATCCAGACGTCTAATAATGTGGAAATATGCCCGTTTATTTTTTCATGTGATGTTTTCTTGATTTCCGTGCATGTTTGAGAGAGTACTTAAGCACGAATGTGAGGGAGTTTTGGCACCAATACAGATACAAAGAGAATTATTTTGTAAGCCAAAACTAAGAGAAAAGCTCCATCTTTCTTCATTTTTCTCATTCCCTTTAGCGCTTCATTGTTTGATCCATTCACTCCAAAGCTCAAGGGAAGTCCATAAGTGCACAAAGATCAATCTAGCACTTGGACAACCAATCTTCATTGCCTCTGCACTTCACGTTAGTAAGTACATTTAATCAAGTCAATAGAAAGATTGCATTTTCTTATTTCATTTCATTTGTGAAACCTAGCTTCCAGGTTATGTAAGTGTTCTCTCTGGAAAGAGAGGTGATACCCTTGTAATAGGGATTGCAATCTTGGAAAAGATTGTGTGTGCTATCTTGGAAAAGATATGCTCTTGGAAAAGAGTGTGGCTCTTAAAAAAGTGTGAGTTGTATTGGGTTACCTTGGAAAAGGCTTTGATAGTGAAAAATCCACATAACTCTAGAAAGAGTGTGAGACTTGAGTATGCAATTGCCGAAGCAGAATATACAGTGTTTTTTGCGATTGTGATTGTTTCTTGTGGATTTGCTAATTGTCTTACTTTATATTCCCACATGTGCATGACTTTACTAATCAGCTTTTAAATTACCATTACATTAGTCACCCCACTTAGTGTGTGTTGCTTAGTAGTGCAGGTGTTGAGGGATCCTTCATCAAACACAAAAAACTGACATGGTTACCGGTGGGAGATAAATCTTATCAGGAAACACTTTCATTTTGTTCAACGGGGAGTGGATCTCCTCAGACCTTTTCCACAATCTTCGAGGCAGAGGAAGCATTTAATTGTCAAGATTGACTACCTTACCAAGTGGGTATAGTGTGAGCCACTCGCTCATGCTCGTATCGTGAAATAAATGTCGATGACTTTGTGTGGAAAACTATCATTTACCCTTCGGCATTTCTACAAGCGACACACATGATGTCGTGGTATCCAATTGCATACAACATTAGAACCCACGATGTTTTTTGTGTTTGGGTGGTTGGGAAAATTTTGATATAAAAAGTTGAATGGAAGAAGTGGGACCAGCTTCTTGTGAGTTAGAATAGAGTGAAAGTGCCACCGAGCGATTAATCGGCCCGCACTCTCTTTTCCCTCCTTCCTGAAAGGTGAGTGATCGAGGCCCAGCACGTGCTTTAAAATGCATTTTGATGTATAAAAAAGGAACAGAGTGAAAGTAATTAAAAACATTTTTTGCTATTATATTATACGTGCCCCCGTCGGGGCAGGTTTTCACCGACATTCCGTGAAAATTCGTAGATTGCGGGAGGAGATAAGTATTAGCATGGTAGAATTTTGATGAGTCGAATACAAGAGCACATAGTGTGGGCAAAAGGTCTCGTTTACTATTGTGACTAAGAACTAGCCGTGAAAAATACATACATAAATCGAATGGCAGATCTTTAAAATCTATTGTCAACCATATTACAACTCCTCATAGTCGGCATGTTGTTTATGCTGGATATTTGGTTTATTTCTTCAATTCAAACCATGTTTTTATTCCCACATTGGATGGGATGACTCACTTGTGTGGGTATATAATAGACTTCTTCTTAATGGGCTATTGTACTTGGTATATGGGCTAGGAATGAGGGGATGCTCGCGGGCGCATGAGCCCAAGCAGGGGGCCGAGCCCAAATCGGGTTGAGTCGAATGGAAAATGTGGCGACATATCCGGAAACACTTAGCGTGTATGTGCTGGCGTCGCGCCTGCACAGGGGGGTTCACAAGTGCGCGCACAGAGTGCCCGAGTTTTGGATTGTGTTTTTTAGCCCTTTTGTTTTAAAGAATTTAAAAAATCCCATTACGTTTTTATTTTTCTCAACAGCCATATTCTCCATTAAATCGCAGTTTAATTTCACAACAGCCATATTGTCCATTAAATCGTAGTTTAATTTTACAACATCCATATTCTCCATTAAATCGCAGTTTAATTTCGCAACAGCCATTTTCTCATTGATGGCTAGAGATGAGAACGGGCCGGGCCGGGCCGGGCCAAATAGATGCCCATTTCAAATGGGCGGGCTTTCGAGCCGACCCAAAGCCCATACGGGCCTTTTCTGGAATACCCAAAGGGGTTCAATAGGGCTTTGGGCTCACCCATTGGATTTTGGGCCTGTCCATCAGGCCTCTTAATAAAATTACAATAAAAACAATTGGGAAATGAAAAGCGCCTCCAAGACCCCAAGCTCGCTCGAGATCGAGGTCACCGCCGAGCAGGATCCTCGAGATCGAGGTCAAAACTGTCACGCCCCGTTCCCTAGAATACCCGACATTTAATTTTTTTTCCAAGTATCCTGAAGAGTGAGGGTGAAAAGAGAGGGAAGAGAGAGAAGAAAGTAACTGAATAAGCAGGCCACTGCGCACATGCTGAGATAGTACAAGTGCAACTTCATTAAAATATCGGTCAACTTATAAATAACATAGAACAACAACGAATTTTTATAACAACTTTCATTTACATACATAGTCCAAGTGCACCACTACACATACACCGCCACTCTCCACCTCCCAAAACAACCAGGTCACACTATATAGCTATAGCTCATACCAAATTCTACTCCTGAAACCCAACTCCAAGTCACCTCCAACCACGCTGTCCCTGCTACCTGAAAAATAGGGAGGAGCACGTCAACGCGTGCCCCAGTAGGAACCAACTTGGATTTGGAACATCGTTCTAAGGTTATTAATCCACAAGGCAAGGCAAGAGAATAAAGCATGTAAACTAAGTAATATAGCAAAAAGTAAATAGCCAAGAAAGGGGTTCATACCTGCGGTCATGTGTCGAGCTACTGCAAGAAAAGAGTTAGCACGAATAATGATATAAGTATTACATACAGACATAATCCAAAAGTGAATCACAAGTATCAGAAGGATAACACAGTGTCACAAGTAAACAAGTAAGGGGCAAGTGAAGTGTTGCCAGCGGAAGAAGAACGTGCAGGGTTCTCATTTTATAATTGAATTAATTAATTGAATTAATTGGAACTTGGGTAAACTGTGTGATACTAGGACCTGGACATCACCCCAAATTTGGGGTGAATAAGCACACGGCGCAGTGGACACGGGCACTGTACGACACCGGGCCTCTCAGCTCCCCCGTCCCTGGCAGGATTGAGGCTCTCCCACAGTAACATAACCTCAGTATGTCCCCTCCACTCCCGGTAAAGGCGAGTGTGTATAAATATCACATATCACATAATCATTTCCCCCAACTTCTCAGTCCAGGCCTCATATCCACAATTTATTCAAATCCCACCTAAAACCCGGGTTTTGCTAACACACCCTCCTTAGAGAGGATTGAGATATTCTAAAACTTCATTTAACATTATATATAGCACTGAAGGGGACACATTGCATGGCTCCACATTCCACACTCATATCAACATGGGTCATGCACCGAAGTGTCATGCCCTTCAACATAGCCATTTCAATTCATCACTCATAACATATGATACCATGCTTCACATGACCCCATCATTGCTATTTCACAACATATTTCATAGCACAATTGTTTACAAGCTCATCTCTCGTATTATTCAACTTCCACTTAATTGTGGCATTTTCACGAACACGTGGTGAACGTGACGTGTATGTCCGTAAGAATATTAGAAAATCCATTGGAAAAACATATCATTAGTCTAACTTCCATGTAAAAACAATAATCATGCACCATAGCCGGTAGAATAACAACAATACACAAGTTATCACAATGTTTAACTACTTCAGCTTGCAGGAAATACATCTGCAGTCCTAAAAGATGGATGATATCACCCAATTATAGTCAGAATTTTACAAAACTTAATAAATGAAATTTGGATATATGTTAGTCCTGGATTTACAGAGAAAATTTCAGTTAAAAATATTAAGTATATGATTTATAGTGAATTATTTGGTAAAGTGTGTCAAATCTGTTTTTCAGACAGATTTCAGGGTCTATATTGAAAGCCAATTTTGGGCATGATGCAGCCAGAAATTCAGCATATAAGTAATCTGATGAATTTTTAGAAAAACTTGTTAACTTTTCAACAAGACCAAGAACATGAAATTCCATTGTGTGTGCAGGTGTTGAGATCAATTTTACTAAACTGTGTCAAAACTGAAAATCAAACAGACATGTTGTAAAGATGGAATTTTTGCTCCTAATTTCTGAATTAAATATATATCAAAATTTATATGATTTTGGGGGTATAACGTCAAGATCTACAAGCTCATATTTTTTTCGAACCCTAATTCGAGCTACAGTAACCATAATCAAGGCAAAAACAAACATCAAAATTTCAGAATTTCAAAGGGGGCAATTTTGCTAAGAATTTTCAAGGGAGATTCATGAAAATTGTATCATGACATATTAATTTGATTACCACTACTTCATATTGATAAAACATGATGTAAAACATGATAAAGTAAAACTCTAATTAAATTTCCAAATCCAAGTTAGTTTCCTACCTTAAAAAGCTTAATTTCCTCTTCTCCTTCTCTTTCTTGCTTCTCCATCTTCTTCTCTCTTCAAGCAAGCTTGGACACCTTCTAATTGCAATTGGAAATTAGGGTTCTCATTTTGAGAAAAAGGGGGAAAGAAGAGGGGAGGTGGCCTGCCATATTGAGTAGAATTGGAGGAGGAAAAGAAATGAATGGAGAAAAGAGAAGAAAGGTAAAGAAGAATGGGGAAGATTCCTTTAGAAAAATCTAACTCTAGAACCCACCATGAGATAAGCATGCAAATTGTAAAATGACAAAATTACCCTCCCGAAAATACCCCTCAACTTTTAGGTATTTACAAGTTTTCCATTACTTTATGCACCGACCACTTAAGTATGTACACACAGCACTTTTGGTCCAAATGACCATTTTGCCCCTCGCCTTTCTAAAATTTTACGGGGGTTGCCATTGACCCCTAACCCCTTTCACACTTGCATGGCTTCCCCACACATACCCATGCATGCCTACACATGCATACATGCACCACGCACACACGTCCAACACATTCCTGTTGTTTCGTACCCACGGCGTCATTCGCACTTCTCCCTCATTCACACTTCGCATTCTCTTTCCTTAGCCACGTATTACGGCCCAATCCCCCTTGCACTACGTCACATACATCTATATCTACGCTTATTTCATGCCCACATATGCATCGTAGGTAGAAATACGACGTGTGTTCAGTAGAATACACATATAGCACAAAATAGGGCATGACATCCTACCCACCTTAAAATAAAGTCCGTTCTCGGATTGCCTAGGGTGTGAACCTTGCCGAGGCCAGCTAGGTGTGATGGTCTTACTACCCATGAAGTACAAACAATAATACGTATCTACACCACACTTATATACACTTTATGATTCCCTATCATCCATACACATACGCATCGCACACATGTCACAGATACATCCTATTACTCATCTAGTAGCACATCCATCTCAATATATGCATCATTACACACACATACATATATGTTCTTCACATAAACATCTAGGCACACATATTCACACATTAACATATACATCACACACCGCAAATAAGTCTCTATACGTATTATTACACGTATTTAGATCACTACTCATATCTATATGCATAAGACATCACACCATATCCATATCACGATACATAAGGTATTCATACATGGCATGCTTTCAGATACACCACAATACATTCAAGTATAACAATTTATATTCTATCTCTTTATATATATACATATATGTCTACATCCATGCACAGACACCCAGCAATACACACTAATCTACACACCATTGCTTGATAAACATGGTCACTATCACAGTGTCACATCGTATGTACACCGGATCACTATACTCCCAATACTTAGTCACATGGGCTCACTCACATTCATAGGCACATAAATATTTATATACACACATTATTTAGTCACATCCATACATACACCTACAAGCACGTACTAACACATGCAGGATCAAGTCTTATAAGGTCCACAATCACAACTATAGTTAAATACACACATAGTCTCACATTCATAGCGATGCACCTACTGCCTCACACAGATAGGCACATATACCACACACAAAACATACAAGAGTGCACAAACATAATAAGTTCCTCCGCATATATTGCCATGATAGTCAAATAATTATAAATATCCATCTGCACTTCACACACACGTATACATAAAATGTGCAACCAAATACACACAGTCCCATACCCACATATCAAGCAGTTGCATTCACTTACATTTATCAAGCATATATATATATATACATATTTTTTTTGAAGGGTTAACAACTTTATTCGTATAACTCAGCAATTACAATTTTGGATTACAGAATGATCCAAACATAAAACTCTAATGATACGGTGTATATATATATACATATATATACATATATATATATACATATATATATATACACCGTATCTATCATATTTACATCCACATTGCACCTGTATATACATACACACATGCTTTGGTTCAGGCTTATATACACACATACGAACAAGAACATATTTATCTAAGGTGCACCGAGATACACCTGGATAGACAACCCTACAGGATAGGTCAACAAGCAAACAAACAAGGATATGTATAAGTATATATATATTGAAAGGTAAGCGAGAGATTTCTTATAGATAATCGTACAAATGGTACATCAAACGTATTGGAGAGAACCCTCTAGATGGGGGATAGGACACAAGCGTCGTCACCCCTATAAGAAGGAACAACTCCAAACGAAAAGAAAAATACACATCCGTACACGTGGGAAAATACAAATCTCAGCCCAACTCAATCACACACAATCTCTAATCTCCCAATTAGAGAAAGCTTCCATTTCCTCTGTAGATGTTGGATCATGGTCATACATAGCAACTTTAACATCAGCAGCTATCTCTTCAAACAATATAGTCATGCATCTACGTTCATCCTCAAAGATTCTTCTATTCCTCTCCCGCCAGATATGCCACACCATGGCAGCCAAGATAGTTCTGGATAGAATGCTCAAACAACTCTTACCACCAAATTTAGTCAAAAAGTAATTCCCAACCTCAGATTAGGAAGTCGGCTCGTGTAATGCGGCCTTCAACTTTAACATAGCTCTACAAAAAATATATCCTGAATAGCTGCAGTCAAAGAATAAGTGACGTATATTTTCCACTGCATTAACATCACATAAAACACAATTGGAGGGAAAATTTGGAGCCCATCTTCTAATCTTGTCTCTAGTAAGTAATTTATCACTCAACGCTCTGAGGAGCGTGAGAGACATTTTAGGGATATAGGAAGGGTACCAGATTAATTTATGTAGCGGAAAGTCATGACTCCTTCTCCGCACACCCTCCCACGCCTGTCGGAAGGAGAAAGCATCGCCTCGCAACCATTTCCAGCCATCCTCTCCAGACCTGAGCTTGAATTGGTGTAGTTTGTGCCGAATTGGATCAAGGGCCGGATCATCACTCCAGCCAGAACCCGTCCAGTAATCCGCTACCTTGAGGAGGTTGTCATCAGCCGCATTGTAGCTACAAAGGATCTTGGGAGGAACGCCATCGAGCCAGGGATCATGCCAGAAATAGGTACTCTTACCGTCCCTCACTGTCCGCGCGATCAAGTTGTGCGCGACCTGTCGGCAATTCAAGATCCGCTTCCAGGTCCCCGATTTTGTTACAGTGCCCTTGGCCGCAAAGAGACCCACAGTAGCTCCGTTCGAATTTCGCAGCTGATTCGCCCATAAGCCATGAGAGTTAAGAAACCTCCAAGCCAGGCTTACACCAGAAGCTTCATTTAGGTCCTCCAAAAGCCGAAGACCAACTCCTCCCTCCGATTTTGGCTTGCATAAATCATCCCACGCCCAAGAACGAGTGTTTCCGAGAATAAACCTCCTACATGCCGCAGTAATAATTTTCAAGACACTCACCAGAATGCGATACACATGCATCCAAAAAGCTACCATACCGTAGATTACGGATCTAACAAGCTCAATTCTTCCTGCCACAGAAAGAAGCGAGGAAGACCAACCCCCCATTCTTCTCTTGCATTTATCAATCAATTTTTTGTAGTTAATGGCAGTAGGATATTTAACCGATAGCAGCAAACCCAGGTAAGCAGAGAATGAAGAAGTAATTTTAATACCAAGAAATTCCGCAAGCATTTCTTTATTCCTGGTTCCCTTGCTAAACATTCCTGAGCTTTTATCCCAATTAACCTCAAGCCCTGTAAACGTGTTAAAATCTACTAGCAAATCTTTAATGCCCACGAATGAGGTTTTGTTGGCTCTGCAGAAAACCAATAAATTATCTGCAAACAGAAGGTGCGAAATGGATCCATTTCGCTTCATAGGAATAATCTTACGAGAGTTGATAGCCTTTTCCATAACTATAGAGAGTGTTTCCATGATAATAACGAATAGATAAGGGGAAAGAGGGTCACCTTGCCGCAATCCTCTATTACTTCCAAAATATCCATAGGGGGATCCGTTCACCATAACTAAGGAGGGCGTAGTGATGCATTCTCTGATCCACGAAATAAATCTGTTGGGAAAGCCAAGCTGCTTCATGAAATAGAAGATAAATTCCCGATTAACGCTATCAAACGCCTTTCTTAGGTCCAGCTTCAAGCAAGCCCTCCCCCCATAGGGTTGCTAAAATCTCTGATCTGTTCATGAGCGATTAGAGTACAATCTGAGAGCCGCCTTCCTTTCAGAAATGCTGATTGATTGGGCAATATCAGATCATGGACCACCACCTTGAGTCGATAGCAAATGATTTTGCTAATAAATTTGTAAAGAACATTACAACAGGAGATAGGTCTGTAGTCTTCCAATCCAGATGCATTGGAATTTTTAGGCACCAGTGTAAGAAAAGTATGATTAACATGCTTCAGGAGAGAACCAGAGATGAAGAAAGATTTTATGGCAGTTGTAACCTCCTCCCCAGTAAGTTGCCAGTTATGCTGAAAAAAGAATGCATTATACCCATCAGGGCCAGGTGCCTTGTCTGCCCCAATTTGGAAAACAGCGTCTCTTATCTCTTCGCTAGTAACCCTTCTGCTAAGCCATAAAGTGGACTTCTCCGTCAATATACGTTTGGGAACAATATTGTCGAAGGAACCATAATAATTACTCTGATTGAACAAACCCGCATAGAACAAAGGCGCTTCCTCCTGCAGGGTACCATAAGTGTTATTTTGCACCCCTCATGGTTAACCAGATGACTTAAGTTGTTTCTGCTGGTCCTCGATTTCATATAGTTGTAGAAGAACTTAGTATTCCTATCTCCAAGAGAGAGCCAGTCCTGGCGGATCTTTTTCTTAAACATGTCCTCCTCCATCTTCAGAGCTCGTGTCAACTCTCTAAATAGCCGAGATTCACTCCTTTGCAGCTCTATGTCCTCGTGAATATCAGGGTTAAGCATGATTTCATTCAGTTTTCCCCTACATTTCTCCACTAACAAGTCTGCTCTGTACTGGCTAGCCCAACCCCTAAGTAAAGGCTTCAGACTACCAAGCTTCTGTACCAGCCGAAACATAGGAGTACCCACAACAACAGTTCCCCAATGAGAGGAAATAACATCCTTGTAACCAGGGCAAGAGGACCAATAGTTAAAAGTTTTGAAAGGTTTAGGTTTAGAAGGGACTTGATTATGTAAATAGACCGCCATTGGCGAGTGGTCACTAGTACACGCCTCAAGATATTCCACAAAGAAGTAGGCAGAGAACTAACCCAATCTGCATTATCAAAAGCCCGATCAAGTTGAGCTGCAATCCGATCAGACCCTACCCGATTGTTACACCAGCTTAGTCTATTACCCATACTCTTCAGTTCCTGGAGACCACATCTGGATACGCAATCATCATAATCCCGCACCATACTCTCATCAAGATGTCGGCCTCCCACCTTGTCACGGGCATACATGACGCTATTGAAATCTCCCCCAACAAGCCATGATACGTTATTCATCAGACTGAAATCCGCAGCAAGTTTACTCCACAAATCCTTCCTTTCTTCCATTGTGTTGCGGCCGTATATTCCAGTAATAACACAGGAGAATCCCCCCACATTATTGCAAGAGATGGACATGTGTTGGGCCGAAGCAGACATCAGCCCCACATTCCACACATTTGAATCAAACCCCATAAGTATCCGTCCCCCCGAAGACAAATCAAAGTTGTTGAAGGAGCACCAGTCATTGGGTAACAACTGCTTACTCCTCTCGGATGCAGACTGAGCTTAGTCTCAACCAAAATCACAGCTGAAGGTTTTAGCTTCCTCAGCTTGTCCCGTAGATCCCTCATTCTTACTGAATTGTTCAAACCCCTAGTATTCCAAATAAAAACAGTCATTAATCAACAGTTAGATTTTCGTCCTTGGCCATTCTCCTGGAATCAGGTGCTTTTCCTGGAGGATGCCAAAGTACCACCATCTTGCCTCTTCTTCGCATTTTTGGGGGCCCCCGCATGTTGAATGAGCTCTTCCACTTCAAGATCCCACTCAGGATTATCAACAGCAATGTCTTCAGGCAAAAGATCCAACTCCATATCGCCTGATTCTGCCAAAAGGGACGGTCATGGCCTGCGAGACTTCAACTTGGTTGTAACAGGTTCCATGGCCTGCGAGACTTCAACATGTTCCAGAGCAGACTTCAACTTGGTTGTAACAGGTTCATTGGCCTGCGAGACTTCAACTCCAGGAACTGACCTGGGAAGTACTTCTGAATTGCTCTCCAAGAGAGGCCAATTAACAACATCGATCTGTAACTCATGGGGCAATGGAACACCGGCCTCAACCATCACAGGCACATGAGAAGCGCTCGATGTGCCCTTAGAAGCCGGGAACAAAAAATTTCCTGCTCCGCGCCTACAGCCTCCTAGCTCCTCCATATCCCCATCCGTGGCTCCCTGGCAAGCTGCTCCACTCCCGCAAGAAGCTTGCCCCTGCAAATGGGCATCACGTCCCGGGAAATTGCTAATTTCAACACCATAGCACACTGCAGATCCATCCTTGGGGGGTGAAGGAAGCACAGCGGCCGCGGAACTTGTGTTCCCCACCCCATTATCGTCCTGAAGTTGTCCGACAATATTTTTTCCACCAGCTACTGAGGCCAGATCCAAGTCTACCATCCCTCAGCCATCCACCACACCCGACCTATCATCCGATAATATTTCTTGGATTGAAGGGGGCTCACCCACACCAGGACATTGAACATCAGAATGTCCAAAACTAATACATTTCGAACACCTAGGAGGCTCACCTTCAACTTTCACAGCAATAGATAGCGATGGGCCGTCTTCAGTTCCAACCAAAACTGATTTTGGTGTAGCTTGTTTAGCATGAATCTCAACCAAACATCTCGCGTATGACAGGTGCTCCTTCTTCGATGTAAGCTTGTCCAAACAAATAGGGTTTCCCACTAACGAAGCAATGCAATTAAGAATTTCCAATGTCCACATCTCCAAGGGAACACCATGAAGTTGGATCCAAATAGGATCAGATGAGAGGATATCCCGCTCAAGTTTGAGCCCAGCACTCCATCGCTGCAACACCACCAGCTTGCCGTCAAACATCCAAGGTCCACCATGTAGGATTCTCTCACACTCCCCCTCATCTTCGAATTTGAAGCAGAAAAATCCATTGTCACAGCTATAAATTTTCATACCCTTCTTGAGATTCCATAGCCTCTCAACCCAAGCACAGATTTGTCCATAGAATGGAACATCCCCCAAAACATATCCCACAAGTGTAGACTTCCACTGCTCTTCCCCCTAGCCAAAGCAGATTTTGGTACAAAGGCCATAACACTGCCATCCTCATGCGCAACGGGTGGCACAAACTTCATCCCAACATCAAGGTCATACTTTCTGATATTGGAGCATACATCAGCCCAAGAATGCATTGCCCCGGAGCTATTTATCTTCAGATTTGGCAGCGGCCTGCTTGGCTTATCATCAAACACTTTGTGGACAGTAGGCAGCGGCCTGCGAGCATTGGGTTTAGAACGAGTCGCCCTATTCCCATCAAAGCCAGGCCTCTTAGGATACCTCCCAGATCCAACCCTAGAGTAATTCCCGATGCCTCCCAACCTCAGAACATCATTACCCCTCTTACCTCGGCGATCGACGACAACCCAGTCCCCAGAGGAACCGCCCTCGACACCATCAGAAACGATTTGTGGAACCCGCACAAACGAGGAAGGACCCGTCGCCGTCTTGAAGCCATCAGCCCGGGGCCTGAGATGAGCCGTAGCGTCCTTGTATACGCCCTCTGCAACGCTAGGTCCGCCGCCGCTCGGGGGGTTTTTGATCGCCACTCCGCTAGATTTGGACGCCATTCCTATAAGTGTGTATATACATACATACATATATACATACATACATACATACATACATACATACATACATACATACATATATATATATATATATATATATTCATTCATCTAATATACACATCATTACATACACTCCTACTGTGCACTACACATACGTGAACACATTCCTACACTCCATGACGACATGTATAATAGAAATTTATACAACTATGATACATATTTACGTCTACGCAACAAGCAATACCCCAAATAGACACTCCACAAACACATACTCGTTATACTCTCACGTATGTGTAGTATCAATACCATACATAGATTTCTGAATCTATATATAGCCAAATACACGTACGCTTATACACACAAGGCTATTATCCTAATAGTAGGTACGGGCACACACACATATATATATATATGAGGTGGGATCAAATGACCCCCAAAAATAACCCCCAAAAATGACCCCCTATCAAAAATCCTATGCCCCCCATTTTTTCGGAAGATCCGAACCGTTCATCTTGATCTCCATCCTCTAAATACCTGACCCACCAATTTTCAACCCGATCCCATGTGTTTTGCTCGTTCATCAACCATTCACAAATGTTCTGTTCGTGCGATACCGTTAAATTTGGGTCGGATAGATGAACATGCAAAATACATGGGATCAGGTTGAAAATTGGTGGGTCAGGTATTTAGAAGGTGGAGATCAAGATGAACGGTTCGGATCTTCCGAAAAAATGGGGGGCATAGGATTTTTGATAGGGGGTCATTTTTGGGGGTTATTTTTGGGGGTCATTTGATCCCTCCTATATATATATATATATATATATATATATATATATATATATATATATAGCTTTATTCTTTTTCTCCTAACTGAGTTTGTAGTGGGAGGAACCTGTATTCCATCTTTTGTAGGACCTAACTTTGATGTGTAGAGGGTGACGACGCTTGTGTCCGCGTAGAGGGTGACGACGCTTGTGTCCGCTCCCCTCTCCTTCATTGCTAGTCTCCTTCCTGTAATTTTTGTACACTACTTAATATAGAATTTTACTTTTCATATATATATATATATATATATATATATATATATATATATAGTGATCTTCGGTTGCGAAAAATCCCGTGCGAAAGCCCGTGCGAAAACTTTTTTTTATTTTTTTGAAATTTTTTTTTCAAAAATTCTTTTTTTTGATGTTTAATCCATACAATTATATACCCCAGGGAAAATAATGGGTGAACCCGTTGGGCATTAGAGCACCCATCCACCCGTTACAAATTTAACGGTCTCAAAACGTGCGAATTTGATGAAATGGCTTGATCGAAAGCCAAATGACATTATTTCTCAACCATTATTTTTTGAGGGGGGTATAACAACATATAATGAGGGTGGAAAAAAGAATTTTTGAAAAAAAAAATTTCAAAAAAAAGATAAAAACATTTTCGCACGGTGCGAAATGTTCTCATTTGAAAATTTTCCTATATATATATATATATATATAGGAAAATTTTCAAATGAGAACATTTCGCACCGTGCGAAAATGTTTTTATCTTTTTTTTGAAATTTTTTTTTTTCAAAAATTCTTTTTTCCACCCTCATTATATGTTGTTATACCCCCCTCAAAAAATAATGGTTGAGAAATAATGTCATTTGGCCTTCGATCAAGGCATTTCATCAAATTCGCACGTTTTGAGACCGTTAAATTTGTAACGGGTGGATGGGTGCTCTAATGCCCAACGGGTTCACCCATTATTTTCCCTGGGGTATATATTTGTATGGATTAAACATCAAAAAAAGAATTTTTGAAAAAAAAATTTTCAAAAAAATAAAAAAAATGTTTTCGCACGGCTTTCGCATGGGTTTTTTCGCAACGGAAGATCGCTATATATATATATATATGGGGCAAATGTGCCTGAGAACGTGCGCAGGTAGAATTACCTGCGCACGCCCCCTCTGTTCGGGGTTGCTAAATATTTTTTTTTGAAATTTGTTTTTGCAGTAGCTAGATATACTTGTTATGAAGCTCCCCACAAAATTTCAGGTCAATCCTACACCGTTTGAGCCTCCGTTCATCGATTTCAAAAACGTTTCCCAAAACTGTCCAGAATTTGGACAGTTTTGCGCAACGTTTTTGAAATCGATGAACGGAGGCTCAAACGGTTTCGGATTGATCTGAAATTTTGTGGGGAGCTTCATAACAAGTATATCTAGCTACTGCAAAAAAAAATTCAAAAAAATACTTACAAACTCCGAACAGAGGGGGCGTGAGCAGGTAATTCTACCTGCGCATGTTCTTAGGTACATTTTTTGATATATATATATATATATATATATATATATATATATATATATATATATATATATATATATATATATATATATATATATATAGGAAAAAGGGGATCTAAGTTACCTCCTTAGATGAAAATCTAAGGAGGCGCCCCCATTTCCCCCCATCTCCTACAATTTTTTTTGGAAATTTTTTTCATGGGGTTGTTGTTCACATCATGGATGATCAACATACCAAATTTCAAGGGATTCCAATACTTTTTGAGCCACCATCTACCCCTTACAACTTCAACGGTTTGAAAACGTGCTGAAAACCCCACGAACTTGCTAGGGGTAGATGTGGGCCCAAAAAGTATTGGAATCCCTTGAAATTTGGTATGTTGATCATCCATAAGGTGAACAATAAACACATGAAAAAAAATTTCAGAAAAAATGTGTGCGATGGGGGGAAATGGGGGTGCCTCCTTAGATTGAATCTAAGGAGGCACCTTAGGATCCCTTTACCCATATATATATATATATATATATATATATATATATATATATATATATATATATATATGCAACCATGCACATACATTCCCATGTATTGGCACACACCCATACACACATATCATACCTATCCTGCTATCACACACCTATACAGTCAAGCTACCAAACTGTACCAACATGTAGTCGGTAGCTACCCATACCAATATAGGCATAACATCCAATATATCCGCACTTTTACTAGTATACTAGTACATACACAAATAAGTGTATTTCAATATTCATACACATTCAGTAGACAGTCACACTCCATATACGTATACATTCATATACTGATACATGCACATCCGAATAGGGATCATTCACATACCTATACATATAACCACTCATAAGACATACACCAATACACATTCAATAACGACAACACATATACACAATCACACCATACTTGCTACAACGCACCTACATACTTATAAGTATCTCATATACCTATACACAATCCCCCTCATGCCACTATATACGGAAGGGTACATGCACTACATATACATCCAAATGGTCCTATGGGCACCATTCTACGGGTAAGCGTATACACACATATATACATATACCATAACTCCACTTAACCGTGCAAACACACAATCATTTCATGTATACTTGCACTCTATGGTCTCAAATCCTTATATCCATCACATCCTACATGCGTTACATGTCATACATCTATCCATATCCCGTAATAGGCACGGTATAGGGCTAAGGGCCTAAACTTAGGGTGGACATGTCTAAAGCACATCTACCCACATTAGGATACATCTACTCCAAACACCCTGAAGCATTACTCATACTACCCGTGTGTCCATTACTTATCTATATCGCTACATATATACTATATATGGCCGTAGCACAGCCCTTATCTTCACACAATAATGCAACCCACAACCATAAACCAAATTAAAACAATATACCAGTCATATAAGCACATAAGCAGCACATACACATACTCACAGTTATTTAAATCTAACACATTAGAAATTCATACCCTAGCAATGCAACAATAGCGATATATATATACACTAGCTTCCCTCACATATATCTACACCCTCAACCCATACAAGCTCACATATGTCCACACATATACGCTTCCCCCCATGTCCAAAGACAATATCGACGTTCCACTACTCCATCCATACAAGGATAGATACACACGCATAGGAAAACACTTACATGCACTCATATCATATGTGCATATCCGCACTCACACCCTTACGACTCATACGTTCCCAATAGCTTATATGTACCCACCAATATACATCCACGAATATACATATATGTATCACCTATGTCTCAAAGTCACACAAGTATAACACATACATACTTACATACCCGTATCATGTATCTACATAGAGACAATATATATTTACGCTCAAGTATTTATCCACCTAGTATGAACGCCCACACATATCCATATACCACTATAACCATCCAAGTTACATGCAACTTCATGCTATTCAAGTATAAATACACATACTAAATACAAGTATACCACCGCATATATAATTCAAATCTCTAAGCACAACAAATGCACTTATACGCACGGGTTCACACATTTATAGATACACACGTACACCCACAATAGACATCTATAGTATAATACACTGTAGAAAGTTCATCCCCGGACTCCCTAAGCTAGGGGTCCTAGGGTGGGTCACTTAAAGCTCTAAGGTCGCTAAGGCCACTACCCACCTTAAGGCTAACCTATCTCAATCACTAACTGAAGCACTACATGTACTATCCTTATGCACATCGCAGTGCGGTGACCTGCATGGGCTGCCAATAACTGTCACGCCCCGTTCCCCAGAATACCCGGCATTTAATTTTTTTTCCCAAGTATCCTGAAGAGTGAGGGTGAAAAGAGAGGGAAGAGAGAGAGAGAAAAAGTAACTGAATAAGCAGGCCACTGCGCATATGCTGGGATAGTACACGTGCAGCTTCATTAAAATATCAGTCAAATTATAAATAACATAGAACAACAACGAATTTTTATAACAACTTTCATTTACATACATAGTCCAAGTGCACCACTACACATACGCCGCCACTCTCCACCTCCCAAAACAACCAGGTCACACTATATAGCTATAGCTCACACCAAATTCTACTCGTGAAACCCAACTCCAAGTCACCTCCAACCACGCTGTCCCTGCTACCTGAAAAATAGGGAGGAGCACGTCAACGCGTGCCCTAGTAGGAACTAACTTGGATTTGGAACACCGTTCTAAGGTTATTAATCCACAAGGCAAGGCAAGAGAATAAAGCATGTAAACTAAGTAATATAGCGAAAAGTAAATAGCAAAGAAAGGGGTTCATACCTGCGGTCATGTGTCGAGCTACTGCAAGAAAAGAATTAGCACGAATAATGATATAAGTATTACATACAGACATAATCCAAAAGTAAATCACAAGTGTCAGAAGGATGACACAGTGTCACAAGTAAACAAGTAAGGGACAAGTGAAGTGCTGCCAGCGGAAGAAGAACGTGCAAGGTTCTCATTTTATAATTGAATTAATTAATTGAATTAATTGGAACTTGGGTAAACTGTGTGATACTAGGACCTGGAAATTTGGGGTGAATATAGCACACGACGCAGTGGACACGGGCACTGTACGACACCGGGCCTCTCAGCTCCCCCGTTCCTGGCAGGAGTGAGGCTCTCCCACAGTAACACAACCTCCGTATGTCTCCTCCACTCCCGGTAAAGGCGGGTGGGTATAAATATCACATATCACATAATCATTTCCCCCAACTTCTCAGTCCAGGCCTCATAGCCACAATTTACTTAAATCCCACCTAAAACCCGGGTTTTGCTAACTCACCCTCTTTAGAGAGGATTGAGACATTCTAAAACTTCATTTAACATTATATATAGCACTGAAGGGAACACATTGCATGGCTCCACATTCCACACTCATATCAACATGGGTCATGCACCGAAGTGTCATGCCCACCATCGTAATCAAATCATATATCAAATGGGTCATGCACCCAAGTGTCATGCCCTTCAACATAGCCATTTCAATTCATCACTCATAACATATGATACCATGCTTCACATGACCCCATCATTGCTATTTCACAACATATTTCATAGCACAATTGTTTACAAGCTCATTTCTCGTATTATTCAACTTCCACTTTATTGTGGCATTTTCACGAACACGTGGTGAACGTGACGTATATGTCCGTAATAACATTAGCAAATCCATTGGAAAACATATCATTAGTCTACCTTCCATGTAAAAACAATAATCATGCACCATAGCAGGTAAAATAAGAAACAATACACAAGTTATCACAATGTTTAACTACTTCAGCTTGCAGGAAATGTATCTGCAGTCCTACAAGATGGATGATATCACCCAATTATAGTCCGAATTTTACAAAACTTTATAAATGAATGTTGGATATACGTTAGTCCTGGATTTACAGACAAAATTTCAGATAAACATATTAAGTATATGATTTATAGTGAATTATTTGGTAAAGTGTGTCAAATCTGTTTTTCAGACAGATTTCAGGGTCTATATTGAAAGCCAATTTTGGGCATGATGCAGCCAGAAATTCAGCATATAAGCACTATGATGAATTTTTAGAAAAACTTGTTAACTTTTCAACAGGACCAAGAACATGAAATTCCATTGTGTTTGCAGGTGTTGAGATCAATTTTACTAAACTGTGTCAAAACTGAAAAATCAAACAGATATGTTGTAAAGACGGAATTTTTGCTCCTAATTTCTGAATTGAACACATATCAAAATTCATATAATTTTAGGGTAAAACTTCAAGATTTACAAGTCATATTTTTTTCGAACCCTAATTCGAGCTACAGTAACCAGAATCAAGGCGAAAACAGACATCAAAATTTCAGAATTTCAAAGGGGGTAATTTTGCTAAGAATTTTCAATGGAGATTCATGAAAATTGTATCATGGCATATTAATTTGATTACCACTACTTCATATTGATAAAACATGATGTAAAAACATGATAAAATAAAACTCTAATTAAATTTCCAAATCCAAGTTAGTTTCCTACCTTAAAAAGCTTAATTTCCTCTTCTCCTTCTCTTTCTTTCTTCTCCATCTTCTTCTCTTCAAGAAAGCTTGGACACCTTCTAATTGAAATTGGAAATTAGGGTTTTCATTTTGAGAAAAAAGGGGGAAATAAGAGGGGAGGTGGCCGGCCATATTGAGTAGAATTGGAGGATGATAAGAAATGAATGGAGAAAAGAGAAGAAAGGTACTCTAGAACCCACCATGAGATAAGCATGCATCTTGTAAAATGACCAAAATACCCTCCCAAAAATACCCCTCAACTTTTAGGTATTTACAAGTTTGCCATTACTTTATGCACCGACCACTTAAGTATGTACACATAGCACTTTTGGTCCAAATGACCATTTTGCCCCTCGCCTTTCTAAAATTTTACTGGGTTGCCATTGACCCCTAACCCCTTTCACACTTGCATGGCTTCCCCACACATACCCATGCATGCCTACACATGCATACATGCACCACGCACACACGTCCAACACATTCCTATTGTTTCGTACCCACGGCGTCATTCGCACTTCTCCCGCATTCACACTTCCCATTCTCTTCCCTTAGCCATGTATTACGGCCCAATCCTTCTTCCACTACGTCACATACATCTATATCTACGCTTATTTCATGCCCACGTATGCATCGTAGGTAGAAATACCACGCGTGTTCAGTAGAATACACGTATAGCACAAAATAGGGCATGACATCGCTACTGCCCATAAGAAAACACTAGGAACAACCCAATTCTAAACCTCCCCCAAACTGCTCAATGCTCTCATTTTTACTCGAAATTACTGACCAAGATCCAATCTTTCAGCCAGTTGAAATGACATACAATCGGTGTAAAATTAACAAATGTTTTGTGCTAATTCCCTGTAGAAGTAGAGTTATTTCTACTTGAGCTCCTTTAATTTCTACTTAACGGGGAAAAACAGCGGGCTTTCTGTTAATTTCTCTGCTTGAAAAACAATGACGAGATCTGCAATTATTATTTAATTTCTGCAAAAAAAAATGACGAAGACCCATCAAAAATCTTAGTAAAAAATTTTAAAGGAGGAGAGGGAAAGAAAGAGATTGTTGAGTACCAAAAGGTCGATCCTTTTCTCCCAAATCTCCTTCTGACCTCCTCCGCCGCCACCGTCGAAAAGATCCATGGTCACCAGCTCCTCCTTCTCGTCTTCGCTACGCCCAGTGCGAAGAGCATCGCCAAGGCAGCCCGTGGCGGGCTCGCCGTCGATGAGGACGTGGGATTCAGGCAAATGCCAGCCCCTGGGCCGGATGAAGAGCATCACCGTCTTGTCGTTGAGCTTGTAGACCCTGTTTCTGGCCTGATCGTGGAAGCTGATCGTTTGGTTCACGGCGTCTCGGAGGTTGACCAGGCCCCTCATCAGGTTCTCCCAGCTCGGGGACAGAAAAAAGCCCCATGGGCAAAGTTTTGATCGGGGCGGGCGAGTTCACGCGACACGCCACACTTCATCTGGGCGGCCCGATTGGGCTTTGGGCGGCCCGATTGGGCATCTGCAGAGAACAGCTTTTGGCCCGAAAGTAAATAGGGCATTTAATATTGGGTTTGGGCTGGCCCGATGCCCGAATGGGTATGATTATCATCCAGGCTTTTCGGGCTGGCCCGATTGGGCATCGGGCCAGCCCTGACCCATTCTCATCCCTATTGATGGCTGAATTCCAACAGTCATATTTTCATCTATATAAACTCAGCTTGTCAAGAGTCAGTACAGTTTCCTTCATCCACAAAATTGTTGCCTTCGTTGTTGTTGTTGTTGTTGTTCTGTCCTGTTGTTCGCTTCTCCCCATGCGACCAATTGTTCCTCTTCATGTGCGATTTAAGAATTGTTGATGCTCGCTGGAGCCTTGTACTGTAAGTGCACACTTACAAGGCCGTTGCCGTTGAACCCTGGAGGATAGCCGCTGGACCTGCCTTGCACCGAAAATTCACTCCGAGGGGAGGAAAACTACTCTTAAGGACAGTGCCTAGCACGCCTCGGCTTACTGATAAGTCCATTTCTTTCTCTGATTTTTAATAGCACAATCCTCCTATCTCTGAATTTTTACAACAGTTTATAGAACCTGAAAAACCTCTTCAATGTTACACAAAGAACCTTAAGATCATACAAGTACAGCTACCCACCATAATGCTCGGTCCCCTTCCACAGGCGATACACAAAATAATGGACAATAATCAGCCACAGGTAGCGTGCACATAGCTGTGCAAGTGTGTTGGACATTTTATTTTTTTTAAAATAAAATCTCAATCAAAGTTTTTATTAATTAGTTAATTAATTAATTTACTCTTTTGACCAAGATTAGATTCACTTGACTAAACTCGTTTAATGTTTTATGACTCCTAATTGATATGGTATTATGTGGTTAGAGTAATACATCACATATGCTTTCTTCCAAATCCGATCTAATTATGCTTTTATCCTAATTGATATGGTATTATCCTATGGTTAAGAGTAATACATCACATAAGCTTTTAATTAAGTTGCAAGCATTCACACACATTAAAGATCATTTTTTTGCCTTTCCTTTTATTTCTTTTTCTCTCTCTAAACGATGCTGCAATTTGTGGGTTAGAGGATCCCAGTCTTGGTCCCCAACATGCACATGTTATGCTCCTCAGTTCGCTTGCAACCAACTCATCATCATGCATCAGAGCTTGGAATGTGAGTTGAGACGTCAATGCTCACGGCTGCCAGTGCTTTTCTAACCCAACTTGATTTAGATTTTTCAGCTTTTTGATGGGCAGCAAAATCTCTCCTGTCCATATAAGTTCATTCCAGGTAATGGGAATGCAACCTTTTTGTTTGGGATGTATTCATTGAACGATAAGGTTTGTTGCCACACACAACCTTGTGATTGCATCAAGTTGAATAGCAAAGGAGTTAGCGAGCACCAACTTTTGTGTCGCATCATGTACAGACTTTCCATGATGTGACGGGGAAATCCATTATCCATAGTATGTTCCGTGGGAGGCTTTGCGAAAACAATCCCAAGTCATTCACGCATTTGATTATACCATCTTTAACTTTAGGAATTCACTTGGACAGTTCACCAAAACGTGAGTAGCCGATACAAGCGATATCTGCATGCACATGAACCAGAGATAGAGATACCGCTGGTGCTGAAAATCTTGGTTCCAAGTTTATTCACCTTCTGATCGCCTGTGTCAATGTAGCTATTCATTGTTGGGAAGTAGACCCATTTCCGGGATGCTGGTTGTACATGAAACGTTTGCCTCTGTGTTAAGCAAGAAAGAGCAGAGTGAATGGTGTTCTTTCTTCGCTACTTACAGGTCTTTGGTGGATCAGATGCATTGGCATCTTATTATGTATGCCGTGAGAGATCCAATATTCAGCATCGGAATAGAAACTACTGGTGATTATGATTGGTCTTTCCGGTCTTCTTTGTCGGGAGAGGATTTGTGAGTATATTCGTGAGTATATTCGTGAAATCAAAATGTGCATACAGGACCCCCTCAGGCCAAGCAAACAGGACATAAAGACTTGGAAGAGGCATGGAAGCAATCACCAAGTGCAAAACAACCAAAGCGCAAGGCCCAAGCAAGGCAAGGAAAAAGGAAGGGAACACCGCTCACCGGGGTAATCCCAATTGTCAAAAAATGAGAGACTCATCAGGGATAATCTCCTCCAGATCCGAAGGAGGAAAGGCAACAGCCACATCCAAGACAATCCTGGTCAGGCGGTGCGTCTTGGGGAGGCCCTTGGAAAGGAAAATGTGATCATTCATTTCCCTCCAAATATGCCAAACAACAGCGGAAAGCACACGCATGCAAAGACTGCTCACAGCACGGGTTTTCAGAATTGGTCCAAACATACGTTGCCGAGAGTGGACGTCAACAAGGAGAGATCTGGAGCAGGAGGGAAGACCCAGCTTAAGCTTGCATGTCATCCAAATATAGCTACTATACTCACAACAGAATAAGAGGTGGCATGCGGACTCTGGATGGGAAGAGCAAAGCACACAAGTGGGGGAGACCTGGACGCCCATGCGGGCCAAGTGCTGAGAGGTGGGAAGTTTGTCGATGAGGGCCCAGAGCAGGGTGAGGTCATACTTCGGGACATGCCCAGGGAACTAGACCAATGAATGAAATCGACAAGGTGGGGAAGAAGAACGTGTGGAAGCCCAAGCAGAACGGAGAGAGCAAACCCCCCGAAAATCCACTCCCAGGTGTCGGTGTCAGATCCGAGAGAGAACAAGCTGAAGAGGCCAGATGGGTGGGCCAAGGCATCCGGCAAGCACCAGTCACTACCGTCCCAGCAGTCGGCAACCCGAAGATCGACCAGCGAGGGAGGTGGCGCACAGAGGCATGCCAGAGGGCCACAAGGGAGCCAAGGATCAAACCAAAGGGAGGTAGAAATGACATTCCTCACACGACGACGCATGCAGGAGGTGGCCGCCTCGTGGCTACGAAGGATGTGCATCTAGGTACCAGATTCAAGCAGGGCATGCTTACATTAGTAAAGGGGAATATGCTTCAAATAAACGGTCTGCATGTAGACTGCACACAGAGATGGCGAATGGAGGAGTCGCCAGAGAAGTTTGATGCTAGATGCTACTCCCACCTCCTGAAGGTTGCGGAGGCTGATCCCCCCTTCACACTTAGGCGTGCACATGTTACCCCACTTTCAAAATAAACAGTCTGCATGTAGACTGCACACGGAGATGGCGAATGGAGGAGCCGCCAGAGAAGTTTGATGCTAGATGCTACTCCCCCCTCCCGAAGGTTGCAGAGGTTGATCTCCCCTTCACACTTAGGCTTGCACATATCACCCCACTTCCAAAAATGAACCTTAGACCCCCAGACGAAGTCCCTATAAAGAGGATCAATCGTCGCTAAGATGGAGGCCACCACCCAGAAAGTTTGGATCCAATAGGAGACAAACCCATGTATGACGGTGCGAACAAGTTCCACCTGTCCGGAGATGGAGAGGAGCCTAGAAGACCACCCAGAGAGCTTCACCTTGCACTTGTCCAAGAGACTGGAATATAACTTAGCAGTTGGTAGTTGGAGGAAAGAGGCAGACCAAGATATTTCATTGGGGGCAACGCAAGAGGGATGTTTAAGTGTCTGGCCAGCTCCCCACCAATGGTGCACCTGGCCAGCTCCCCACCAGCGGTGCACCCTATGCTAAGGTAATCCTGCTTTTTCCCTTTGTTAACCTCAAGGCCAGTAAATAAGTGAAATGTAGCCAGGTGGTGTTTAAGGCCTTCAAAAGAGCTGGGGTCTGCTTTACAAAAAACTAAGACATCATCAGCAAAAAGGAGGTGTGATGTAATGACCTTGACACCCCGTTTTGGAGGGAGGATGGCTCTGGAGTGGGAAGAAAGGTACATAAGTGAAGTGAAGAATTACATGGTGATGATGAAGATGAAAGGGGAGATAGGGTCGCCCTGGCGGATCCCATGGTTCCTCCCAAAGTGGTCGGCGGGAGACCCATTAATAAGTACCGAATAGGAAGGCGAGGCAAGGCATTCCCTGACCCAGTGCATAAGTATGGGAGGGAACCACATACGATGCATGAAGTAGTAGACAAACTCACGATTGATACTGTCGAAAGCTTTGCAAAGATCAAGCTGGATGCATGCATTTGCTCACATGGAGTTAGAGAAGTCCCTGATGAGCTAGTGAGCCAGGAGAGAGGAGTCCGAGATCAGGCTGTCTTTGATGAAAACAGACTGGTTCCAAGAGATATGATCTGAGAAATGACAGCCCCTCCTTGCACCCACAGCCGAGCGCCCCTCCACCAAGAAGAAGCCCGACGAGTCCTGTTGCTGGCCTCTCCACCGACTGTACCTCCACCATCCGACCACGGCAACCCCACGACATCACCGTCGACGCTCTCGACCACTCACAAGCAAGTAGCAGCTACTACCGCCGCTGCTCGCTGCCACGTTCCGCCACCGCTCACGTTGCCCTGCCATCGCCGGAGGCCCCGCCAGAGCCCCGCCACCAGTCGCCGCCTCGCCCACCGCCCTCCATTGCTGACGGTGACTTCGCGAAACGCAAAACCCCCCTGCTACAGGAATCGCGATAGGCGAGGTGGGAATGCACAATAAATACTAATTTTTATACGTGTTTGCGTATAATATTTAAGGCTGATTCATTTTAAATTGATAATAAAGTGTATAGGCCTCAAAAAAATACGAGGGAAGGGCCAAAAAATCCGGTTCGACGAAACGGACACATTGGCGCTAGTTTCATTGCCAAAAGGCAAGTACATCTCCCGCTATGATTTTTCAAAGACAAAACCTAATTAAGCTATTTTTTCTTTAAAATTTATATCGCAAGATTATATCCACTGACATACGAGAGAAATATATGTAGTAGTGCTAGTTAATACGCTCAATTTGACAGCTTGTTGGAAGAATTCCGTTGTATAGTTTGCCCTCAATAAATCTTTGATTATATATCATTAAAATCAAATCTTAATTTAAAAATTAGTTTTTGGCCTTTTAAATACCTATTAATTATTTTAAAATTTTGAACAATACCTACTAGCCTTAGAAAAATATTTTAAGCTTATTTATACTCATTTGCTGTTTAAATCATTTCTGTGCTCCTTTTCTTAATATAATTACATGTTTCAACGCTTTGTAAAATTGTTAAACTGAATCATAAAAATTGTGAAAGTTGGTGATATTATTGTATGGACCTATGAGACTCCATACACATCAAATACGATGCAAATTGAACAGAATAGACTGAACGACTGCTGGAATTCATATGATTGAACATAGAATAGTTAGTACACGTACTTAAACCCAGCACTTGACTTGACCTATGGGAATGTGGTAGTCTATAGTCACAGAGGATGCATGAGTGACTCAGTTTGCTCGACAACTTTACCTCGCACATACACTAAGTTAAGGAAAGTACTTGACAGTCACCTAAAAAGGGTCGGTAAGTAGCACCGCAGGTAGCTCCCGACGGTGGGGGCAGGTTTTAGTCACATATTGTATCTTCAGACATGGACTTAGCACTAGAATAGTTGGCTACCAAATATTGTTTAAAATATCTTCTACATTCTTCTTTTGCTACAGGTTGAATTTTGCTATCAATCATTTAACTGCTACATATCGCAAATCACTCTTTGTATTTCATATTGCTAATGATATTAAATGGTCTGGCTACTAGCTAATATCGTTTCAGACCTTATAAATCTCATCATGCTTTTCCTTACGTCATTTTCATATATGATGTAGTTCTTACGAATTAAACTTGTTAAATGTTCATACGATATTTATACCATGCTCTTAATTACTATGCCATATTAGTACAACATTTCCTACCACGTTTTATTATACCATGCTTTTATCGTACCATACTAATACTCAATATACACTTTACCTCATGCCTCTCTTATATGTATACTTTTAACTTTTATTTTATTATGGGGATATACTTGCTGAGTAACCCTCGCTCACAGGCATTTCATTTTGTTGTCTTATGAAATGTTCGTCAGGACTTGAGAGTGAGTTTACAGAGGATCCTACTATCGAGGTTAAGCCAGCGCTCGAGGATTACGTGGAGTTCCAGCACACAGAAGACTAGGGCATTTTCTTTACCTTTGCATCAGTACTTTCCATTTGAATAATATAATTTGTTGTATTTTGTTGTATTGGCCATGCTAGGCCCATGATGTATCTTAATTCCCGAACACTTGATATGTAATAATGGCATTTGAGCTGTTTCTTAATCCGCATGCAAGGACCTGCAATTTTTACACAGACGCTTAGTATGTTTAAACCAAGGAGGAAGAAAGAAAAGAAAAGAAGAGAAGAAAGGTAATCCTCCATGTTTTTAGCACACCACGGACCCGCTCGCGTCCTCGTTCCCAAGCAGAAGGGGAAGCGGGGCGTGACACTGATTATTCCACACAGGGATGAGGACATCAAGGAAGCCAGGAAGTTTGAATAGTAACTAAAGAATCTGAAGGGCTTGGGCCCGGAATTGATTGGGGGTGTGGTATGCAAAAGGAGAGGAGAGTGGTCACTAGTTCTAGGAGGGAGATAGATAAAGTAAGAATCCGGAAGACTGCCCCCTATGGCATTGTATAGGACACGGTCCAATCTGCAGGTGATACGCCCACCATCAGTGTTGTTGCTACAGCTTAGAAGGCACCCCTGGCTGATTAGATCCTTAAAACCGCATTGCTCCATGCATTCATTGAACTCTTCAAGAAGTGTAGGAGATAGAGTACGTCCCCCAACCTTTTCCTCCACAAACTGGGTCAGGTTGAAACCCCCTAGAGCAATCTAGGGGTAGCCCCCAATAAGCTGACTATCAGCATTAATACTAGCCCATAGAAGAGTACACTCGGTATAGAAATTAGATGCATAGATAACAGAGACATAAGTAGAGAAGCCCCCAGAATTCTTACATAGAAGTGTGATATATTGACTAGAAGAAGACATACAGGTACAGTCCCAGAACGCAAGGTCAACAAAAATCCATATCCGTCCCTTAGCCACGTGGGCGTAGTTATGAAAAAAAATCCATCTCTTAGGGAAGCAAGATGAAGCCATGCTGTCACCTGGGTTCAAAATTTTGGTTTCCAGTAGGCCCACGAAGGAGGGCCTATACTTTCCCACATGATGACAGACGTCTCGACGACATATCTTAGAGTTAAGGCCACGCATGTTCCAAACCAATACCGACATTAATGAATGTGTTTAGGTGCCACCTTGCTTCTCGTCACCCTAGCACAGGCCGATGCTACGGGGACAGGGGGTGAGGTGCATTTAAACCCGAGGGAGGCAAGAGTTGTGTACCATTCCAGATTGTTAATGACTTTAATAGCAGGGCATTCCATATTTATGAAGGGAGGATGAAACTTGGCCATATGGAAGGGGGCAATGAAAGAGGGGCCACCAATGGAAGTAGGGGTGAGGGGGAGATGGAAGGTGGTAAGGTGGATCTATCAGCACCACGAGGCGATCGCCCAATGATAGGTTGAGGCCGAAGGGAGAGGGTGGGCCAGAAGTGTTAGGGGGGACTGCAACGTTAAGGGAAGCAGGAGGGTTTTGTAGTGCCTTGTGAAGCTACTGCACATGTACTAGAGGGGGGGTGAATAGTACTTTAAAATAATCAAGATAGTTATTCCTAATTATTGTGCAAGAAACAAACGACAATGCGGAATAAACAACAATCAACAAGAATTAACAAACGCAAACAAAGCATGTAACGGGTTCGGGATCCACCCAAGTCTCCCCGACTTATTCCCGGTGATCCTACGTCCCAACCACCCGGATCCCCTCCGGATACTTGAGTTAGAAACCCTAACTCAAGATTTAGCACTATGAAATTCTTGTGAAAAACCTTCACAAGACCAAATCATACAAATGACATGTGACTCCCACAAACCGGGATCACACCCTTCTCTCACAACCGAGAGAACAATTCTCAATAACAAAGTAAATGAAACAATGAAATACTTACCACAAAATCCTATGCCTTGAGTATACTTACTAAATTAGGGCAAAGATGGATTTTGAAGAAGAAGCAAGCACCAAACCCTAGCTCCAAGAAGTTGACCAGTAATGGAAGCCTAGAGTGGAGTTGGTGACTTGGATTCAAAGCCCTTGGCTTGAATGGCTCACAATGGAGAGAATCTCTCTTGAGGAAATTTGCTCAAAGAGTGAAGGAGAGATTCTAGTGAGGAAGAGAGAGCTTAGAAATAGCTTGAGAAAACTCTTCTCTTAGGTCTGAAATTACTTTGATAATGGACCTCTAACCTTGCCTCAAATGAATCAGGTTTTTATTTATAGAGGCAAGAAAAATCGTGCTCAAAAGATTCCCAACGGTCATATTTCTGAAGCAGTTAGTCGGTCTAAGAAGGATCACTGACCGACTAGATTGGAAACTAGTCGGTCAGTGATTCTTCATGAACCGACTAACAGGCATACATCCAAACGAGAAAGTTCCAGACAACATGAACTAGTCGGTCTAAGAAGACTTGCCAACCGACTAGTTTCACAACTAGTCGGTCGGTGAGTGTTCTTTGACCGACTAACAGATGAAATAGGAAAGGCTAGATTCAAGTTGGACTAGTCGATCTAAGAACAAATCCTGACCGACTAGTTTATCAACTAGTCGGTCGACAAACGTTCTTTGAGCGACTAACGATAAACAGTAACTTAGGCTGTACAGGGAAAGCTCAACTAGTCGGTCTAAGAAGGATTCCTAACCGACTAGATCGTCATCTAGTCGGTCGGTGACTCTTCTTTGACCGACTAATTGATCAACAGGGAAAGAGCTGAAATGAGCAAGGACATCTAGTCAGTTCATGTAGAGTTGCCGACCGACTAGATCGTCATCTAGTCGGTTGGTACTTCTTCTTGAACCAACTAAGATGCACTAGAAGCCGAGGGAAGAAGCGATAAGCTTCGGGAAAGTTTCTAATGGCTTCTATGATAATCCTAGCTCTAAGATATGAGCAAAATGAAGATAATAATGTAGGTCCTACTCAAGGCTTAACATTCTAATCTATGAAGCTAGAAGACAATAAATAATACATGACGAACCGTCTTCGAAGCTTCAATCTTCGCTCTTGACTTCATTAATACTCCTTGAGCTTCACCGAAGCTTCAGGCACACGATCACGCGTATTAAGAAGTCTTGAGACGTCTCTTTTGATATACGTATTCTTTTGGCGACGATCTCCATAACTGCGCTAAAAACAGTTAGTTCACAATATTTATGTTTGCTCATCATCCAAAACCAAATCCGGGGAATCAATACTCAACATTCCCCCTTTTTGGTGATGACAAACCAACATAAATAATAATCAATAATGATGATTCAAAAGAAATTTACTTACTCCCCCTGTATTGATGACACGTTAGTTCCGTATTCAATAATATTCATACGCATCAAGAAGATGAGGAAGATATGAAATATGAACCAATTATTGACATATAGGATCTAAATCCATTTTTATATCTTCACTCCCCCTGAATCTAACATATCAAATTAGATTCTTGGTAAATTGCTTTGAATTATCAATTAGCACATTGTCATTATTAATTCTCTCCCCCTTTGGCATTAGCAAAAAGAGTGGGAGGAGATCAATGACAAAAGTACAATGGCTAAAAGTAAAAGCACGGGAGTCGAAGAATACGACCACGGTCCAAATGACACCAAAGTAAAATACCAAATGTAAAATACCGAAGAAAATCAAAGCGTGCCAACTTGACCATAGTCGAAAATCGAAAAACGAAACCATCAAAACTCAAATCAATTTTACTCATTGAGTTATGGAACATACTCTCCAATATCAACATTCTTAGTTAAATAGAGTGCATGGAAAACAATTCTATGTTTCCATGGAAATAATTCTATTTAATCCAATAAAATCGTCGAACGACGAAATCAATATCAGACACATAAATCCATTTTGAATACCAAAAGTGGCAAAATGATACCAAAAGTAACATGCACAAGTGTTATGCCAAACATAGATAGAGCATCATAAATCTATGGCATACACAATTCTAGCATACTAATTGAAACAAAATGATACCAATGTAGATATTCTAACAATGTATGCAATCAACACACATGGATACCAAATGTATATCAAATGTAAGAAGATACTTACAACATTAAGCTCCCCCTACCTTGGTGCATCACTTAAGCACCATCAACTCCATTTGAATGAAAAATCCTTTGCAAATCAAGGAGTTGGTAGGGTTGGTATCCCAAAGTGGATTGAACCTAGAAAATATCATTTTGGTATCCAAAAATCTTTTTGGATCCTATGAGTTAGACAACAAATTTAACATATTAAATTCAAATTCAATATGAATTTAACTTTCAAACAAACATGCACATCCAAGACCAATGTGCAAATAAAAAATAAACCAATTCTTACCACAATTGCGTTGGTACCCATAAAATGAAATTAAGCTTATGGTACCAAGCAATGAAGGGTCAACGAAGACTAACCCTTCGGAAACCAAGTCCACGAGGACCGTGATTTTCCAACATAATCATCATTCAAAATAATATCATTAATATACGCTTGCAGATACATATTCTTAGCATGGATGCTAGTGTTCTTCGGACCCCAAATAGTGTATATTTTGGGTATCCTTTTCCTAGTGGTTGCATGCATGAAAGGTTGATTTCTATGTGGTGCATGTGGCGTAGGAACATGAGATCTAGCATGAGCATGAGGATATGTGTAAGGAACCTTATGATGTGCTAAAGCATGATGATTGGCATATGATCCATGGTGTGGTGTTGCATACATATGTGGATGAACATGAGATGTGTATGCATGAGGATGATCATAAGCATGTGGAGGTACTCGAGCATGAGTACGAGCATGAGAGGATGCATTCCTACGTGTATTGGTGTACATGTAAGCATGTCCCTTCCTTTGATGTCCACCCTTAGTGGGTTTCTTTGCAAAGGAGGGAGGAATAGGAGTGGTGGTTTCCTTAGTAGTAGAACTACCCAAGTTGTTATAGATACCACTCGTGGATGCACTGGAGGATGACCTCACAACATCTATAGTTACTTCACTATAGGGGGTGCGTGCATTAGATGCATGTGTGATGAGCTCGTGCACTTGGATTTGAGATCCTCATTCTCAATGCCCAAAATAGTGATTTGAGATTGAAGATTTTCAATCTCAAGATCGTTGCTATCCACATTGGAAGCACGATCAAGTTGAGATTTGAGGGACTCCACCTCATTTCTCAACATGCCATTTTGAGTAAGCACACTTGCTTTCTCAATGACGAGAGTCTCAACAATAGTGTCATTGTTAGAGGTGCTACATGAAGATGTGTTAGTGAGACTAGCAATCTTATCTTTAGCATCACTATATCTATGCATAAGTTTTCGATAATTATCAAATAGAAGTTCATTTACACTTCTAAGATTATCGATTGTTACCTCTTCATTGTCTTCATCACTATCAGTTGAATCGCTTTCAACTGGAACAGTTTCTTGATCATGTTGCTCCTTTGCCATGAAGCACATGCGACCTTTCTCCACTCTGCTCGTTCCCTCGTGTAGGGTAATGAGTTGATTCCACAATTGATATGCACTCTTACATGTGCACATCTTGTTGAAGTCATCAGGCTCCAACGCACTTTTCAAGGCATCCATTGCCTTGACATTGTTCATCTTCGCGGCGACCTCCGCGGCAGTCCACTTCGTGGAGTCTTGTTCGGCGGGATCGACATACTCCGTCAACATAGCTCTCCATAATGAAGTGCTCCGGAGAAACGTTTCCCTCCGGCATTTCCAGTACCCATAGTTGGTACCATTGAAGTGAGGAGGCCGAACTGAGTATTGCCCTTCCATAACTGAAGAAGCTCCTTCACGATTCTTGAAGACGTTGTAGTCGTTGCTTGTCATAGCTTTGAACTTGTAGCTTTAACCTTGGCTTTGATACCAATTGTAGATTGGTATCAGACTATGTAACTTTGACCTCTGTAGCTTTGAACTTGGCTATGTAGCTTTAACCTTGGCTCTGATACCGATTGTAGTGCCCTGTGAAGCTACTGCACATGTACTAGAGGGGGGTGAATAGTACTTTAAAATAATCAAGATAGTTATTCCTAATTATTGTGCAAGAAACAAACGACAATGCGGAATAAACAACAATCAACAAGAATTAACAAACGCAAACAAAGCATGTAACGGGTTCGGGATCCACCCAAGTCTCCCCGACTTGTTCCCAGTGATCCTACGTCCCAACCACCCGGATCCCCTCCGGATACTTGAGTTAGAAACCCTAACTCAAGATTTAGCACTATGAAATTCTTGTGAAAAACCTTTACAAGACCAAATCATACAAATGACATGTGACTCCCACAAACTGGGATCACACCCTTCTCTCACAACCGAGAGAACAATTCTCAATAACAAAGTAAATGAAACAATGAAATACTTACCACAAAATCCTATGCCTTGAGTATACTTACCAAATTAGGGCAAAGATGGATTTTGAGGAAGAAGCAAGCACCAAACCCTAGCTCCAAGAAGTTGACCAGCAATGGAAGCCTAGGGTGGAGTTGGTGACTTGGATTCAAAGCCCTTGGCTTGAATGGCTCACAATGGAGAGAATCTCTTTTGAGGAAATTTGCTCAAAGAGTGAAGGAGAGATTCTAGTGAGGAAGAGAGAGCTTAGAAATAGCTTGAGAAAACTCTTCTCTTAGGTCTGAAATTACTTTGATAATGGACCTCTAACCTTGCCTCAAACGAATCAGGTTTGTATTTATAGAGGCAAGAAAAATCGTGCTCAAAAGATCCCAACGGTCATATTTCTGAAGCAGTTAGTCGGTCTAAGAAGGATCACTGACCGACTAGATTGGAAACTAGTCGGTCGGTGATTCTTCATGAACCGACTAACATGCATACAACCAAACGAGAAAGTTCCAGGCAACATGAACTAGTCGGTCTAAGAAGACTTGCCAACCGACTAGTTTCACAACTAGTCGGTCGGTGAGTGTTCTTTGACCGACTAACAGATGAAATAGGAAAGGCTGGATTCAAGTTGGACTAGTCGATCTAAGAACAAATGCTGACCGACTAGTTTATCAACTAGTCGGTCAACAAATGTTCTTTGACCGACTAACGATAAACAGTAACTTAGGCTGTACAGGGAAAGCTCAACTAGTCGGTCTAAGAAGGATTCCTAACCGACTAGATCGTCATCTAGTCGGTCGGTGACTCTTCTTTGACCAACTAATTGATCAACAGGGAAAGAGCTGAAATGAGCAAGGACATCTAGTCGGTTCATGTAGAGTTGCCGACCGACTAGATCGTCATCTAGTCGGTTGGTACTTCTTCTTGAACCAACTAAGATGCACTAGAAGCCGAGGGAAGAAGCGATAAGCTTTGGGAAAGTTTCTAATGGCTTCTATGATAATCCTAGCTCTAAGATATGAGCAAAATGAAGATAATAATGTAGGTCCTACTCAAGGCTTAACATTCTAATCTATGAAGCTAGAAGACAATAAATAATACATGACGAACCGTCTTCGAAGCTTCAATCTTCGCTCTTGACTTCATTAATACTCCTTGAGCTTCACCGAAGCTTCAGGCACACAATCACGTGTATTGAGAAGTCTTGAGACGTCGCTTTTGATATACGTATTCTTTTGGCGACGATCTCCATAACTACGCTCACAAAAAGTTAGTTCACAATATTTATGTTTGCTCATCATCCAAAACCAAATCCGGGGAATTAATACTCAACAGGTTTGTGAGGGAGAGTGGAGGGGATATACATGGGGCCAGACGAGTGGGGGTTATAGCAGTGGTAGGGGGAAAAGTAAATGAGGATATACAGGGGAGGAGTAGCTGACGATGGATTTCTTATAAGGATTGTCGCGGCAATATCGATAGAGGAGTCATCTGAGCAGCAAGGGGAAGTCACAGCTACCAGAAGAGGAGGCGACTCGGCAAGGAGCTATGATAGCATCTCCGATGATCTGAGGGGTGGGTGATGTAGTGTAGATGGGCTCGGCAATCAGAGTCTCAAAGGGATGTTGCTGCATAGAGATAATCAGGGGCAACGATGATCGAGAGTACTGGAGTGGATAAGATGGGGCTATCGCTGGGGAGGGCTAAGGAATCTTGGCTGCAGGGGACGGTTGCTGCTGGGAACAGATCAGAGGCTTCACAGCGTAGGTGGTTTAGAGGGGGAAGCACACTGGGAGAGTTCGTGAGCGAAGCACACACAATGTGAGCAACATGGAGGTCGCTAATCATACTCAACGGCCACATCAAGGTGGGTGCCATCAAAGAGCCAAACCGGGATTATGGCAGTGAAGGGGGAATTAGAGGCCGCCTCCATAAAACATCGGGCAAAAGAGAGACGAGAAGCATTTACGGTGGCCTCGTTGATGAAAAGAGGTTTCCCGATGGCACTAACAATTTTCCCTATAATGACTGCCGACCAGAGTTGAATTGAAAACTGTGGGAGGCAAATCCATAAGGGAACAAAAGACAACATATCACGGTCCAAGCTGACATCAGGGGCCCTTTGCCAGAGGACCATAAGGCGACCGTCAAACAACCAAGGACCGCCATGCAGAATTTCAGCACAATCAATATCATCAGCAAACTAAAAGAAGAAGAAGCCATTTTCTCGGGTGTAGATCTGCACCGTACCCTTGAGTTTCTATGTTCTACCTGTTGGATCCTGTCAAAACAAGGACGTTAGGATCGAATAATGAAGTAGAGACTTACGCTTGCGTACGCGGCACCGTAATCTCGGAACTTCGCCCTCGGATTCGTCACAACGGTCGATACTTCGTCACGGAGGATCGAAGCAGAGTTTCATCGCCTAAATCTCTATTTAGAAGAGGATTTTAATGGAAGGGAGAAGAAGAACATAAGATGCCTTTTGCAAACTTATGGCATAGAAAGTGTAGTATGAATGCCTTACCCTTGGGTCCTATTTATAGGCTTTAGGGGTAGTTATTGTAGGAAATAACTAAATATAAGCTTATTAGCCTATATTAGCACATTCATTTATCTTCTTCTTCATTCACTTATCAAGTGCCTTTATGCACTTATAAAGTGACTTTTTCCACTTATCGAGTGGCTTTTTCCACTTATCGAGTGGTCCTTTTCACACGAGAAAAGGTTCCCTTCGTGCACGCTTTCGTGCACGTGACATCTGAGGTCCGTATACCCTCATGCATCCCCTCATGGGTGTATTCATGTCGTCCATATCCAACATCTCCCACTCACACTTGAGGGGATTGTAAGGAAACATCTTTCCTTTAACTCTTCTGTTTATCATACCGAGAAATAGGCCGTGTGACTGTCATGCGCATAGAGTCCGCTGTTGTGCACTTGTTAGATATACACAACACCCCTCGAGGTGCAAAGTTGAGTAGATCAACGCATGCTTTACCCTAGATTATTTCTTCACATTTCTTATACTTTATATTCAACAATTGAATCTCATCTGGATTACAATTGGCTGGCCAGCTTTGAATCTCTAAAGTCCAAATGTGAATATGAAATTAATCTTCCTCTTCTTGCGATCCTTTTGATCTTGACTTGATTTGCTTTTCTAACATGCCCCGCCGGACCAAATTGACCATAGTCCATAAGCAACATGCTAAGATAGCAATCACCCAGTCAAATCTAAAGGAACCAATTAGAGTCCATAAGGGTAATGAGTTAAGACCCATGTGGTCTTTGGGTCTCACATAATAGTAAACATAATTACTATTCTAACCCAATGGTCAAAATGCATACGTAGTATGAATACGTATTACAACATCACTCCTTTCCCAAGGAGCGTATGTCTTAATGATGTTGTAAGGATGATAACCAGACACCACAATGTCTGACTTTGAGTCCCTTTTACTACTCAAATAATCTTCTGGACCCACATCCCGCATAAGACAGATAGAATTTCAAAAATCCTCTTAGATCTTTTGAAAACATCCATATGATGCAGATCTTTCATACGACCATTTTGTTTAAGTCATGAGTCTAAATCGTCCGTCTGACGATTTTGACTTTAAACAGGTCTCATCTTTATTTTATCCGTCAGATAGAATAAAGGCGTTTGCTCATGTGAGAGAGCCAACCTTAATCTGTCCGACATACTAGAAAGTATAGCTGAGATTTCAAAAATGTACACAAACATTTCTTAAAAAATTCATATGCAATGTCGAAAAGAACTTATTCTTTTATTAAATTTGATCATTTACAGACATGGGAATTTACATTGGTACAACTCAGCTCTTACGCAATCCTTGAGATGATAAGTGTTTGTAAAACACATCTCTGGGGATCGCCTTCGTAAGTGGATCCGCTATCATCTCATGCGTAGATATGTATCTTATGTCTACCTTCTTGGTCTTATCATAGTCTTTTTGCAAATTTATAGCGGATATCTATGTGTTTGGTCTTACAATGGAATTTAGGATCTTTGACATAGGCTATAGATGCTTGACTGTCGCTGTGTATAGGTACAACACTGAGTGAACTTCCTAAGCCAAACAGCCTCTTGGACTGCCATGCTAAATGCTACAAACTCGGCTTCCATAGTTGAAAGTGCGATGCAGGATTGTTTCTTGCTACTCCAGGATATTGCACCATATTCGAGTAGAAAAACATATCCTGAGGTCGATCGTCGCTCATAAGGAGTGGAGCTAACTGAATTCGAGGGTACGCGGTTTAAAATGAAAGCGGTCGTCAATAATGCATCACCCCAAAAGGTGATTGGCAAGTTGGCTTGCGCCATCATTGAACGGACCATTTCCATTAAAGTCCTATTTCTCCTTTCTGCAACACCATTTTGTTGCGGAGTATAAGTCATAGTTACCTGATGTACTATGCCCTTTTCATCACAAAGTTCCTTAAAACTTGTTGATTGATATTCACCGCCCCTATCGGTTCACAAGACCTTAATCTTGCGATCTAATTGATTCTCCACTAAACTCATATAGTTCTTAAAGCAGGTTAATGCTTCACTTTTGTGGGATATCAAATAGATATGTCCGAATCGGGTGAAATCATCAATAAAAGTGATGAAATAGGACTTCCAGCGTCTTTTCTTGACATTCATCGGACCACATATGTCCGAATGGATGAGCTGTAATGAAACTCGGCCCTTGTGCCGGTTCCCAACGGCTTGCGACAAGATTTCCCTACAAGGCAATGTTCGCAAGTCGACAAATCAACTTTTGAAACATTAGATAGAAGGCCACATTTGGCAAGTCTATCCATATGCGTTGGTCCAATGTGACCAAGCCTTGCATGCCAACAAATTATATCAGACTCATAAGTCGAAGAATTTGCAACAAGGAAATTTTCATTACAATATGAAGAGTCATACATTGTATTTAATACAATAAATCCTTTAAATACATACCCAATGCCAATTAAGGAATTATTACAACACAAGTCCACTTTACAATTTTGAAAGAACCAGCTATAACCAAGACCCATTAATACGACCACAGATATTATATTCCTTCGAATATCTGGAGCGAAGAGAACATCATAAAGTAGGAGAGTGCGGCCGTTGTCCAAGACTAGCTTGCAAGTCCCAACGTCTTTCACTTCAACACGTGTGTTGTTTCCTACATAGATCCACTTTGTTCCTTGGGGTATCCGGTGATACTCCACGAAGGACCGTCTGTCCCTTGCTATGTGGTCGGTGGCACCTGAATCAATTATCCAAAATGGATTAGATTCCACAAGAAATATTGAACTAGAAACACATATGAACTAGTATAATTACAAGTTACCTCGACGCCTCCACTCGTACATGAACGAGCATAGTGACCGAGCTTATTGCACTTGAAGCACTTGATCTTCTTCAAGTCTTTCTTCTTGTGCCATTTCTTGTGCCCACCCTTATGTTTGGGTTTCTTGGTAGACTCAGGTTGCTTATTACGTTCATTAGTAACCTTCGAACGATCTTTCCTTTTCTTTCCCCCGTGTAAGGAACTAGCAACCATGTGCACTTCTGCACTTGGCTTGGCAGCCGCAAGCCGCTCTTCCTCTAACTCGAGGTGCTTGGAAACATCGTTGAAGGTCTTGATGCTCTCATTATGAGTGAGATGCATCTTCATCTGGTCCCACCTATTTGGTAGGGAATGTATGCCTGCTTGGATTTGTTGCTCATCAGTGAGCACATGACCTGTATCCTTTAACTCTGAGATTAGATTCGACATATGTCGCAGATGTTTCCCCATGGAATGATCTGGACGTTTCTTGTATGAATCGAATCTTATAGTTAAGGCGCGAAGTTTGGACACCGATGTGCCACCGAACTTCTCCTCTAGCTTAGACCATATGTCCATGGCTAGGTCATGCTATCGGAAGATGCGCATTATGTCATCGGCCATACTGCTCAATAACGTAATGCGAGCTATCTTGTTCTTCCGAGACCAAGCATCAAAAGCTTCCTTGTCTCGTCTGTGTTGGGCCGTAGTGCCCAACTCGGGTTCAATCATTACGTTCTTCAGAGTTTCGAGCACTTCTTGCTCCTCTAGAACGTATTGTATCTTAATGGACCATAGTTTGTAATTATCGCCGTTGAGTTTTTCACCTCTGTTTAACTCAGTGACGATATTCTTTGAAGCGGAAGACATTTTACTTTTAAAATGCTGCAAAAGACACAAAACCGAAGGTTTGATCAAAAAACCTTGCATTGAAAATTCTTAAAATATAATTCCCACTTGAAATGATAATAGAATATCCCATTTAGATAGTTCTAATTTCAACTCCCACTTGGAATGATATTTATAATTTGATAAGTTACTTTCGAAAAATATTGAAGATGTTACTCTAGAATCGGAAAGGTCACTACGTTTCCAATCACCATCTAGAGTAACTTTCAATATTTCTCCCTCACTTTATCAAACGATAGTACTCTTATAGTACTACGCAGCGGAAAAGCGTTTTTGAAAACGTATTTTTCAAAAGAAAAAAAAAACGATTTTTCAACTTAGTACCCTTATGATACTAGTGAAATGTACGGTAATCCCTGGCCATTTGCCGGGATGAGCCGTACCCGTACCAAGGCCGGATCCCCCCTTTGGGGATTTTTCTGCAAGCCATCGTCGCCGGCTCCCGTATGGATCCAGGCGTTTCCCCCCCTATAGGAGAATTTTGCCGCAGACGACTGTCATCAGCCCCGTATGGACTGGTCATGCATGTCACATTCATGCAAGCCCCCTTCCCCTCCCAAAAACAGGTTCAATCGGGGCTCGGCACTGACCGAGGCCGGGGTCGACAGTGGCCGGCGCCGGCCTCGGCCAGGGCCGGTCGGCCTGGCCCTGGCCACTAGCAGAGGCCGGCCAGAGCTCTGGCCTCGGCCAAAGGCCGGCTCTGGCCTGGCCGAAGCCGGCCAGGGCCCCCTGGCCCTGGCCTGGCCTGGCCTCGGCCAGAGGCCGGCCAAAGGCTCTGGCCTCGGCCAGAGGCCGGCCACGGCCCCCTGGCCCTGGCCTGGCCGAGGCCGGCGGTCGGCCAGGGCCCCCTGGCCCTGGCCTGGCCTCGGCTAGAGGCCGGCCAGGCCTTGGCCGAGGCCGGTCATGGCCTCTTGGCCTTGGCCGGCCTTGGCCCTTTTGGCCATGGCCGGCCTCCCCCTTTCATGGGGTTGGCCGCATGCACTCCTCCCCCTCGACGGGGTGGTTTTCGTTGTCATTTGGCCGTAGCCAACCCCCTCCGCATGGGGAGGGGGGATGCATTGCCTCCATAGCCCATTTGTCCATGGTGATCATGCACCAAAGGTCATCTTCTCCGATGGGAATAACCACCATCTTCTTCTCCGATGAGACACCCGTTCGTCGAGAAAGTAGTTACTCTCTAATGGCCGTGTGCCAAAATGGAAAATAACATACTTTAAAATTCGTAAACTACGCGCTCCACATGAAGAGAGCGCCCATTCCCATTTGAATGGAGACTCAGCATCCATGAAGAGTGCGAGCTTGGCGATATGAACGGTCGGTTCTTCCCGTCACGGAGAGTTCCTGCCATATCCGTAATGACAGAAGACCCTAACATGAAAAGAACAACCGTTGTGTTCTCTCCGTCACGAAGCGTTCCTACCATATCCATAATGGTAGGATACCCATTCATGAAAAAGACAACGCCTCGTTCATCGGTTCGACGGGGCGACGGTTTGACCGGGGCGAACCCGTATGGCTCTGATACCAATGTTGGATCCTGTCAAAACAAGGACGTTAGGATCGAATAATGAAGTAGAGACTTACGCTTGCGTACGCGACACCGTAATCTTGGAACTTCGCCCTCGGATTCGCCACAACGGTCGATACTTCGTCACGGAGGATCGAAGCAGAGTTTCACCGCCTAAATCTCTATTTAGAAGAGGATTTTAATGGAAGGGAGAAGAAGAACATAAGATGCCTTTTGCAAACTTATGGCATAGAAAGTGTAGTATGAATGCCTTACCCTTGGGTCCTATTTATAGGCTTTAGGGGTAGTTATTGTAGGAAATAACTAAATATAAGCTTATTAGCCTATATTAGCACATTCATTTATCTTCTTCTTCATTCACTTATCAAGTGCCTTTATGCACTTATAAAGTGACTTTTTCCACTTATCGAGTGGCTTTTTCCACTTATCGAGTGGTCCTTTTCACACGAGAAAAGGTTTCCTTCATGCACGCTTTCGTGCACGCGACATCTGAGGTCCGTATACCCTCATACATCCCCTCATGGGTATATTCATGTCGTCCATATCCAAGACTACCAACCCATGAGTGGAGATGACCAAAGAACAGTCGAGCCCCACCAATATAACCCACTAGCGTATTAGCCCAGCGGCTGGCCGTCGCATTGACATCCTCCCAGGGGATGTCAATCCAGGTGACCCCATCAGCTGTAAAGGGTGAGGTAAAGAGAAGCTCACAATTGGCCGCAATTTTCTTCTTGGATGAGCATATGTCACTTGACCGGTCCCCGAAGGGTCGATGCTAAAAAAACCACAGTGCATGGGTCATGTGTAGTCTCTTATGGGTCGAACACGAGGAGGCGGTCAATGAGTATAGGTTTTATGGGTCTTTGAGTGAAGGCTACGATAGTGTCGGTAATTGTTTGGTGAATGGTAGAAAGAGTGTGAATCAAAGGGTAAAATCTATAGGGTGTGGAAAATCCCCGCCATTGGACTAAGGTTAGGGTTAAACTAGTAATCAACCGGTTGTCTGGTTCATTGGGCTCGGGAGAGGTCGTGTGACCTAAGGGCATTTGCCTATCCCCCACTGTCGTGATGCATGATAGGTTATTCCCTTATGTCATGTCCTATCCCCCGTTGTCGCGATGCAATGATAGGCCAACCCAACCCACACCGATGTCAATGGTCTCCGATGCATCGGTGTACGTTGGGCGCATTACGCTCGACGAATATCCCCAATCTTCCTCCCGCCCACAGTGGCGTTCGTGGATTAGACCTACATTGAGAGAGCTCTTAATCGATACCTGTTGATGTTCAGTCACACCGATAGTATAGATCGTCATAGGGATCAGATCCCCGGATTGGTCCCGACTTTTGGTCGGCGGCCAACCCAATCACCCCGAAGGGAGGGGGTCGAATCTACGACGATAATAATCGTTCCAATGTATCCCTAATCTCAATTAGTCCAGCAATCAAATCGGTTAGTTAGTTCAACCCATGGTCCAAATCTAATGGGTTCATCCCATTGCCCAAGATAAAAATTACTCACTATCCATTACAATAGAAGGGGTTTCTAGCCATGGGTAGGCATCCAAAGCCATGGATTCACATTAACAACAATAGATGATAAAACAAGACAATAATAACAATTGGAGAAAATTTCTATTAAGAAAATCAAATATATTACACTAATAAGCAATTAGAACAATAGAAATAACAAAATAACAAGGTTTAGAATGCTTACAAACTTGCCCAAAACACTAGGAAATAACAGAAAACAACTAAAAGAAGGATTCCTCTCGCAGGAGGATGAAGGGGTGCTTATATACGCGCGCCCAAAAGACTAAAATAGCCCCCAGATTCACCCTAGCAGCCATAGAAAATAGGTCTGATGTGACCGGGTCAAGAAACGATGTGGTCGTGTCGATCCTTTGCGCAAGTGTGAATCGGGGCTTCAGCGGCACGGTCGCGTCAATAGAGATGCGACCGCATCGAAAACGGTTACGCGGCCGCGTCGTCTTTTGTCACGGTCGTGTCGTTCTGCACTCGTTGCCATAAATTCGTGGCAGTGTCGTCTTCGTTCGCGTGGGCCGCAAAAGTATCTGATCTTCAATCTTGTTCTTCACTCTTTACATCTTCTGACGCGGCCGTTTGGTGGTAATTGACGCGGCTGCATGGATGATGCTTCTTGGACAATTTGACGCGACCGTGTGGGATATAATGATGCAGTCACGTGGGTTCAGTTCTTCACAAAATCTTCTCCTTGGCACCAATTGACTCCCCGGCTTGCTCCTTTCACCTATTTGCGCTAAGATCTCACCATATGGTCCCCAATCGGCATTTATTTTCGGCAAAGAACATGAGGGACCACAAAAGCAAAAGAAGAGACAAAGACGGGGAAAACTGGGAGGAATGGATGATGAAACGATGTAAAACTTGCATGAAAAAGAGTGACAAACTATATACAATAAACACTCATCAAAATCCCCCAAGCTAAACTCTTCCTTGTCCTCAAGGAAGACAAGAGACAGCGTAGATCAGAGGAATGGAGTCAACGTGCAAATGATGCGATGAAGCTTCGAGAATTTTCAAAAATCGAGAATATATACGTGAGTGAAATGAAAATTCGAATTCGGGAAACCAAAATTGCTCGGAAATCTTCCCGTCGATGAGAATATGTTCCTACAACGTCGTCCCTACTCAAATCGCCAAGCAATACGCTAGACGATGGCTATACTCACATTCAAAGACATTTCCTCTAACCCGACCTTAGATTGAGTGTGTAGGAACCTAAGCTATACAATGGTCGAAGAGGGGACAAGTATGTGATAATGGGATATTAGTCGATCGAGGAAGTGGCACTCACGACACGACACGGTTCCTTGATTCAAGAAATTGCCAGGTCTATCCATGATTTCATGTATACAAGCATATATACAAAAAGGAATTCTATATACATATTTTTTTCTTTTTTTTGGGATTTACAGTTGGGTTGTGTAAGGAGCGTTGGGTCGGTGACTCCCAGATCAGACGACCTTAGTGCACCGGGCCAAGAAGGACCCCTCGGATCTACTAACTCAACCCAAATGAAATCCTTATTCATACGCACTCCCCCAAGCTATGCCTTTTTACGCGAGGCCCTGACGGTTACTATCGTGAGATCCGGTTACTCAGCTTTGCTGGGGAACTGTGCATATTTTTTCTATTCACAATTTTTTCTTTTAGGTTTTTTTTGGAAAAGCATGGGGTAAACTAGGCAGATTCAATCCTCAGTACTAGGTGAAGTGTGGTTATCCAAGTCTCGAGGGACTATAAACCATTATACACAACTATCGGCTCTAGGGTCCATGCATAGAATGGGTTCCTATGTGTCAATCTAGGTTGGTTTCAAGCACTCATATCTTAGGGATTGTGAGGACGACCGAGCTAGGGTATTACAAGGGATTTGAGCTAAGGTTACGAACTATTCGCATATCCAAGTCGACATCATGGAAATCGAGCATTAAAGTTCAGAAAACGAATTTTAAATCAGGATTTAGCGCATATTAAAACTCGTTTTCGAAAAATTATCGTATCGAATGCAAGTATATACAAATGTATGAATAAAATTGCAAGGTGCATGATGCGAATGCGAATATTTTTGGAGTTTTTGATTTTTGATTTTATTTTTTTTGTATTTTTGAATGCATTTGTCGAATTTAAACATGATGCATATGAAAAAGAAAGATAGATAGAAAAATAAGAAAGAAAAATTGAAATGAAAACGAAAATAACGATAAAAATAGGAGAATAAGAAGGAAAAAGAGAAAATTAGCGCGAAAGAGCTCCTCCCCCAAACTAAACCAAGCGTTGTCCTTAACGCGAATAAAACACAGAAAATGACGTGAGGACAAATAAAGTGATGGGAAGGAGACCCAGGAGCATCTCCCAAGCCAAATAAAACTGTGCCTGAAAAATATGCAAGTGTGCGATGCATGGGTTAAATGATGGTGGGATGCCAAAAAAGTGTGGTGCTACAATCAAGCTGAGCCACTGTCAGGTAGTGGCTGAGTGGGTGTGGTGGGTGGAGTGGTTGGGACGACAAAATTAGCTGAATGCTCAGCTGCCGTGTCAACGTGTGGTGGGGATGGAGTGGTATGGTCAAGCTCAGATTTTATGGGTGGGGGTGGAGGTGGAGATGGGGTTGTCCAGTCGTCGTCGGAGGACGAGGAGAGAAGGATGATGGTGCCGCCACGTGGTGGGGAAGTGGGAGGAGGTAAGGGGGAACGTGAAGGGGATGGAATGGGAATGGACTCCGTGATGGGTGGTGGAGAGGTGTATGAAATCACGGGGTCGGGGTGGGGTGATGGTGGAGGGGTAGAAGTGTGCCTGATCCCTGAATCAAGCTGTGTGGAGGGTGGTGGTGTGGTGATGCGGTGATGCGTGGTGTGACATCAAATGTGTCCTCAGGAACCAGAGGTGGGTGGGGTGGGATGGAAATGTGTAGTGACGTGGAGGGAATTCTACAAGAGGGGTGGGAAGGAAGTGGAAGCTGGGGTCTGAGCAGTCTGAGAAGGGTGTGATGGGTGAGGTGTGATGCAGACAGGTAGGAGATCAGGTGCAGCAGCTGGATAATGACCCTGACTATAGTGATATTGGTAGACCTGGTCGAACTGGGACTGGAGCGTCACGACAACAAGAGCCAGGTCGTCAAAAGAAGTCCAGAAATCAGAGAGGGTATCTTTGACCTCGATCAAGGTGCTGACAGTGGAATCTCTAAAGGATCGAAACTCCTCCTCCAAGCAAGCTAGGTGCTCGGCATGGGATCGTGGTGGGGGAGGACGAGTGCTGCTAGTACCCTCGATATGGGATCGAGATCTCCTATACTGGCGAAGAGCTGGGATGATAACAAGGACAGGGATAGATGTGGAGGCACCAGAAGTATCAACATGGTCCCGGGACTGGGGCTGGCATGGGTCAATCAGCTGGACTGGTGCCTGAACACCTGAAGCTAAATCGGTGTCGGGTGAGAAAAACCACCTCAAAGTGGTGCCAGGTCCAAAAAGTCTGGGGTTGGGCAGCCTGGTTTAAGGAGTGGAGGTGGGACCATAAAGCCAGAAATATCTCTCTAGGTCGATGGCTCGGATCATACGCTTGTTAGTGAGCACCGAGAGGTTTAGAGAGGTAGGTCCAGGGAGGTGGGTCATGGAATCTGGGATCTTGAAGGATACAGGAGAGAGGGAGGTGATGATAGTGATGAGTCCCCCACAACAGATAGGTGATCTGGGGTCGGCTATGGTGTGGAGAAATCTCTACATGAGCCAAGACCCAGCATGAAGGATATAGTGGGGGAACGGTGGTGTTGCCCTTACGAAGGACACGACACTGTGAAGCACACCACAAAAAAATAGCTCATCCTGAGAGAAATGGCCCGTCTCGTATCGACAAAAAAGTGTGATCATGATAATGTGGTATATGATGCGAAGGCCAGGATGAATGATGCTAAATGCATTCGCTCGAGTCTTTGGGAAGACATCGAGCTTGGTGATCTGAAACCAAAAATGGTTTTCGTCAAACTCTCGGGGGGTACGGGTGGTTGTCGTGGATGGATATAGGCTCAAGAACTCTGGGCCACTTGAAGAGCGGGTTTAAAGAGTCTTTGGATAGACCGTACTCCTTGTTCATAATGCGAAAAGAGAAACCCGCGGGATAAACTCTAAAAGTGGAGATGAATTTCAGAGTGAGCCCCATATATGTACTAGCCGCACATTCTAATAATTCCTCCCATCCGAGATTTCGGAGGAGGGTGCTGACAATGTCTAGGAGGCCTAGGGATGATAGAGCGGGGGCGCTCGAAAATTTGTTGGGAACGATCGTACGAGAGTTTAGTGAAATAAACTTCGTGCACTCGTCCTCATTCAAGAAGTTAATGCTGAGCATATGCAACTAAGGGGCATGAAGTGGTTCATCCCCCTCACTCTAAAGTCGTGTGCTCGGACAATTTCGGCGTCAAGAGCCTTCGTCTTTCGATGCTTGCCCTGGCCCTGGGAGGGGCCAGTGGTGGTGGCCTTATTTTTACGCTCTCTAGGAGACATCGTATGAAGGCGTGAGTGATGCAAGATGTGTGCAATGGGGTGTGTGCAGACTCACGCAGGAATCGACGATTTTCAACAGTAAAAATTCGAAATTTAACGAGAAAATGAGCGAAGTTACCCAAGCAAATGTTCCTTGCTGAGATTGATGCTCCCAAAGCTTGTGGATGACTCCCCCCAAGCTATTCCAAGCCTAACACACGAGCGATCGCTGGCTGCATCGTTTAGATGCCCAAAACCCTAAAAATTGGCTCACCTAGAGTTTTTCGAAGTGGCCGCATGGTGTAGAGGGTGATGGAGAGGGTAGATGGTGGGGAGAGAGGCTTTAGAGAGTGATTGGAGGAGTTGGGAGTGTTTGGGGAGGATATTTGGAGGAGATCAAGTCGGAGGAGAAATTTAGAATTCGAACCATTTCGAGAAAATGAGTTAGATCGGGCTGTTTGGGGGTTTGGGGCCCTTATATAGGCATTTTACGCGGGCCGCGTGGAAAATCAAAACGGCCCCGTGAATATGATCTGAAAGTAGAGGTCGACATGGTCGCGTCGTCTGAACGACCCGGCCGCGAAAGTTGCAATTCATTTTGAAAATTTTGGCCTTGGGATACAGGAAGATTCGTGGCCACGTCGTTTAGATTAACACGGCCACGTCGATTCGTCCAAGAAGGGAAATAGACACGGCCGCATCAAATAAAGTGACGTGGTCGCGACAATCCTATGAGAAATTGAGAATTTGGCTCAAATCTTCAGTAAGTTTCGCGGCCCGTTTGAAAATGAGTTAAACGGTTGCGTGGATTTGGTTAGGAATGAGGATTTTCGCGGTTGTGTCGAATGAAATGATCTGTCGTGAAAACCTTCTTAGATATGTGAATCGACTCGACCTTACAGTAAGTTACGCGGCCGCGCCGTCTTCGTCCAAATGACGCGACCGTGTAAAATGGGAAATTCTAGGGTTAAAGGTTACCAGATTGACGTGGCCATTTGCATCTGGATGACGTCGGCGCGTCAATTATGTCTCCAATTGTCTTCCACATGGTCGTGTGAGTATGGATGATGCGACCGTGTGGGTCCTTCTCCTCCATACTTCTTCTTCTTCACCCTGCAATCAAAAACTTAGTTAATTTCTTGGGTTTGGAGATTTATTGAAGAACAAAAATCTTGGCTAACCTAGTCTAAAATGAAGATGAAAAAAATTGGAAGAAAAAAATCTAAATTGAGATACTTGGGTTGCCTCCCAAGAAGCACTCATTTTAAGTCGTGAGCTCGACTCCCTGTATTGATGTCATCATGGGGGTTTGAGGGTGGAGATGTCCCAAATGTAGCCATCTACATGCTCCTTCTTGTTGTTCAGCTCATTGTGGCACTCTTCTTGCCTCTTCTTTTCTCTGGGGTCTAGTGGATGCAATCATGGTGGTTTCTCCTTCAGATTTCTCTCGGAGGTTTCCTCGCGATCCTCTTTCGTCCCTATCTCCTTGAGCTTGGCCTCTCGCCCAATGGGAGGTTCATTGTTGTCACCCAGAAATAGCTGCTCCAAACTTGTCTCCTCAATTTCTTCTTCGAGGAGATCCACTTGGTCTCGACGGCTAACTTCCGTGAAGTTCCTCATTGACTTCTTAAGGTCAAATTCGACCTTTTCTCTTCCAACATTGAGGGAGAGTCTCCCTCCTTTTACGTCAATGAGGACCCCCGCCGTAGCTTAAAAGGTTCGACCCATATTAATTGGGATGTGTGAGTCTTCCGACATGTCCTTGACGACGAAGTCGTATGGAACCAATATCTTTCCGAATTTTACCAGTACATCCTTGACTATTCCCAGGGGTATTTCATTGAGTGGTCCGCCAACTGGAGTGACATATTCGTGGGTCGGAGCTCCCCGAGATTTAGCTTCTTGCAAATCCCAATGGGCATCAGGCTAACGCTCACCCCCAAGTCGCATAGTAAGCTCTTGACATCCATACCTCCTATGGTGCATGGGATGGAGAAGCTTTTGGGATCCTCCAGCTTTTCCACCATTCTCCTCTGGATAATGGCACTACACTCCACAGAGAGCACCACCTTCTCCCTCCTACCGCCCTTGGTAATACTCTCCTTAAGGAATTTGGCGTAGGTAGGGATTTCAGAAATCACGTCGAGAAATGGGATGGAGATGTTCAGTTTCTTCAAGATATCGAAGAACTTTCCATATTTTTCATCCAACTTGGCCTTCGTCAATCTCGACGGGAATGTAATCCTCGGCATATATGGCCTAGGAGGCTCGTCAGCGGGCTTCCCTAGCTCCTTCTCCACTTGCTTATCCATGGAGGATCTAGATTGCGAAGGCTCTACCTCACGCTCGACTTCTTTGTCATCCCCAGATTCAAGCTCAACATGAGCTTCTTCTATTTCAGCTTCCTTTTCCATGACGGGCATGGTGGGACCTTCAAACTTCTTTCCACTTCTCAATGTGATTGCATTCACATGCCCTCAAGGGTTCTCTTCGGTTCCCAACAACTTCCCTTGTGCCTTGGAGAGCTGGGAGAGATGTTGCACCATCTACGCCATTGTGGTCTCTATGGACTTCTGGCCTGTCGCCAGCTGCTGTGAGGTAGACGCAAGTTGTTGCTTCGTCATCATTAACTGCTGGATAGAGTTTTGAAAGTAATCATTCCTTTGGCCTTGAGTCCGGATGTGACTCTCGATTAGCAATTCTAGGCTTGACTTTTGAACATGGGGGCATTCACCGAAGGCCTCTGATTGAAATTCTGAAATTGGCCTTGAGGAGGTGGAGGTTGAAACTCTTCAGGCTGCTGAGGGTATGGTGGGGGAGCTTGTAATACTAGGGTCCGGTAAGAGAAATTGGGGTGATTCTTCCACCCTTGATTATATGTGCCGGAATACGGGTTGCTCGGCGGCCTTGGATTGTTCCCATATAAAGCGTTCGCTTGTTCGATAGTCATATCTGGAGGCACCGCCGTGGGTGATGAACATTCAATGCCTTGGTGCCCCTACACACCACAAACTTTGAAAACTGTCGATGTAGGCGGTTTAGCAGCACCAAGTCCAATAAGGGAAAGCTGTTTAGTTAAGGCATCAAACTTAGCTGAAAGTAATGATACCTCGTCGACGTCATACTTACCTCCTCTTGCGGAGGTGCTCCTCTCATTGCTCCAGGAGTCGTTGTTCGCTGCCATGGCTTCTAGCAATCTCTTTGCTTCAGCTGGGGTCTTGCTCATTATGGCGCCATTAGCGACGGCATCAATGGACATCCTCACCGGTGGCGTTAACCCATTGTAGAAGGCCTGAATAAGTAGCCAATCCAGCACGCCGTGGTAGGGGCAAATTCTTTGGAGGTCCTTAAACCTCTCCCAAGCTTCATATAGAGACTCTCACTCCGACTGCTTGAAGTTGGTGATTTCGTTGCGCGGCTTAGCAGTTTTCCCTGGAGGAAAGTACTTTGTTAGAAAAGCAAGAGATAAACTGTCCCACGTAGTGAACGTGTTGGGACTGTGACTCCTAAGCCAATCCTTGGCCTCATCCCTAAGTGAGAAATGGAAAAGTCTTAGCCTGATGACATCATTGGTGATGCCATTAATCTTCAGCGTATCCATCTTCTCAAAGAAGGTGTTAAGATGATCATTCGGGTTCTCGATCGGGGCCCCTGAGAATTGGCCCCTTTGCACGAAGACAACCAAAGATGGTTTGAGTTTGAAGTTGTTTGGCTCCATCGCCGGCCTTTGAACGCTAGAGGTCGATCTATTGTGGGGCATGGAATAATCGAGGAGCGACCTAGGTTGCGGTGGTTGTGGTGGTGGCGGCAGTGGCGGTGGACCATTCTCGGGGTTAAGTATCTCATCCATCGTCTTGAGGGCTTCTCTCCTCCTCATCTCGGTGTTAAGCCTTCTTGCGGTGGCTTCAATCTCTGGGTCTAGTAGACGCAAGTCTGTTATGCCTTGAGATCTCATGTGCATGCAAAAAGGTCTACACCAAAAAGAAACGTCAAAAGCACCAAGAGGCGATAAAAAGGAAACTATGAACAAAAGAAAACAAAGAAAAAGAAAAACGTAGTCTCTCGACAAAGACTAAAACCAATATCAATATCATTTCGTGCATCCCCGGCAACGGCGCCAAAAAGTTGATCGGTCCCCGAAGGGTCGATGCTAATAAAACCGCAGTGCACGGGTTATGTGTAGTTGCTTATGGGTCAAACACGAGGAGGCGGTCAATGAGTAACGGTTTTATGGGTCTTTGCATGAAAGCTACGCGATAGTGTCGGTGATTGGTTGGTGAATGGTAGAAAGAGTGTGAATCAAAGGGTAAAAGCTCTAGGGCGTGGAAAATCCCTACCATTGGACTAAGCTTAGGGTTAAACTAGTAATTAATCGGTTATCGGGTTCATTGGGACTCGGGAGAGGTCGTGTGACCTAAGGGCATTCGCCTAACCCCCACTGTCGTGATGCATGATAGGTTATTTCTTATGTCTTGTCCTACCCCCCATTGTCGTGATGCAATGATAGGCCAACCCAAACCTACACCGATGTCAGTGGTTTCCGATGCAACGGTGTAGGTTAGGCACATTACGCTCGACGAATATCCACAATCTTCCTCCCACCCACAGTGGCGTTCAAGGATTAGACCTATATTGGGAGAGCTCTAAATCGATGCCCGTTGGTGTTCAGTCACACCGATAGTATGGATCATCGTAGTGATTGGATCCCTGGATCAGTCCCGACTTTTGGTCGACGGCCAATCTGATCACCCCGAAGGGAGGGGGTCGAATCTACGACGATAATAATCGTCCCAATGTACCCCTAATCTCAATTAGCCCAGCAATCAAATCGGTTAGTTAGTTCAACCCATGGCCCAAATCCAATGGGGTTCATCCCATTGCCTTAGATGAAAACTACTCACTACCCATTACAATAGAAAGGGTTTCTAGAAATGGGTAGGCATCCAAAGCCATGGATTTAGATTAGAACATCAATAGATGATAAAACAAGACAATAATAACAATGGGAGAAAATTTCTATTAAGAAAATCTAATCTATTACACTAATAAGAAATTAGAACAATAGAAATAACAAAATAATAAGGTTTAGAATTCTTACAACCTTGCCCAAAACCCTAGGAAATAACAGAAAACAGCTAAAAGAAGGATTCCTCTCGCAGGAGGATGAAGGGGCTCTCAAGTCCAAATGGAAAAGATGCACTCGGAGTGTGATTACAACATTTTGAGAGATGAGACATTGGCTCTCAAGTCAAAATTTTGTGAGCTTAGCTCATGTCTATCCAAGAGGGATGACAACATTTCTTCACTTTTGAAGAAATGTGAGCTATTGTCTACTCAAATTGAAATTTTCAAATTGAGTAAGGACACGGTTTTGGGATCCTCTTCATTGAAGGTGAACAAACCAAGCCCTTCTTTTAGATGCACCCAAATAAATTTTATGGGGGAGCATTCTAATGAGAAAGTCACATCCAACTCGTTTGGCCTAAAATCAACTATTATTTCTAAGCCAAAGAGAAATCATGCATTTTTGTATTTCGGTCTTGCATATATTAAGAAGCCTATTCAAAAACATGTTGATATGAATGCTATGCATGATGTTTCTACTCATAGGAAATCTTATTATTGCTTGCATGCAAGAATTAATGATAAATCTTTTCATGCTTCACGTTTCTATGCATGGTAGAATTGCTTGTGTGAATGATTCTAATGCTAAATTTCATGTTTCACACACGGGACACGCCAATGTTTATGTTCCACCTCATAAGCGTGCACCCTCACTTCCTACTCATGACTTAATCAAACCTCTTCTTAAGAATCCCAAATCACTTTCTTTGTGGATTCCTAAGAATGTTTCTAGGCTTGATAGGAACTCGTATATAGAATCATATGTTCGACATGTTATATTTTCATATGACTATATACGGAAATTAAACTCCACTTTTGTTTGGTTTCCAACTTGCAAGCTCACTCACATTGTTATTCATTGTTTGGGTACCATGCTTGTATGTTTACATTTTGTACCCATATTTGTGTGAGTGTGTCCATTACTCCCATGTTTGCATGTTGTGTATGATTATGGGGGAGTATGGAATTTTTGCTTGCTAGCATTATTTTTCCTTTCATATGTCACATTGAATTTCATTCACATTATATTTGTGCATATGGGATGATTATTTCTCTTGCCCTTGGTTTTTCTATTTGGCTATTACCCATCTTATTGATATGCCAATGGGGAAGAGAAATAGGTTATGTAAAAATATACATTATGCTTGTTTATGCATTATTTTCAATTGGTATGTTTTTACATAACAACCTTCAATAAGATTTGTGATTTGCATGTCTTTATTTTGTGCACATTTGCATATTGATTGGGGGAGTTTGTTAGCACACATTGTTTATTTCAATGTTTATTATATTTTGACATAATGGGTTGTCATCAGCAAAAAGGGGGAGATTGTTAGTTCTTGGGTTGAAGACTAACTTTATTTTGGTGATGATCAATACATTATGTTAGTGTGCTAATCAATCTTATGTTTTAGTCTCAGTTTATCTTAATGATTATATGTTGATGAGACAAAGCATAATGCTTGGAGGATATTACAAGGGATATCTAAAGACCTCCAAGAGTGATGGAGTGCTCAAGCTTGGATGAAGTCATGAAGATCATCTAATGAAGCCAAAGTATGGAGCATGATGATGGATGGACATCAAGAGGAGCAATGACAAAGCTTGGAGCTTGATAAAGGGAAGCTCATCAAGGAGTGCCAAAGCTTGGAGATGATGGGGAGCATCAAGGTATCGTGAGCTTGAAGACTTATACTCTAGGAGATGCAATATGTAATCCATGTAATTTCAATTACTTGCATTTCTCTTTTTTGAGTCTAGGATTATTGTAATGCCTTGATAGATGGTCATACTCTCATGCATTTGCATATAACCATCTTAGAGATCCTTAGGATTATCATAGAATCCAACCCAATAGGCTCATCTTGCCCAAAGACTCACTTGGAGTCTCTGGCTCTCCAACAGTCGCCTGCTAAAGGTTTTACAGTCGACTGAAAGATTCCAGTCGCCTGTCGAGCCTTCCACAGTCGACTGTGGTGTACTGCTCAAGTCAACCTTTTATTGACTCTACTTGAGCTTTTCGCATCAGTCGACTGATGAAGTATTTACAGTCGCACATATATTTACATTCGCTTGTGAAATGGTCAACAGTCGTCTGAAAGGCTTAAGTGCAAAAATTGCATCTCTCTGTTTTTCTCCATCCTCTGCAGCAGTCGCCTGATGAAGGATATACAGTCGACTGTCTGTTTTTCAGTCGCCTGTATATCCTGGCTCTGATTATATCCGTTGGGATTTTTCTAGCCGTTGAACATTCGACTGTCACTTGTTCATCAGTCGACAATCTAGCCGTTGCAGATTTCTTCCCTTTGGGGTTTTGGCTGGTTTTATGGGTTTCTTTGGGCTTCCTATATATAGGATATGGCTTAGTTCATTTAGAACTCTTGGTTAATATTGAATATCTTTAAGAATCAATAGCCACTCCTAATCTCTCCCATTCCCTCATTAGAGCTTCAATCTTAAGCTATAGCATCTAAGCTCTAGGGAATTTCTCCAAGGGATTTCAATCTCATTCCTTTTCTTGGAGAACATCTTTCTTCTCTTCATTTCATACACTCAAGTGAGAAGTGTTAGGATACATTCCTAGAAGAGAGAAAAATCATCAAGTGCAATCAAAGCCTCATCTCAAGCACTTGAATTTCACTTGCTTGCCTTCTTCTTCACATTAGTAAGATCATATCAAGGCATATGTAAGTGTTGTTTCGTTTTGTTTTATGTTCGAAACACTAATTATCTTGGTGGGAATTAGATACTCTCTTTGTGGGAGTTAATCTCTTTGTGATAGTTTGGTTCTTTCTGTGTGAAAGAACAAATCCTCTGTGTGAGGTCTCTCTGTGTGAGAGTAAGGATTTTTCTGTGTGAGAATCCAAATCCTCTGTGTGAGGTATCTCTGTGTGAGATTGTATTCACTTCTCTTTGTGGGAACTATAGTGAATATTGGTGTGGCTAGACGTACCTAAGTTTTGGGGAACCAGGTTAAAATCCTTGTGTTTGTGATTGTTGTTGTTGAGCACTCTGTTTATTTTCCGCTGCTTATTGTGCTTTAATTTCAGTAATTTTTAATTAAGCACTTTGCTTGCTATTACACTATCCACCCCCTCTAGTGTGTAGCCCCGCAGGGTCCCTTACAATTGGTATCAGAGCTTTGGTTTGGTGGCTTTTCCAAGCATGACTTCTAAGTCTCAACAACCCCTCTCCCTTCCTCCCGTCTTCAAAGGCAAGCACTTCTCAAAATGGAGGAAGAACATGTTCCACTGGCTTGCTGTTCATGAGGAGTCTGGGTTTATTACCTCGGATGCTCTAGTGTGGAATGTATTGATCAATGCCATCTCTCCAAAAATTGCAAAGAAAGTACATGATTTAGAGACGGCAGATGAGATATGGAATTATCTTGATGAAGAATATGGTGGAGAGGAATCTTACGATGATGAGAGCATCGTTGGTAATGAGGTATCTCGTAACTCTCTCATTCAACACGGTAATTTTATTGAAAATGATAATGTGTTGTTTATGGACTCTCTCAAAGCGAAAAATAACAAGCTTGAGAGTGATGCTCGCACACACACTTCTTTATCATCCAAACCTCGTGATGATACACAAACCATTGCATTGCATCAAGAAAAGATTGTTCTTGATTCTCATGTGTGCATATTGAGCAAAGAGAATGAATCTCTTAAAGATCATATTGAGTTTGATCGTTATTTTCACAAATCTGTGAAAGAGAGTCTGTATGCATCGCATAATATTGAACTTAAATATTTGCATACCGAGAAAGATACTCTTCTTTTTCAATTGAGTGCCTTGAGAGATGAGAATGCTGCTCTCAAACTCCAAATGGAGAAGATGCACTCAGAGTGTGATTACAACATTTTGAGAGATGCGACATTGGCTCTCAAGTCAAAATGTTGTGAGATTAGCTCATGTCTATCCAAGAGGGATGACAACATTTCTTCACTTTTGAAGAAATGTGAGCTATTGTCTACTCAAATTAAAAATTTAAAATTGAGTAAGGACACGGTTTTAGGATCCTCTTCATTGAAGGTGAACAAACCAAGCACTTCTCTTAGAAGCACCCAAATAAATTTTATGGAGGAGCATTCTAATGAGAAAATCACATCAAACTCTTTTGGCCTAAAATCAACTATTATTTCTAAGCCAAAGAGAAATCATGTATTTTTGTATTCCGGTCTTGCATATATTAAGAAGCCTATTCAAAAACATGTTGATATGAATGCTTCTTCTTTGAATGCTATGCATGATGTTTCTACTCATAGGAAATCTTATTATTGCTTGCATGCTAGAATGATGATAAATCTTTGCATGCTTCACATGTTCCTATGCATGGTAGAATTGCTTGTGTGAATGATTCTAATGCTAAATTTCATGTTTCACACACGGGGCATGCCAATGTTTATGTTGCACCTCATAAGCGTGCACCCTCACCTCCTACTCATGCCTTAACCAAACCTCTTATTAAGAATCCCAAATCACTTTCTTGGTGGATTCCTAAGAATGTTTCTAGGCTTGATAGAAACTCGTATATAGAATCATATGTTCGACAAGTTATATTTTCATATGACTATATCCGGAAATCAAACTCCACTTTTGTTTGATTTCCAACTTGCAAGCTCTCACTCACATTGTTATTCATTGTTTGGGTACCATGCTTGTATGTTTTGTACCCATATTTATGTGAGTGTGTCCATTACTTCCATGTTTGCATGTTTTGTATGATTATGGGGGAGTATGGAATTTTTGCTTGCTAGCATTATTTTTCCTTTCATATGTCACATTGAATTTCATTCACATTATGTTTGTGCATATGGGATGATTATTTCTCTTGCCCTTGATTTTCCTATTTGGCTATTACCCATCTTTTTTATATGCCAATGAGGAAGAGAAATAGGTTATGTAAAAATATACATTATGCTTGTTTATGCATTATTTTCAATTGGTATGTTTTTGCATAACAACCTTCAATATGATTTGTGCTTCGCATATCTTTATTTTGTGCACATTTGCATATAGATTGGGGGAGTTTGTTAGCACACATTGTTTATTTCAATGTTTATTATATTTTGACATAATGGATTGTCATCATCAGAAGGGGGAGATTGTTAGTTCTTGGGTTTAAGACTAACTTTGTTTTGGTGATGATCAATACATTATGTTAGTGTGCTAATCAATCTTATGTTTTAGTCTCAATTTATCTTAATGATTATATGTTGATGAGACAAAGTATAATGCTTCGAGGATATTGCAAGGGATAGCTTAAAGACCTCCAAGAGTGATGGAGTGCTCAAGCTTGGATGAAGTCATGAAGATCATCTAATGAAGCCAAAGCTTGGAGCATGATGATGTATGGACATCAAGAGGAGCAATGACAAAGCTTGGAGCTTGATGAAGGGAAGCTCATCAAGGAGTGCCAAAGCTTGGAGATGATGGGGAGCATCAAGGTATCGTGAGCTTGAAGATTTAGACTCAAGGAGATGCAATATGTAATCCATGTAATTTCAATTATTTGCATTTCTCTTTTTTGAGTCTAGGATTATTGTAATGCATTGATAGATGGTCATACTCTCATGCATTTGCATATAACCATCTTAGAGAACCTTAGGATTATCATAGAATCCAACCCAATAGGCTTATCTTGCCCAAAGACTCATTTGGAGTCTCTGGCTCTCCAACAGTCGCCTGCTGAAGGTTTTACAGTCGACTGGATGATTCCAGTTGCCTGTCGAGCCTTCTACAGTCGACTGTGGTGCAATACTCAAGTCAACCTTTTATTGACTCTACTTGAACTTTTCGCACCAGTCGACTGATGAAGTATTTACAGTCACATGTATATTTACAGTCGCTTGTGAAATGGTCAACAGTCGTCCGAAAGGCTTAAGTGCAAAAATTGCCTCTCTGTTTTTCTCCATCCCCTGCAGCAGTCGCCTGATGAAGGATAAACAGTCGACTGTCTGTTTTTCAGTCGCCTATCTAGTTTTCTACAGTCGACTGTCCTGGCTCTGATTATATCCGTTGGGATGTTTCTAGCCGTTGAACAGTCGACTGTCACTTATTCATCAGTCGACTGTCTGGGCCATAAACTGCCAAAATCTAGCCGTTGCAGATTTCTTCCCTTTGGGTTTTTGGCTGGTTTTATGGGTTCCTTTGGGCTTCCTATATATAGGAGATGGCTTAGTTCATTTAGAACTCTTGGTTAATATTGAATATCTTTAAGAATCAATAGCCACTCCTAATCTGTGTCATTCCTTCATTAGAGCTTCAATCTTATGCTATAGCATCTAAGCTCTAGGGAATTTCTCTAAGGGATTCCAATCTCATTCCTTTTCTTGGAGAATATCTTTCTTCTCTTCATTTCATACACTCAAGTGAGAAGTGTTAGGATACATTCCTAGAAGAGAGAAAGATCATCAAGTGCAATCAAAGCCTCATCTCAAGCACTTGAGTTTCACTTGCATGCCTTCTTCTTCACATTGGTAAGATCTTATCACGGCATAGGTAAGTGTTGTTTCGTTTTGTTTTATGTTCGAAACCCTAATTCTCTTGGTGGGAATTAGATACTCTCTTTGTGGGAGTTACTCTCTTTGTGAGAGTTTGGTTCTTTCTGTGTGAAAGAACAAATCCTCTGTGTGAGGTCTCTCTGTGTGAGAGTAAGGATTTCTCTGTGTGAGAATCCAAATCCTTTGTGTGAGGTATCTCTGTGTGAGATTGTATTCACCTCTTTTTGTGGGAATTATAGTGAATATTGGTGTGGCTGGACGTACCCAAGTTTTGGGGAACCATGGTAAAATCCTTGTGTTTGTGATTGTTGTTGTTGAGCACTCTGTTTATTTTCCAATGCTTATTGTGCTTTAATTTCAGTAACTTTTAATTAAACACTTTGCTTCCTATTACACTATTCACCCCCCCCCCCCTCTAGTGTGTGTAGCCCCGTAAGGTCCCTTACATTTCGATCGGGTTTGAACCCGATAAGCCCTCAAAACCCGCAATGCATTATATATAAGCGTATTTTAGGGTTTTTGTGGGTATTCTGGCGTATTTGGGGCTCTAGGAGCCGTATTTGGCCGTGAAATTTGGAGGCCCTGGAGACAGAGGCCAGAGTTATCATCTGAAGGAGTTTGGGGTTCAATTGTAGAGATTTGGTGATAAAATTCTAAGCTTTACTCTTGTATTTGGCGTATTTAGCGCGTATTTTGAGTATTGATGATGTATTTTTCTATGAATATTGATTCTCTTCTCTCCATGCATGGCTAATATCCTCATGTGCCGGTTGTGATGTAGTTAAATCTCTTAAATCTCTGATTTTAATATCTTTTCGCCCTAATTTGCACGTTATATCGCGTATTTTGCTAGTTCCAACACGTATTGTTCGAGTATTATCATTGTTGGTGTACTTGGATCGAATATGATCTTTGCGGACTTATTCGTGGCGTGATCCTTGTGGATATTGTCGTGACCCTTGCGGGTACATAAGCCTATTTTCCTCATGAAACTAGTATGTTATTCGATACTTAAGGCACTTTTCAATGGTCTTTTATCGTTATGTTTTCCGACGTTCTCATACCCTTGCGGGGTGAAATATTAAGTTATAGAAAAGATATTAATAATCATTGATTGCATAGACCCTAACGAAACCACGACTAGCACATACTCTTCATATTGATACCCCAATATTGCCTTCCCTAGTTATCGTAGGATTTCTTTTTCGTATTAAAAACCTTACACGATTATTTCGCCTTCGAAAGGTGGTTGTTTCTCTTCATATTAGTACTCTTTATAAACTGAAATTTGTGGTTTTGCAAGTCAGTTCTCCTGTGGATATGATACCTGGACTCCCCAGGATTATTAATTGTTCGATCTCCTACACTTGGAAGTAGAGCTCACACATTGTGAGACGAGTCAAGTTTTTGGCGTCGTTGCCGGGGATAACAGTACTTGTGATCTATGATATCAGTTTGTATGGGGGAACATCCGGTGAGATCCTTCCATCTTATAGTTTAGGATTTTTATTAGTTTTTTGTTTTGTTTTCTCTTTAAAAAATTCAAAAAAAATTGGAATACATGAATTTCTATTTCACAAACAATTGGTATGATGCAGAGTACGATGTTTCACACAAGAGTAGGATGGAGAAGCTCAAGATCATTAATTTTAATTAGATAGATTGTAAAACTTTCTTTCATGCCTAGAGGAGGTTCACAGACATAGTATCGAGCTATCCACAGCATGGGTACACAAAGAAAGAGCTTATGGAGTCCTTCTTATTTGGACTACGACCATAGCTGCAGGAATTTTTAGAAGTCATGCCGCCGACCGAGGCATGGAAGTACATGGAGTCCTTACAAGAGAATGATCAGACCATTAATGAGACTTCAGAGCGTGATTCAACTGAGCCTTCATGCCTTGATCAAGGGGAGCAAAGCGTAGACGTACCATTTCAACCCTTGAAAGAGGAAGTTTATTTGCTCATTCAGACACAGGAGGCTACATCCCATCAATTCTAAGAAAACATCCTTGCTCGGAGTCGATAAATTCAGCAATCCATTGAAAATCTTACTCTGATTGCCACTTGCTTAGAAGAAAGTAATTCTTTTGAAATTCAATTTCAAGAATCTAATATGTGTTCATCTTCTATTGCAGGTATATCGAGCAAGCCATGTCACGATTGATGTGTCATTATATTCCATGTTTTATCTATATGATTACACGTTAAAATGATTACTCAATTACATATTTCATACGCTTTTACGCTCATAATTGGAACTATTGTACTTTGAGAGCGTTTGGTTGCATTTCAGGGAATATCGAGCGATTTGGAGTATATTGGAGGAGAGAGCGCGTGCTTCGACACCGAAACTCCTGAGGTGCCACGTTCGGTGACTCAAATCTGCTGGGGAGCAAGGAAGGGGCAAGAGAGAAGGAGTGAAGAAGAGGAGAATGAAGAAAGTGAAGGGAATTCGCGGTACCCTTAGGGCACAAAAACTCTAGTCCCGTCCTAAGTCGGACGGAACATAGACAGAAAAACAATTGCAGCGGAAAAAAAATTGTTAATCTAATTAACATGCAGTTAAAACAATTTTAACTTAGCCCTAATGTCCAAGACCCTTAGCCAAGATCTATGCCAACTTGGGATGGATCTGACCATCCCAAGAAGGATCTAACCTACTACGATTAAATTAAACTAATGCTTATTAAACTACATACCCGGAATCTCAACCCTGGAGCAGGCGAGATGTTCCTCGCCGTCTTCCGAGCTGCTCCCTGTCTCACACCGAGCCGCTCCTCAAACCGCTCCCCGAACCGCTCCTCGAACCGCTCCGCATCCCGAGGCGATCAATCCCGTGTCGCCGAGCCAACCAACCGCCGAAGAAAGTTTCACGCGAGTGAAACCTCCACCAAGATTTCGGATCCAGAATCCGAACTCCTTTGCGGCTTTGCTAGAGCCCTCAGCAGTAAGGCAGAAATTTAGGGAGATAGAGAAATATTAATTTAAGCCTGGATCCGAGCGTGCTCCAACATTTACGAGAGCCGCTCAGATCTAGAGCTTGGGACGAGTTTTGAGGAAGGGGGGAGACCCCTATTTATATAGGCGGTGGACTCTCCCCTTTTCTTAAAATCCGATGTGGGACTAATTATTTGGGTTAGTTAAAATCAAGTTAGTTTGCACTTCACAAAGCGCAAACTTCGGTGAATTTTAACTCCCTCACCGTTGAACTTCAGGATTGATACAACCTATCAATTCGAAGGGTGTTCAACGGTGAACGCATAGGAAAAAACCGTTCGTCAATCGGAGTTTGTTTGACCCTCCAATTGAGTGTCCAAAGATCAGCCCAAGGCTTAATTTTCGACTAAAATCAGCCGTCAAATCTGTTCTGCCCTAGGTGCAGAAATTCAGCACTTGTGGGACCCACCAGGCAGACCAGGTCAGACCTGGGCGCAGCCCAGGCCAGGCCTGGGCGCCCAGGGCGCCTGGCCTGGGCGCCCAGGGCGCCTGGGCCGCCTGGGCCTGTGCCCAAGCGCCCTGGCGCCTGGGCGCCCGGACCTGTGCCTGGGCCGGGCGCCCAGGCCCAGGCGGGTCTGGGTGCCCAGGCCCAGGCCGGCCTAGGGCTTATTGGGTCTGGCCAGCAGGCCAGACCAGGTCCAGACTGGGCTGGTCTGCCTGGTCTAGCCTGATCTGACCCTTTGGGCTGTTTTGGGTATAACTTGATCATCTGGCGTCCGATTTGGACGCCGTTCGAACCTGGGTCTAGACCGGGACATTCCCGTCTTACCCGTGAACTTTTCCTTGCATTTATATTATTAAATATTGTTTTAAACAATTTAAAACATATTTAATCTCTTTTGCATCAAATTCAAAATAGTCCCTATCTAGGCTTATATAGGGGGCAGACTCTCCCCTTTTCTCAAAATCCGATGTGGGACTAATTATTTGGGTTAGTTAAAATCAAGTTAGTTTGCACTTCACAAAGTGCAAACTTCGGTGAATTTTAACTCCCTCATCGTTGAACTTCAGGATTGATACAACCTATCAATTCGAAGGGTGTTCAATGGTGAACGCATAGGAAAAAACCGTTCGTCAATCGGAGTTCATTTGACCCTCCAATTGACTGTCCAAAGATCAGCCCAAGGCTTAATTTTCGACTAAAATCAGCCGTCAAATCTGTTCTGCCCTAGGTGCAGAAATTCAGCACTTGTGGGACCCACCAGGCAGACCAGGTCAGACCTGGACACAGCCCAAGCCAGGCCTGGGCGCCCAGGGCGCCTGGCCTGGGCGCCCAGGGCGCCCGGGCCTGTGCCTGGGCCGGGCGCCCAGGCCCAGGCGGGTCTGGGTGCCCAGGCCCAGGCCGGCCTAGGGCTTATTGGGTCTGGCCAGCAGGCCAGACCAGGTCCAGACTGGTCTGGTCTGCCTGGTCTAGCCTGATCTGACCCTTTGGGCTGTTTTAGGTATTACTTGATCATCTAGCGTCCGATTTGGACGCCGTTCGAACCTGGGTCTAGACCGGGACATTCCCGTCTTACCCGTGAACTTTTCCTTGCATTTATATTATTAAATATTATTTTAAACAATTTAAAACACATTTAATCTCTTTTGCATCAAATGCAAAATAGTCCTTATCTAGGCTTAAATTATCCTATTGCATCAAATGCAATTATTCCATCCCTTACATCAAAATGCAAAATATTCTCCCTAACTAATTTCTACCTATTACTAGACGAAGAATCGCACTCTGTGTGAGACCCTACAGCCTGACCCTTACAACAGGTTGGGCTCGAAGCCCTATACGGCAGTGACCACGAGCAGTGGTTGCCGTCCCTGCTTCAGGAATCATCATTATGTGGTTAACTCATTGAAATGAGTATTGTCGGGACCACCCTGACTGTTTCCGTGATGAATTCCGTAGTTATAGTCTTTTCGTCTTAACTATGTCATGTAGATCAAGTCTAGGGTACGGTCAAAACTGTCAACCCCAATAACTTGACTCCGGTTAGTTTCTATCGATCTTTAGTCAATTAATGTTGGACTTCTTCCAACATACTCTGCGCAGAGTTTTTAATAAAGACCAAACTAACTCTACGACACTAACTCCCATTGACCGGGAGAGACGAATCCTCTCTTGGTCATTACTCTCCTCGTACGCTTCAAGTGACACCCAATCAAAGACCTTTCAACAGGCCTAGCCTCGAAGTTAGGTCAGTGATCTAAGTGGCACCGTTCACGCACAGGTTCGTCAAAATGACCTCAAGTCAAAAGACCAACTAGCCTATCATCACTAAGAGTTATCATTGACAGATTGGTCAATGTAACCATATGATAACTCTTGTGGATCGTTCAGTGAACTCATTCTCTAATGAGCACCTGTGTCTCGTCTCCGACTTCGCCAAGTCGAACGATCATGAGATCATCGTCACCGCTTATCGGTGAAGACTAAGACACAATGGTCTATCCGATGTTTCGATATCCTTGTCTTGAAACATCTACGACCATGAACCCTTTTAGACTTATGCTACAGGCGGTCAAACATTTCTCCATGATCGAGATACTCATCTCGATACCTGTTTGACCTCGCATAAAGTCTCAGGACTTTACCTAAGTTAATGTCTAATGTTAACAACATTATAAAATAACTTAGATAAATCATTACCAAACAGCTTACTGTTATTTCGAATAAGACGTTTGTGCTATTCACACAGAGATAAATAGCCTGGAGGGCATTATTCTCCTACATCTTCCACTTGCACTCAGGCCCATTTATCTCGGTATCTTATACCATTTTTACCCATAAGTTTTCCCGACTTCATGTGGTAGAGCCTTCGTGAGTGGATCTGCTAAAACCGTCTACACTATAGACTTAAGGGGTTTCTATGTTCATGTTAGACCAACCATTTGAATCTCATTCAAATAATTCACTTGGTCTTTTCGGAATCCATAATATTTTTATTTACTTGGATCTTATCCAATTCATCGTACCTTACGATAATAATTTTAAATTAGTTATTGGTCATTTCAAATGGCTCATATCTATTTCTGATAAAGTATCAAACCTTTTGATAACTTTGTCAAAATAAATGATCCATCCCTTTGATGTCTCGCATGTAATTTATACGCTCCCACTGACCTTGAAAACTCTCTGGCTAATTCATATAAGTTGGTCCGTCTAAATCATATTTAGAAAAACGAACTTATAAGTGAATGCTCCAATTTTCATGGTCAACTTAAGCGTTTACATCGAGTTTGGTCTGAGTAGATCTGTACACATCTGCTGGCGAGATGGTTTCAATATAGTCCGTTTTATAGGAATTAGGATGAAAACCTTTCTCGACCAACATGATTGTACTTCACTATTTCCTTTCTGCACCAATCTTTCAACTTAAAGATTTACTTGCAGAAAGTGAGGAAACATTTTCCTTGGGCACGTAAACTAAATTCCCAAATTTATTTACGCACACGGACCTGCATCAAGTTGTAAATCGGAGTTCCTACTCCGAATTTCATCCCGGAAGTTGACTAAGTCATCATCAGTTATGATGTTTAACTCGACTCTTCGTGTTACGAGATTCGAGTAATTTTACAACTTCTTAATGATTGATTTAATGAATATCTTACAGATAATGTCCTCATAGAACATTATCAAAACCTAGGCATTACAATCTGGGACTTAACCCAGAGGGAGGACTTAACTCAGAGTCACTAACAATGGATCACACCAAGTCTAACTAAGTGTGATTCATACCTTTTAACACACCGATGTGTTAACAGACTTGACCTGAGAGAAAATCATATTTTCTTTTAATTACGCAAGATTTAATTAGCTAAGTATTTGACCATTCGATCCAATCGAATCAGTTTAAATACTTTAGTCATTTCGTTCTTTATTTTATCAGACTTGTGTTTCATCAAGAACACGTGTCTTAATAAAATATACGAATAACTTATTTTGGTTAATATAGACTCAGGTACATCAGTATGTACGAGACTGAGTTCGATAACTCATTCTCCCACTGTCTTACAGATGGGTTTCGGCCATTATATCTAAGAGGATAAGACTCACAAGTGTCCGTAGACTTCATAATACGAGAGGTCAGACCTCTCTTTATGTGACTTGTGAAGCTTAGTCTCTCGATACGGCCTAGTCTAATTTAACCATGTAAGTTTGCTACTATCTTGTGTATTTATATATACTAACATTTAATATATAATAGTTTTCACAAATTACTTAACACAAAACATTTCTTCAGAAGCAAGGTGACGACATTCGTCACAGTGTGTTAGACGTTTTTGTATAACAATTTATTCTGAAATCGTGACATCAAAATATGTCACATTTTCATTTCCTCCTTATGCCTTTACTAATGATAAATTAAACTAACTTTCTCAATTGACTTTCCGGAGTTCCTTCTTCCTTTTCTAAATCGCATTTAGATATTAGATAGCCCAACATAAATAAATAGTCATGCAAGCATCGCATGTATCCAAACGCCTGAGAGTTGCAATCTCGAGTGTAGCTCAAGAAGCTGCTTGTCTCAAGATCCGGTTGGGATACATGGTCTTGCACCGCTCATGCACTCGTATTCGACTCAAACGGTTTGATCGAATTCTCGAACTTTGCGGATCAAAATTGTTTGTCGATACAACCTTAAGGGTAGCTCGACAAGTTGTAGGGAGAAACATATTTCGAATATCCTATATGTTCAAGCTGCCTCATATAGAGACGAGTGACATGTAGCGTGAATTTATTTGTTGGACCCAGAACTTAATGAAATCATATTTCTTAAGTCTGTTCTTTAGAAGGTCATTTAATTTGTCAACGAGAATATAGTTTATTTCTATCAACTAGAATTTAACTTTGATATTCAATTAATCAACTTATTCGACCAGTTAACTAATTCCATTAAAATATTATAATTAGATTCCTTAAGTAAACATAGTCTTGCCCTAGTTTTGGCATACGTTCAATATTAAATATAGGTAGAATGGCTTTTATCTATCTATATCCTCCCACTATTTTTACGATCGTTTTAAAGCTTAATAACGAACGATTTAATCGAATTAAAATTAATGGGTAAGAGGTCCAATCACCTTGAGCCTAAACAACCTTGAGTGTAACTCAACAAGTTGCTTGACTCTGCGATCGGAAGATGACTCTTCATCGATCATATCAGATATGACTCTCTTAATCGGTTTTTGCCCCTAGCCATTTGTGATCATGAGTGTGCTCATCCAAATTACAATGTCTAGTCAAGTCGGACCCTTGTTTTCGTGTCTAGCCTGACTTGCCCCTTCGCTCGGTGTATTCACGACACGTCGGTTTGGGTCAGGTCTTAGACTACATCTAGTCAGACTACATCTCTGACTCAACTTACGCCGGCGCTCGGTGTATTCACGACAACGTCGGTTTGGGTCCAGTCAAGATTTCATCTTATGTATTTAAGGAATTGGTTTCTATAAGATTGCCATGTTAAGCTTGAGTGTAGCTCAACAACTATAACACGGGTCTTATAGTTGCCAACCCCTAAAACAAGGAGGGCTACGGCTAATCTTGAAAAAGATCATTAACGTATTTGACTTAGATATAGTCCAGGGTGTCATACAATCATGATTCGCGACATTGCGGTCCAGCGGAACACAGCCAGGGAATTGACTAAGCCAGGATCACTACCCCTTGGACTAGCAAGGGTTGACCCAGAACTCTTAGCCAAGCACATTGACTGGATCATGGTCCATTGAATGAAGCTTGTCATTTTTGTATGTATGCCATAGACTAAACAGATTTTATTAACAACTAATTAATCCTATCAACTAGTTGAATCCTTAAATTCAAAATTTTAGGATTTGTTTAATAACTTTTATTAAGTCCTTATCAACTATAAGGTTCACGTGCTATCCTAATTGTTATTAGAATTTTAATAAATTATTAACAACGCTAAAAGCGAAGTCCTTTAATGAGAATAAATTATAACAATTAGAATTAAGATTTTCATTAAAAGGACTACCCTAATCAGGAATTAGGTCTTGAAGCATTGTTAATGTTTTATTAAAACATAGCATGTCATTAAAATTCAAGTAATAAATTTTAATCATTTTTAATGGCTAACCTAAAGGGTTGTCTTGTGTTATCAAATAAGGGACAAGAAGAACTAGCCATTAAAATAAAGCTACACTAATTTATCGCATAAAGATAGTGCACAACTATTTAACAATTAAATAGATTAAGGTTTATCGCATAAACAATTTTAGACTTTTAAAATCAGTTTTAAAATTATCTTATAAATTTAAAACATCACTTTAAAATTTTTCATGTACAAAAATTTATCACATACAATTTTTAAACATCTAAAACATTTTAAACTTATCGCATAACTTTAAAGCCTTACAATCAATTTTAAATTTATCACATAAATTTAAAACACCATTTTAAAAATTTCCATGCTTAAAAAAATTTATCATATAAAAAATTTTTAGGCATCCAAAATAACTTTAAACTTTTAAAGATTTAAAATTAGTTTTAAAATTATCACATAAATTTTAAAACGTCATTTAAAATTTTCATGTTCAAAAATTTATCACATACATTTTGAACATCAAAAACATTTTTAAAATTATCTTATAACTTTAAAAAAAATTAAAAGTATTTTAAAAGGCATTATCAGGTTTAATGAAATCGTAGTGCTAGATCGACTACGCAAACCTAGGCTCTGATACCACTGAAGGGAATTCGCGGTACCCTTAGGGCACAAAAACTCTAGTCTCATCCTAAGTCGGACGGAACATAGACAGAAAAAATTTTGCAGCGGAAAAAAAAATTGTTAATCTAATTAACATGCAGTTAAAACAATTTTAACTTAGCCCTAAGGTCCAAGACCCTTAGCCAAGATCTATGCCAACTTGGGATGGATCTGACCATCCCAAGAAGGATCTAACCTACTGCGATTAAATTAAACTAATGCTTATTAAACTACATACCCGGAATCTCAACCCTGGAGCAGGCGAGATGTTCCTCGCCGTCTTCCGAGCTGCTCCCCGTCTCACGCTGAGCCGCTCCTCGAACCGCTCCCCGAACCGCTCCTCGAACCGCTCCGCATCCCGAGGCGATCAATCCCGTGTCGCCGAGCCAACCAATCGCCGAAGAAAGTTTCACGCGAGTGAAACCTCCACCAAGATTTCGGATCCAGAATCCGAACTCCTTTGCGGCTTTGCTAGAGCCCTCAGCAGTAAGGCAGAAATTTAGGGAGATAGAGAAATATTAATTTAAGCCTGGATCCGAGCGTGCTCCAACATTTACGAGAGCCGCTCAGATCTAGAGCTTGGGACGAGTTTTGAGGAAGGGGGGAGACCCCTATTTATATAGGCGGCGGACTCTCCCCTTTTCTCAAAATCCGATGTGGGACTAATTATTTGGGTTAGTTAAAATCAAGTTAGTTTGCACTTCACAAAGCGCAAACTTCGGTGAATTTTAACTCCCTCACCGTTGAACTTCAGGATTGATACAACCTATCAATTCGAAGGGTGTTCAACGGTGAACGCATAGGAAAAAACCGTTCGTCAATCGGAGTTTGTTTGACCCTCCAATTGACTGTCCAAAGATCAGCCCAAGGCTTAATTTTCGACTAAAATCAGCCGTCAAATCTGTTTTGCCCTAGGTGCAGAAATTCAGCACTTGTGGGACCCACCAGGCAGACCAGGCCAGGCCTGGGCGCAGCCCAGGCGCCAGGCCTGGGCGCCCAGGGCGCCTGGGCCAGGCCCAGGCGCCCAGCGCCTGGGCCTGCGCCCTGGCGCCTGGGCGCCCGGGCCTGTGCCTGGGCCGGGCGCCCAGGCTCAGGTGGGTCTGGGTGCCCAGGCCCAGGCCGGCCTAGGGCTTATTGGGTCTGGCCAGCAGGCCAGACCAGGTCCAGACTGGGCTGGTCTGCCTGGTCTAGCCTGATCTGACCCTTTGGGCTGTTTTGGATATAACTTGATCATCTGGCGTCCGATTTGGACGCCGTTCGAACCTGGGTCTAGACCGGGACATTCCCGTCTTACCCGTGAACTTTTCCTTGCATTTATATTATTAAATATTGTTTTAAACAATTTAAAACACATTTAATCTCTTTTGCATCAAATGCAAAATAGTCCCTATCTAGGCTTAAATTATCCTATTGCATCAAATGCAATTATTCCATCCCTTGCATCAAAATGCAAAATATTCTCCCTAACTAATTTCTACCTATTACTAGATGAAGAATCGCACTCTGTGTGAGACCCTACAGCCTGACCCTTACAAAGGTTGGGCTCGAAGCCCTATACGGCAGTGACCACGAGCAGTGGTTGCCGTCCCTGCTTCAGGAATCATCATTATGTGGTTAACTCATTGAAATGAGTATTGTCGGGACCACCCTAACTGTTTCCGTGATGAATTCCGTAGTTATAGTCTTTTCGTCTTAACTATGTCGTGTAGATCAAGTCTAGGGTACGGTCAAAACTGTCAACCCCAATAACTTGACTCCGGTTAGTTTCTATCGATCTTTAGTCAATTAATGTTGGACTTCTTCCAACATACTCTGCGTAGAGTTTTTAATAAAGACCGAACTAACTCTACGACACTAACTCCCATTGACCGGGAGAGACGAATCCTCTCTTGGTCATTACTCTCCTCGTACGCTTCAAGTGACACCCAATCAAAGACCTTTCAACAGGCCTAGCCTCGAAGTTAGGTCAGTGATCTAAGTGGCACCGTTCACGCACAGGTTCGTCAAAATGACCTCAAGTCAAAAGACCAACTAGCCTATCATCACTAAGAGTTATCATTGACAGATTGGTCAATGTAACCATATGATAACTCTTGTGGATCGTTCAGTGAACTCATTCTCTAATGAGCACCTGTGTCTCGTCTCCGACTTCGCCAAGTCGAACGATCATGAGATCATCGTCACCGCTTATCGGTGAAGACTAAGACACAATGGTCTATCCGATGTTTCGATATCCTTGTCTTGAAACATCTACGACCACGAACCCTTTTAGACTTATGCTACAGACGGTCAAACATTTCTCCATGATCGAGATACTCATCTCGATACATGTTTGACCTCGCATAAAGTCTCAGGACTTTACCTAAGTTAATGTCTAATGTTAACAACATTATAAAATAACTTAGATAAATCATTACCAAACAGCTTACTGTTATTTTGAACAAGACGTTTGTGCTATTCACACAGAGATAAATAGCCTGGATGGCATTATTCTCCTACAGAAAGCGTGGTTCTATAATACCATGACTCATGGGCTCCATAGCGCTCGATCGAGCTATGATGCAGCGAAGGAATCGAGCGACCCAAAGTGCTGGAAACAGGATAGCCGTGCACTATTTTTAAATCTGCTATCACCTGGGAGTTTTCAGTATTTTTTGATACTTTTTCCAGATAGTAGACTTCAAGACGGTTCCAACGCCACCAAGAATGCGCCAATTGGAAGTCGGATGAGCTCTGGGGAATTTCTGCAAGCTGATGATGTAGTGCTGAAATATGTTTTCGACCACCTACTCGACCGAGCAGCCACCTACTTGATCGAGCAGCTACCTACTCGACTGTGCAGACCCTACTTAGTCCGAGCAGGCAGAGCGTGGTTTTAGGGAGACTCCGAACTACCTGACGACTCGATCAATCAGCTACCTACTCGACCGAGCAGCTACCTACTCGACCGAGCAGACCCTACTCGATCCGAGCAGGCATAGCAGCGTTTTGGGGGGAAGAATCCGGACTTCCTGACGACTCGACCGAGCAGGGGGCTACTCGACCCGAGTCTCCGTGGACCCAGAACTTAAGTTGCGTCCAGATTGGGCTTTTGGTACGATTTTGAGAGGGATTTTCAGGTTGTTTGCTAGGGTTTTAGGGGGGAATATATATCTAAAGGGTAGCCGTCATTAAAGGAGACATTTTTTGGAGCTTAGATCTGATTTTCTTTGGAGTTTTGTAGACGATCTTTTGGGAGTTAGGCTACGCCATAGGCCCCTCCTCTTGTATCAAGCTAAGTATTTTATCTCTTTAATTTTATTTTAGTTCTTCTTATTGTTTTTCTATGATGCTAGCAATGATCTCTATTGTATTCATAATGTTTGGTATGTTTGAATAATCTTTTCTAGGGCTAATGGATTAGCCCTAGGATTTTAGGATCTAGATGCAAATATAGGATTTTTATGATACGTTGGATATCAAAGGGGTTGTATTTTGGTTGATTTTGCAAAATCCCTAGGAGAACTCGTACTGAGATCGTGCCCACGGTAGGTGGAATCGATTAGCTTAAGGAGTATCCTATGGATTTAATTAGGGAGTTAGTGGATTCAACCAAGGCTCGTGACCATGCCCGGCTCGTGCCTTGATGGGATCCACCGACGAACTATATCACTAATTGACGGCTACCGCCATTGTGTCAATGAGAGCCACCAAAATACCTCGAAGCTCTAACCCACGAGAGTGGTACGAGTTGAGAACACTCGATCCACGAGAGTAGTGAGATTATTATAGATCCTTAATGCACGTATCGTATGCGCCTATCTCGAGAGCGGGGTTAATGCGGTATGTTAGATTCATGATGCCTAGACGTATGAATTCACTTCCTAGATGCTACAATCCTCAATAAAACCAATGCAACGTAAGATTCCTAGCCTAGCGTCGACATCCGACGATCCTAGTGGTGAGTCCTAAGGCCCTAATCTTTTATATTTTATTTCTTTCTTTCTTTGTGTGGAATCCCTTGTTTGCGACGTTGAGTGACATAACCTTCGCATCCATCACCATTACGACCCTTCATACTCCACATCCACCAATAAACTCGCAAGTCTAACTTAACCTAGGAGTAGATAGGTAGTATTGCGCCGCTTCCCCGTGTTCGATACCCGTTTGCCACTATACCATGCGCTTGCGGTAGACGACATCGTTTCGAAGTTAGTTTCAGGTCGATCAAGTTTATGGCGCCTTTGTCGGGGAGGCGTTCCGCCATATTATCTATTTACCACAATTAGGTTGATTAGATTGCGTTTAAAAAAACAAACAAACAAAACAAAAAAACTAAGAGAAATTTTTCCCGCCACCTGGTTTATCATCATCTTTATCTTCTTGTACCATTGATATCTTTTCCAGGTTGTTTGTTTTTTATTATTCAGGTACAATAGATCAATCTTGGCATTATTCAGGCAATGATTATTCAGCACAGTATGAGGCTCCAATGGAAGAATGTGAATATTATACACAGGACCCATACTATCAGATAAAAGGATATGATCAATATTTAGAGTACTATGCCTACTGTGAGTCTTGTGACAAGGAGGGACACATGCCCTACGAAAGCCGCATCTGTCTCTTGAGTCCTGACCATCCTCGCAATTTGACACTCAATGCGTTTATGGCACAGGTAGAGGAGAGCACGGCTGTCAGCGCTATACTGAATGAGTCACATGATCGATGGAAGAAAGATATGGACGAAATCAACAAGTACCTTTCATATTATTGATCACTCCATATTTTACACCCTTTTTCTGCAGGTTTGCATGCCACTTTGATCGCTCATATCGTGTTTTTCACTATTATTCGACAATATTACGATGCTTTTCACGATTTCTTGTTTTTGTCGTATTTCAGGAGATATGGAGCGATTTGGAGCGATTTTGAGATCAAGAGGACTTGCACCCACTTTGGAGTGTCGCCCATGGCTCATTTGCAGACTTATCGGCGATGGAGGATGAGTGGAAGAAGAAGGAACTTCATAGAAGCGACGAGGAGGAGAAACGGAGAAGATTGGGCATTTACAGCATGCCACTCGGCCGAGTGAAGCACACACTCGGCCGAGCAAGAAAGCCCACCCGGCCGACCAGAACAGATACGTGCACAATGTTTTTCAGTGTATACTCGGCCGAATGACAAAGTCCTACTCGATCGAGTGAGGAAACTCACTCGCCCGAGTACGTCAGGGAAATTTTCCAGAGAAGAGGCCGAATCTACTGCGATTCCCAGAGACCCGTCGATGGCCTACTCGGCCGAGTACACATTACCACTCGGCTGAATGATGAAAGCTACTCAGCCGAGTCACCTCCGAAGACAGACCCCTGAGGACCTCGAAGTTACTATTTTTCTACAGGGTCTGTCACTCAGCCGAGTAGATAAGTCCACTCGACCGAGTGAAGAATCCCACTCAGCCGAGTGACGCTGATGACACACACGCCCAGATTTTCAGACAGCCTTCCACTATTTTGAAATCTTCTATCATTCCAGCAATCAAAGTATTTTTCTCATATTTTTTATGGATAGTAGGCTTTATGACGGTTCCAACGACGCCAAGAACGTGCCAATTAGATGTCGGATGAAATCTGGGGAATTTCTGCACGTTGACGCTACAGTGCTGGAATTTCCACTTGGCCGAGTCAGATTCCCACTCGGCCCGAGTGGCGGCGGGCCCAGATTTTAAGTTACGGCCTGGGCTGTTTTTGGGCACGATTTTGAGGGGTTTTCTAGGGTTATTTGCTAGGGTTTTGGGAGGCTATATAAGGGGTTTGTAGACGTCATTAGAGGAGTTCCCATGTTGTTTTCTTAGACTCTTTTTTTAGAGGTTAGGTCATGCCCTAGGCCTCCTCTTGGATCTAAAAGCTTGTATTTGGATTGAAGATCTTCATCAAAGCGAAGTATTTTGTTCTTGATATTTGAATCTTTGTTTTTCTATCTTTTTGTATGCAAGCAATGATTTTTATTGATTCTCATTTCGTTATTGCTATGCTTGAGTAGATTTGTTGTTATAGGGCATGTGGATGAACCCTGTAGATCTAATTCAGATTTGTGATGAATGAATTTCTAAATTTCTAGAATTGCTAGGAGGTTAGGTTGTGATCAATTTATTACGGATAGCTAGGGATTTCCTTCGATTGGGGTTTGCAAGAGATTGGATTCCGATCGATGGGAAGGCCTAGATATTCGATTTAGGTTTATAATCGAGATTCTCTAAACTTGGTTTGCAAGAGATTGGATCAAAGCTAGGATTTTTATTATAAATCTATACCCATATTCGTTTGCAAGAGATTGGACGAATACGAACTATCACAACCTAGATCGTAACTCGAGTTTGCACGAGAGTGGGCTCGAGGGGCGATTGAACGATGATGTCGATCCTAATGCTAGCGGCTTAGGCTAGGGTTTGCAAGAGATTGTGCACTATCCTAGGGTTGCTATAGACCGGCAATAATGCGAGAGCGTGAGCTTGGTTCTCTATTCAGTTACGACTAGATCACCTCAACACAAGCCTAGTAATATTGAGATTCACAATTTACAATGATGTATGACGATCCGTAGTGGGGATTCCCTAGCTCTAGACTCTTTTATTGTATTAAATTTGAATCGATACTTTATCCGACTTCTTTATCACCGACACTGACATCCACCACCATTTCCATTATATCATTCCATAACCATCTCCACCAATAAAACATTCGTAGTCAAACCAACCTACGATTGATTGGAGCCAACACCATCTCCTTGTGTTCGATACCTGCTCGCCACTTGACCGTGCGCTTGCGGTAAAACTACAATCGTTCTCCGGGTGTATATCCGGGACGCGATCAAGTTTTTGGCGCCGTTGCCAGGGAGGTGTTTCCCGTTGGGTGCCAATTTGTCACAATTAGGTTGATTAGACTACGAAAAAAAATTTAACAAAAGGAAATTTTCACCCCCGCCACCATTATTATCATTTCTATATTATTTTGTGCCACTGATATTTTTCTCCAGGTATTTATCTTTGTTGATCAGGTGCTATGGATTATACTATATGGACCACAGATTTTGATCAGAGTGCTCAGATGGGAGAATACTATTATGATCAGAGTGCTCAGATGGGAGAATACTATTTTGATCAGAGTGCTCAGATGGGAGAATATTATTTTGATCAGAGTGTTCAGATGGGAGAATACTTTTTGAGGAAACGTATTGGCCCAAGCTTGATGAGAAACAAAGTATTTTTTTGATGAGATGCATGCACACCAAGTTGAAATACAAGCCAAGCTTGATAAGGGCGACCTTCAATTGGAATGGGTGAAGAGGGAACTTGAAATGAATGCGCTCATGCTTAAGGGTGCAGAGATTTCCAAAGATATCAGTTCTGCTTCTTCATTTTATGGGCAAGAAGCATCACCGGTCATATTACCAGAGCCAAAATGTGTCGTCGTCAATCCCACATCATACGATACAGCTATTGCATATGAAGAGTGGATGGACGAAGAGGCAGTAGAGGAAGCAGAAATTGAGTCATGTGCACATCCAGAGGAGGACGCATTTCAGAGATTATTGGAGGGCCTCTTGGAGTCGGTGAGGTTCACCGGTTCAGAGAGCATTACAACAGGTGATGCATTTGAGCTACGATTTGCAGATTTTGTTATGAACCGTGTTTCAGGTGTAGGAACAATTAAGGAGGACATCCATGTCAGTCTTGAGGGGGATAGACTATATTTTCGGATTGCTTGCGGGCATTCCCCTCCACATGATACATCCCCACAAGTTAACATACATGAGCAGCCAGCATCACCATTCCAGAGAGAGCCTACATTGATAGTCGATGAGAAGGCAAATGAGCACACTGTCGAGCCAGAGCATGCTTTTGAGGAGGCCTTACACACAGAGCCAGAGCTTATCACCGAGGAGGTCATGCATCAGGACGAGGACACAGCCATTCATGAGGATCCCGAGCACTATCCTCCTCCATTAGAGCTCCCGCAGCCACCTCATCCTTCCACTGACATCGAGGACTATCCCACAGAGCTTACTGCTCCCACTCAGGGAGATATTTTTACACATCCCATTTCTGAATCATGTATTTCATTTGATATTTACTTTGATTCAGATATTTTTGACACGTCATACCCTTTGCAGTGCACGTACGATTATGGATCAGAGGTATGTTTGGACGTGTCACAGTTTGACGAGCCTATCGAGGAAGTCCACACATATGATCTAGATTTACCTGTGCAACTTAGAGAGGACATCATGGAGACAGCTATCACACAGCATGGAAGGATATTGGATTATTTCCAGGGAAGTATCGTCTACCATTATTTATTTCATTTATTTCTATAGACGATCCTCTTTGGGATACTTTTATTACGAGGGTGAATTTTTTGCAGCGAACTGATGCATCCTATTCTCTGCAGGGTACAGGTGGAGTCCTTGTGGGAATGCTGGAGGATGCATTGCTGGAGTTCGTTGGTGTCCGTGGACATACGCATCTGGCAGAGCCACGGAAAGAGCAGTTGGAGCAATTGCCTGCACAGGCAAAGATATTGGATCCGCCTTTTGCTATATGTGATATCAATCCAGCACTGTAGAAATTTTTATGCTTTAAATAAACACGAATCCTCTCGACAGCGAGAGGACCGTATAGATTTGCTTGAATAAATATCACCTCATATGACGGCAACAAAAATTTTAATACCCCAAACCCATTATATATATTAATTTCCCTCTTCATATTTTGATGTGTCACATCCTTTTTGCTCACCACCCATCGAGCATTTCTTTCAAGTGAATACTCACATTCTTATTCGTGTGACTCAATCTTGCTTAGCAAAGCCGTGAAATTTTTGATCGAGTCATTTGAATAGGATTGTTTGGTATAAGCTTGGGGGAAAGTGCTCTCATACATCATTGTATTTGCATGTAGTTGCATTAGGATTTCATGTCATTCATTTCATCAGTTTTCATTCACCTGCCTCATATTTATCGTTGTTCCTCATATTTTTCCTTTTATGATCACATTGAGGACAATGTGAAGTTTAAGCTTGGGGGAGTGCATTTTCATGCCATCTAGTTGCACTTTTACTTTATTTTTAGGGTTTTTTTAGAATTTTTCAAAATTTTGCATCATCTTTTTGAATTTTCCATCTTATTTTCCTTTTATGTGTGTTCATGCATCATGTTGTGTGCTTGTTTTTCTTTTCTTTCCTCTCTTTTATTTTTTTATTTCTTTATTTTCCTTTCTCTTCTTCCGCTAGATGAATTTTGTATGATGATATCTCTTATTGCTTTACCAACCATCACGATGCTTATTATTCCTTGCCATGCTACTTTGAGTATTCCATAGTCTTGCTATACATATGATTGCTTATATATTCTTTTGATGATTCCTCTATATGAATGCATGATATTAATTGAAGCTGAATGTATTGATTAGTGTTTAGTATGCTTTTGTTGGAAATGCACCAAGATTCACGCATCATTAGTATATCTAAAGCATCAGTTTTATTGTCTTATTCACCTTCTGTTGCATGCCTGATATGGTTGTAAACTTTACTGCTTGACTTCACTATTTATTGAAATGATTGAGAATATACATGCTTACATATGAGTTTTAGTTGAAGTATTATTTTATTGAACCGTTCGTGCACATCTTAGAGTGAACCGAGTGTTACATGATTTCTTTCTCCACACATATCTTTTTATTCTCTACATGTCACTTGAGTTCACCTCCTAAAGCTACTTATATCGCATCTATTTCCCAAAAATCCCTACAAAAGAAAAAGATTGCTCCAAAAAGTCCAAAAATCTAAAAAAGAGCCAAAAATCAAAAATACAAATCAAATTGCTCCTACAAAAATCCAAGAAGAAAAATGAGAAACAAAGTCCAAAAGAAAAAAAAAGATATTTCTCTATCTCATTATTAGAGCCACAAAATACTTGGGAAAACCAAGGCAAAAATCCCATTTTCCACTATCATATTCCTTTAGATGTGATGCCTCAAGCTAAGCTTGAGGGGGTGAATTCATTTGACCATATGAGTATGACATTAGAGTGGAGACGTGCATGAATGGGAATATTCGATAATGCTTAGACTTTGCAAAATATATTAGATATGGAGATTTTTCATGATTTGAAATAAATATGTGAATGCCATGACTCTTATTCTATTCTCCATTGCATGCTTGGTGTGTATCTTAAATGCTTCATTTATAAATTTTGATTGAAAAATGCATCGCCAACATTTGTATATTAAATCCTATGAAATGTGTGACGTGGATATGAATTGATTGTATGAATTTAGAGCGTCCCTTTTGTTATTCTTAAAAGCTTGCAAGTATCATGTTTAAGTAAGATATGAAATCCTTATAGCATGTGATTCGTATTTTCCAAGTTATCGTGATGTGTAGCTTATGGCTTGAGATCTGAGAGAATATTCTAGCGACCCCTTCCGCTTCGTATTCCTTTTTCTTTCATTTCATTTCCTTTGTTTTCATCTCCCGAGTTCGTCTCTCTACTTATCTTCCTCGAGGACGAGTAAGAGGTAAGCTTGGGGGATTTTGATCACTCTATATTTTACACCCTTTTTCTGCATGTTTGCATGACACTTTGATCGCTCATATCGCGTTTTTCACTATTATTCGACAATATTGCGATGCTTTTGTCGTATTTCAGGAGATATTGAGCGATTTTGAGCGATTTTGAGATCAAGAGGACTTGCACCCACTTTGGAGTGTCGCCCACGGCTCATTTGCAGACTTATCAGCGATGGAGGGTGAGTGGAAGAAGAAGGAACTTCATAGAAGCGACGAGGAGGAGAAATGGAGAAGATTGGGCATTTACAGCATGCCACTCGGCCGAGTGAAGCACACACTCAGCCGAGCAAGAAAGCCCACCCGGCCGACCAGAACGGATACGTGCACAATGTTTTTCAGCGTATACTCGGCATAATGACAAAGTCCTACTCGACTGAGTGAGGAAGCTCACTCGCCCGAGTACGTCAGGGAAATTTTCCAGAGAAGTGGCCGAATCTACTGCGATTCCCAGAGACCCTTCGATGGCCTACTCGGCCGAGTACACATTACCACTCGGCAGAATGATGAAAGCTACTCGGCCGAGTCACCTCCGAAGACAGACCCCTGAGGACCTCGAAGTTACTGTTTTTCTACAGGGTCTGTCACTCGACCGAGTAGAGAAGTCCACTCGACCGAGTGAAGAATCCCACTCGGCTGAGTGACGCCGATGACACACACGCCCAGATTTTCAGACAGCCTTCCACTATTTTGATATCTTCTACCATTCCAGCAATCAAAGTATTTTTCTCATATTTTTATGGATATTAGGCTTTATGACGGTTCCAACGCCGCTAAGAACGTGCCAATCGGAGGTCGGATAAAATCTGGAGAATTTTTGCACGTTGACGTTGCAATGCTGGAATTTCCACTCGGCCGAGTCAGATTCCCACTCGGCCCGAGTGGCGGCGGTCCCAGATTTTAAGTTGCGGCCTGGGCTGTTTTTGGGCACAATTTTGAGGGGTTTTCTAGGATTATTTGCTAGGGTTTTGGGAGGCTATATAAGGGGTTTGTAGCCGTCATTAGAGGAGTTCCCATGTTGTTTTCTTAGACTCTTTTTTTAGAGGTTAGGCCATGCCCTAGGCCCCCTCTTGGATCTAAAAGCTTGTATTTGGATTGAAGATCTTCGTCAAAGCTAAGTATTTTGTTCTTGTTATTTGAATCTTTGTTTTTCTATCTTTTTGTATGCAAGCAATGATTTTTATTGATTCTCATTTCGTTATTGATATGCTTGAGTAGATTTGTTGTTCTAGGGCATGTGGATGAACCCTATGGATCTAATTTCAGATTTGTGATGAATGAATTTCTAAATTGCTAGAATTACTAGGAGGTTAGGTTGTGATCGATTTATTACGGATAGCTAGGGATTTCCATCGATTGGGGTTTGCAAGAGATTGGATTCCAATCGATGGAAAGGCCTAGATATTCGATTTAGGTTTATAATCGAGATTCTCTAGACTTGGTTTGCAAGAGATTGGATCAAAGCTAGGATTTTTATTATAAATCTATACCCATATTCGTTTGCAAGAGATTGGATGAATACGAACTATCACAACCTAGATCGTAACTCGAGTTTGCACGAGAGTAGGCTCGAGGGGCGATTGAACGATGATGTCGATCCTAATGCTAGCGTCTTAGGCTAGTGTTTTCAAGAGATTGGGCCTTATCCTAGGGTTGCTATAGTCCGGCAATAGCGCGAGAGCGTGAGCTTGGTTCTCTATTCAGTTACGACTAGATCACCTCAACACAAGCCTAGTAATATTGAGATTCACAATTTACAATGATGTATGACGATCCGTAGTGGGGATTCCCTAGCTCTAGACTCTTTTATTGTATTAAATTTGAATCGATACTTTATCTGACTTCTTTATCACCGACACCGACATCCACCACCATTTCCATTATATCATTCCATAACCATCTCCACCAATAAAACATTCGTAGTCAAACCAACCTACGATTGATTGGAGCCAACACCATCTCCTCGTGTTCGATACCTGCTCGCCACTTGACCGTGCGCTTGCGGTAAAACTACAATCGTTCTCCGGGTGTATATCTGGGACGCGATCAATTATGAGCTCGAGGGAGAGACTGAGGATATTGATACTTCCACCTCTGAGGAGACAGCGGAACCATGCATGGATGCAGCCACTTCTGATGAGAGAACTGCGATGAGACGCTCGGGAAGTGTTACTGTAGATCCAGTTTGTGCCACCGTCGCTCCCCCACCCACCGATACAGCTAGTTCATACGAAGAGTGGATGGACGATTCAGATGGAGAAGACATCGATGTCATCTTCCTAGCGCCGGCTGACATATATGATGCATCCAAGGGTGACACATTCACTTCCATACCTAGAGAGCCTGAGGATATTTTAGCATCCTGCTTATCTCCCTACCAGTTACCTGAGCCCACAGTGCCACCTGCACCTACCATTGAGAAGGCCAAGTCATGCAATCGGGTGCCTCGAGCTCCAGGACAGAAACAAAGAAGGAGGCATAAAAAGGAGAAGATGAAGTTTACATTGACATCTATACCTGAGGAGCCTGAGGAGGATGTCCACGTTCAGATTGGGGGAGGTATTATGCACTTTGATATTGCCACCTCCGACAAGACCGTAGCACCTGGTACTGCAGAGTCAGCTTGTGCCATCGTCGCTCCCTTTTGCCACCCACATAAGCCAGATCATGCTTTTGAGGAGGCCTTACATATGGAGCCAGAGATTTTCACCGAGGAGGCCGTGCATTAGGACGAGGATACAGCCATTCATGATGATCCCGAGCATTACCCTCCTCTTTTTGAGCTACCGCAGCCACCTCCACTTTCTACTGAGGCTGAACATCCCTCAGAGGCCCACCCTTCCACTAATGCCGAGGACTATCCCATAGAGCTTATGGCTCCTATTCAGGGAGATCTCTCTACCCCCTTGTTTCTTACATTTGATCCCCCTCCCATGTATGATGTCTACCATGATTCGTATTTTGATGACTCGTTGTATCTTTTTTAGGATACACATACATATGATCAAGAGTCACGATGGGACGTATACGAGGAGAAAAGAGAGGATCCACCTACCATAGATGCGATTGAATATGATCGGGAGGTGCGCTGGGATGATTCTGACGATAATGATGAGTGGCCTGATGAGACCCACACTCATACGCTAGAGTTGCCTGAAAAGCCCGGGACAAATGACAGAGAGTTGCCTGTCGTGGTGCATGAAAGCAGAGATACATTTTCAGGGAAGTTTCATCAACCAATATTTATCTTGAATATTTCTTTTGATGACCTTCTTTGGAATACATTTTAGGGAAAAATTATCCACATCAGATTGATGCGGCTTATCTCTTCCAGTGTACAGGTGGAGTCCTTGGAGAGATGTTGGGAGCCGCATTGCTGGAATCTGATGGAGTCCATGGACACACACGCCTAGAGGAGCCACGGAAGGAGCAGTTGGAACAGTTGCCTGCACCGGCAAAAATACTGGATCTGCCTTTTGCTATAGGTGATAGCAACCCAGTAGTGTAGAATTTTATGCTTTAAATAATCACAGATCCTCTCGACGGCGAGAGGACCGTATAGAATTTTATATGCTTTCTTAGTTTAATAAACTCGCCACATATGATGGCTCAATTATGTTTTGCATCCAACCCACTATTTTTCATCCATGCCCACCTTATATTTGGCACTTATTTCTCATCTCTCCCCAATTTTTATTTGATGTTTAAGCTTGGGGGAGAGAAACTATTTTGTTAAGTGGCCCCCCTATCTTGTCATTGTCCTCTATTTATATCATACACACATTGAGGACAATGTGATGTTTTAGCTTGGGGGAGCGCATAGTGCACGCATTTTTCTTCATCGTGAAACACACCTTGAAATTTTCATGTTCACTTCTATATTTATGTCTCATATGCTTCATTTTCTATGAAATATCGTGGATTTATTTTTTTATGAACTCTGATATCTGTTAGATTAGAGTTCGATTCCTTGATTAGTGTATCTTTGTTAATATGTTTTTTCATAGTAGAATCCATAGTTTCACAACCATATTCTCGAAACAGTTAAGCTAAAAATGAATGAATCAAATCTGAAAATCATTTAACTCCTGCGTGATTTGATTGTTAATTCTATTGCTTCATGAATATTTAATGATTCAAAAGAGATAGGATAATCCCACGACAACCAAAGTAGTGATGATTAGGATTCCTAAAACCGAGCCATGTCTAGATTCTATGCTTTTTTTCTTTTGTGAATTGCCAATAAATGATCTTTGATCATGTTTTGCATTCCATCGTGTTTACGTGAGTTTGCAAAAAATCCCAATAATGCAAAAACAAACAAATATCTTGAATAAAAGGCCCTAGGAATTCTTCGTAACCCAATGCCCTAAGATCGTCTGGTCTGGGATGCATAGGCCGCTTTTTGTATATATTGAGTTATCTCGTGTATATGAAGAAATAAAAATGTATATGAAATAATTGTATAGCCAAAAACAATATAAAAGTACAAAAATACCATATCATTACCTCTATTTCTATATAGAACAAAGACATGGCAAAGTTGATGGGTTCTAAGAGTCTTAAAATGGTCGTAGTGTGGTGATGCCTTACCTTAATTGAATTTGCTAAATTCATTCCATGAAGTATAACAAAATACGACGCATGCTTGAAAATGTTTGATCATGACATACTATACTGCTTAGAGAATGAGTTGTGGACATTGGTTTCATTTCTGTGAACTTAGTATATTGCATGATAAACTATTATATGATATAACTCTACTCTCATTTTATTGCTTATCAAGTTCATTACATTTATTGAAATCCACGTTTATTTTAATTTAAGCGAGATTTAAGTATTTGTTGTGTATATGTGTTCTAATTTCATATTGACATGCATTCACGAGATCTTGCACACCTTGGGTTCTTGTATTTTCTGAATTTAAGGTTGAACCCCTTGTCTCCATTACACGCCACCGCCTCACATCTCCATTGTATCCCTCTCCCGTGTTCGCTTCTTACTAGTCTTCCTCGAGGACGAGTAAGAGGCAAGCTTGGGGGGATTATGATGTGTCATTATATTCCACGTTTTATCTATATGATTACACGTCAAAATGATTACTCAATTACATATTTCATAAGCTTTTACGCTCATAATTGGAACTATTGTACTTTAAGAGCATTTGGTTGCATTTCAGTTTACGCTCATAATTGGAACTATTGTACTTTAAGAGCGTTTGGTTGCATTTCAGTGAATATCGAGTTATTTGGATTATATTGGAGGAGAGCACGTGTGCTTCGACACCGGAACTCCTGAAGCGCCGCGTTCGGTGACTCAAAGCTGCTGGGAAGCAAGGAAGGGGCAAGAGAAGGAGCGAAGAAGAGGAGAATGAAGAAAGCATGGTTCTATAATACCATGACCCATGGGCTCCATAGCGCTCGATCGAGCTATGATGCGACGAATGAATCGAGCGACCCAAAGTGCTAGAAACAGGATAGCCGTGCACTCTTTAAAAATCTGCTATCACCTGGGATTTTTCAGTATTTTCTGATATTTTTCCCAGATAGTAGACTTCAAGAAGGTTTCAACGCCACCAAGAATGCACCAATCGGAGGTCGAATGAGCTCTGGGGAATTTCTGCAAGCTGATACTACAGTGCTGAAATTTGTTTTCGACCACCTACTCGATCGAGCAGCCACCTACTCGACCGAGCAGAGTGACAACTCGACCGAGCAGCTACCTACTCGACCGAGCAGCTACCTACTCGACCGAGCAGACCCTACTCGGTTCGAGCATGCAGAGCATGGTTTTGGGGGAGAATCTGGACCTCCTAACAACTCGACCGAGCAGCTACCTACTCGACCGAGCAGACCCTACTCGGTCCGAGCAGGCAGAGCAGCGTTTTTGGGGGAAGAATCCGGACTTCCTGACGACTCGACCGAACAGGGGGCTACTCGACCCGAGAGGCCGCGGGCCCAGAACTTAAGTTGCGTCCAGATTGGGCTTTGGGCACGATTTTGATGGGGATTTTTGGGTTGTTTGCTAGGGTTTTAGGGGGGGAATATATATCTGAAGGGTAGCCGTCATTAAAGGAGACACTTTTTAGAGCTTAGATCTGATTTTCTTTGGAGTTTTGTAGACGGTCTTTTGGGAGTTAGGCTACGCCATAAACCCCTCCTCTTATATCAAGCTAAGTATTTTGATCTCTTTAATTTTATTTTAGTTCTTCTTATTATTTTTCTATGATGCTAGCAATGATCTCTATTGTATTCATAATGTTTGCTATGCTTGAATAATCTTTTCTAGGGCTAATGGATTAGCCCTAGGATGTTAGGATCTAGATGCAAATATAGGATTTTTATGATGCGTTGGATATAAAAGGGGTTGTATTTTGGTTGATCTTGCAAAATCCCTATGAGAATTCGTACTGAGATCGTGCCCACGATCGGTGGAATCGATTAGCTTAAGGAGTATCCTACGGATTTAATTAGGGAGTTAGTGGATTCAACCAAGGCTCTTTGTAACGGCCAGTATTTTCTAGTCGTATTATTTGTGTGTGCCCGTATTTTCGTTTTGACCATCCGGATGTTTTCGTGCGTGAGTTCTATGTTTGTGCGCCAATGCGAGAGCGTATCCGTTTTTTTTCGTTTGCCTTATCTTTAATTATTGACTATCCAGTCTATCACATTAACTTAATTATCTCACTAATTACAAAACTGCTAATCACTTTTAACCTTCGCTAATTACTTCATTTACTTTAATAATTACCCTTGCTTAATTACTTATTTACCTTAACAAAAAAATTAATTACACTTTTGCCATTGGATGAAAACATTTCCCCTAACTAATTAAACCCTATTGAATCCCACCTCTTCTGTTGGTGAGATCCAACATGAAAATTTAATCCCTCCCCACAACCAGCTCCTCTCCCTTCAATTTGTCTCCCCCATCCACTGTTGTATTTCAACAACAGTAAGGAACGTTGCCAACGACCATCTCCCTGCAAACCCTCCTCCTTCCCTACAACCTGCAAGTCTCCTCCTTCACTGCAACCCAAAAACAATCTCCCCCTGCAAACCAATAGTCTTCTCCCCTACAGAGTTCTCCGAGCCAAAACACAAGCCTGAAACCCAACATTCAAACGAAAATCAGCCTTCCCCAAAATCAGCTTCCCAAATCCTTCCCAAAAAACAAAATCAGAATCAAATGAACCCCAAACTGAAATCTAGAGAGGAGAAATCTGAAAATCCAAATTCAGATTCTTACAAATCCATTTCAGATCCAAAAATTTGAAACCCCAAAAACAAAAATCTGAAAACAAAACCCCAAACCAAATCTTCCTCCTCTTCCCTCCACCTTCTCCACTCTTCCTCCTCCACCTCAGCCCGCGCCACCGCCGGATCCCGCCTGCAACGCCGGAAGCGCGCGCCGCCGCCGGAGGACCGTCGCCTGGGAGCCGCTGTGAAGCCGCCGCCTTGTGCCCAGCGCCGCCGCCGGCCAGGAGGCCGCGCCACCGTCTTCCCCTCACACGCCGACAGCTCTCCCCCCCGTTGCGCGTCCGTGGGTAGCTCCTCCCCCTTTTTGTGTTTGCGTGACCTCCCAAGGGCCATGACCGCCTGTAAGTTAACAAATGAAAAAAAAAAGAATAGAAACGAAAAGGACAGAAGGAGAGAAATGGAGACAGAGAGACCTGGAGATGGGGGGGTTTAATGTATATAAATATGTTAATTGGGGTAAGTGACAGCATGGGTTAATAAAGGATAAAGGGCCTATTAAAAGAAAGAAGTTAATGAGAGGAAGAAAGAGTGTTAGAAATTAGTTATAATATAAAGTTAGCCTTGTTAGTGAAGCAACAGCAAAACAAATGAAATAAAGAGGTGACAGAGACTGGCATATGAATGGGAAGGGTCAGCCTTAGTAATAACTAATAAGAAACCAGTTTGCGTAAGAGAATTTGATATTATATTTGTGTCATGATATTTGGGTTAGAAGGGTCTTTACTTGTGATAGTAGGCATACCCCTTTAATGTAATATTAACATGCTAATAACCCGTTCAATTAACATGATACCCTTGTAACTAGCTTAGTGGAATTAATAAATAGGTTGTTAGCGTTGAGATTCAAATGTTAATTTGTTTGTACTATTTGATTCCACTATGTTAGTATAATTAAATAATGCTAGGTTGATTAAATTAGAATAAAATCAGGCGTGCCATGTTAGTATGACCCTATACAACGTTACACAAGCTGTAGAACCTAGGCGAACCCAATTCGTGTGTTATTTTAATATTGCACGTATGTTGCGAAATGTCTAATTCAATTATTTGTTTAACTAAAACAGAGAATCCTTACCACTGTAACGAAGTAACCGTCGGGACAAACCCAACGGCACCAAAACCGCCAAAAATAGGCAAGTATGCAATTTATAGTGAATTTTTTAATGTAAATACTCTTTTAGCTCTCTGCATGCAAAGTTCCATAACTAAATTTTCAAGTCGCATTCGTTAAATTCACATGCTCAGGATTTTGTTAAATTGTTGTAAATATTACTGGATACTCTTGTAACCATGGAAATTATTGTGTAAAGATAAATGGTCACATTATGGCTGCATGTCTCAAAATGACTAACAAGAGAGTGACATCGTGAAATCGTGCGCCTCGAAGGCGAAATCGTGACTTTCGTGATGTCATGTGAGTTGACTAGGCTGGCTCGTGTTCCAGTACAAATATTGGGGTGGGGTTAGGGTTGTGCGGCCACTAGGCATATGACGGGGTACTCTCTTCAAGGGCACCACCTGTATGCGGTGGGTTAGCGCCAAGCACGGTAAGCCCCCGTGTGAAGAACGACCCACTCATCACGTCCTACCGGCGAGAACCCTATTATAGATGTGTGAAACTAACTCGAAACTTGCAAAGTGAAATTGTTACCTCGGTGAAATTGTTATCTCAGTGACATTGACATGCTTTACCTTACTTGTCAGATTTTCTAGAACTACATGATAGGATGTATTTACTTTAAAATTCGCATGCTTAAACTTTTATTGTTATCTTGTTAAATTATAATTGCCTCTTAAATTCAGTATAAATTTGTATATCTTGCCTTGGGTTCTAACATCTTCTTGCAGACCCTTGCTGACATACATTCATGTTTTTGGATGTATGTCAGATCCCAAGCTTGAGTATTAAGAGGTTCCTTCCGAGACACCTGACTTGGAGAGTCAGGAGTTCGCTGTAGACGCCGAGTTTCTCCCTGCGGAGAACTAGTGGGCTATTCCATTGCTGCTTGCCGTAGTTTGCTTTCCGTTGTTGTGTGTACGTTATTATTGTTGTATTTCGGCCCAGCTGAGGCTTGTTGTCTTCATTTCATGTACGGACGTTTATTATTTCTGGATGTGGCTTGTAATGTATGAATAATTCTGGTTGTTCTGAAAAGCGTGCAAAGGACCTGCCCTTGCGTTTTACCACAGACGCTTCATGAACCTGAGTTTCACCGCTCCGGTTCAAGCGGACCTCAGTAACGCTCTCGCTTCCGTCGTTTTGGGAAGCGGGGCGTTACAGGTTTTAGTGGTGGCCCATGCAGGTCCGTCTCTTTGCATTTGCGAATTCAGAACAATGAGAATATTTTCATCGGCCAAACATCTAGAAGATCACATACACGGGGTTAACTCGGGTTTTTCCTATCTCAGAATGGCTGAGGAAAGAAGCACCCAAAATGGACCCGTACCTGCTGGAGGCAGAAGTGACGACATCCGCCAAATGCTTGGAGTTATGAAGGAAATGCTTGAGGTTCAGCACCACTTGGTCCAGCAAGGACGTCAGGCTGCACCAGTTGCTCCACCACCTCGCTATGAGCCTGGAGCCAAGAAGTTCAAGGAGATGCATCCGACGAGCTTCTCTGGACGAGAGGGCCCACTAGCGGCCGAGGAATGGCTTCGCATCACTGCAGATTACTTGGCTCTTACCCGAATCAACCCGAACGATTGGGTGGACCTCGCCAAACAGCAGCTGACAAACAATGCACGTCACTGGTGGGATGCTGAAGAGGCTAGGCTGATCAAGCCGATTCCTTGTGATACTTTCCATCAGAGGTTTGACGCCCAGTACTTCCCGAAGGCTGAAAAGAGGGTGATGCAGCAGCGCTTCATCAACCTGGAGCAGGGCACCATGACAGTCGATGAGTATGAGGCCAAATTTACCATGCTGAGTCGATTCGCCACTACACTGGTAGCAGACGAGGAGGACTGTGCACACCGCTTTCTACAGGGCTTAGACCTGGACATACAGGAGATATTGTCCAGGCACACCTTTACTACTCATGAGCAAGTCCTAGTGGCTGCGAAGCAGCGCGAGCAGGTAGTTTATCAAAAGCGGGCACGTCAGGCGGGCAAGCGCCCGATGGAGCCACAGAGGAGTGCACCTAGGCCTGGTTTTCGTCCTGTTCAGACCACACAGTTCAAAAGGCCAGCTGCACCTGTCCCCAACCGAGCCGAGCTAGTTTGCCATTTCTGCGGCAAGCTTGGTCATATGAAGAAGGACTGTAGGAGGATGCTGAATCAGTGTTTGATCTGTGGATCGCCTACTCATGCTGCAAAGGATTGCACCCGCGGTTCTCGGTCCGTGCCTCCTGGAGCACCTGGACCCGCCCAGAGGACCATACCGGCACCTGGACAGCGTGGACCACCTTTAGTTCCACAGGATCGGGCCTTTCAGCAGGCCAATCCGCCGAAGCGTCGAGCTTTCAATATGACAGCCGTTGAGGCTGAAGCTGAGGACGACGTGATTGCAGGTAACCCCTAGACTAGTCTTCCTTATTTATGCATTACGCTTGATTAGTTATATCCATGTTTAATCTAGTTGTATGTTACCCTTAGGTGTCATCTTAGTTTCGTCCCACCCGGCCTTGACCCTGTTCGACTCTGGAGCTTCCATGTGCCTCCTATCTCGGAAGTTCGTAGTCGAACACTCGATACCCATCTTTACACTTCCCAAGTGTTGGAATATTACAACTGGGAACGGTGTAGTGAAGGTTGCACTGGGATGTAGACCATGCCCGTTGGTGGTTAGTGGACACGAATTGTATGCCAACTTCATTGTCCATGACCTACCTAATTTTGATGCTATTCTCGGCATTGATTGGTTAGGAGTTTTTTATGCCACGATCGACTGTCGCTGGAAGAAAGTGGTATTCGAGATTCCTGACCACACAGTGTTTGAGTTTGTCAGCGGAGGACGTTCTCTTGGACCTGTCAAGTTCCGAGCCCAGCCATACAGCTTGACTATTGCATTCATGATAGCTGAACCAGAGAAGCCTGCAGTAGTGAGAGATTTTGAAGACGTCTTCCCTGAAGACATTTCTGGATTGCCACCTGACCGAGCATTGGAGTTCAGCATTGATCTTATGCCAGGAGCTCAACCAATTTCGAAGGCGCCTTACCGTATGGCTCCTGCAGAGTTGGAAGAGCTGAGGAAGCAGTTGGATGAACTAATGCAGAAGGGTTTCATTCATCCCAGCGTATCTCCTTGGGGTGCACCCGTTTTACTGGTGAAGAAGAAGGATGGCTCGAGGAGGATGTGTGTGGATTATCGGGAGCTGAACAATGTCACAGTGAAGAACAAGTATCCACTGCCCCGTATTGATGATATTTTCGATCAGCTTGGTGGATCGAGAGTATTTTCGAAGTTGGACCTCCGGAGCGGATACCATCAAGTCAGAGTCAAGAAGGAAGATGTGCCCAAGACAGCTTTTCGTACTAAGTACGGACATTATGAGTTTGTTGTCATGCCATTCGGTGTGACCAACGCTCCTGCTGTGTTCATGAATCTCATGAACCTCATCTTTTACGACTTCCTCGACAAGTTCGTGGTGATCTTTATTGATGACATCCTGGTGTACTCGAGGAGCGAGGAGGAGCATGCAGAGCACTTGAAGATGGTATTGGAGACGCTCCGTCACCATAGACTGTATGCCAAATATAGCAAATGCGAATTCTGGTTGGACAGAGTTGCATTTCTTGGGCATGTGGTATCAGGAGCTGGCATCTCAGTAGATCCGGAGAAGGTCAGAGCAGTCAGTGAATGGCCTACACCTCGATCGGCATCGGACATCAGAAGTTTCCTCGGATTGGCTGGGTACTACCGCAGATTTATTAAGGATTTCTCGAGAATAGCTGAGCCTATGACGAGATTGACGAGGAAGGATGTTAAGTTCAGTTGGTCAGACTCTTGTGAGCAAGCTCTTTCTACTTTGAGAGAGAGACTGACATCTGCACCAGTTTTAGCTATTCCGGATAGAAGCGGAGGCTTCGAGATTTTCTGTGACGCATCAGGCAAGGGACTTGGATGCGTTTTACACCAGCACGGTCATGTAGTCGCATACGCTTCTCGACAGTTGAAGATCCACGAGAAGAATTATCCGACTCACGACTTGGAGTTAGCTGCCGTCATATTTGCTTTGAAGATTTGGAGGCATATCTTACTGAGTGAGAAAGTGAAGATTTTCACTGATCACAAAAGTTTGAAATATATATTCACTCAGAAGGAGCTGAATATGAGACAGCGCAGATGGTTGGAATTGATGGCGGACTACGACATCGATCTTCAGTATCATCCAGGGAAGGTGAATGTCGTACCAGATGCTTTGAGTCGACTGCCCGAAGTGATGATTCTCACAGCTCAGTGGAGATTGCAGCAGAATCTGCGAGAGATGGATGTTGAGGCTGTCCTACCTGGAGTCACATCGTCGTTGATGAGCATGCAGGTTCAATCGACGATTGTGGATCGGATCAAGACTGCTCAAGATGGAGATGCTAAATTGAAGAAGATCAGAGAACAAGTCGAAGCAGGACTCCGGACAGATTTTCTGATTCACGCAGATGGATCCTTGAGATATGGTAGTAGGGTCTGCGTGCCTGCAGGAGATATCATAGAAGAGTTGATGAATGAGGCTCACAGTTCGCCTTATTCTATTCATCCTGGAGGTACGAAGATGTACAAGGACCTTCGTCAGAATTTCTGGTGGCATGGGATGAAGAGGAGTGTGGCACGGAGCGTTGCCAAGTGTCTTGTGTGTCAGCAAGTGAAGGCTGAACATCATCGCACCGCTGGACTACTACAACCTCTGCCGATTCCAGAGTGGAAGTGGCAGCACATCACGATGGACTTCGTGACTAGCTTACCTCGGAGCACCAGGCAGAATGACGCGATCTGGGTCATCGTTGATCGATTGACCAAGTCTACGCACTTTATACCTTTCCGAGTTGGGCAATCCACGGAGATATTAGCAAGGAAGTATATGGAGGTAATGACCCAACTCATGCCTTAATAATTTCCTTCTAGTACTAGTCGTGATATGAATTATGTCGTGTAGGAGATCGTGCGCTTGCATGGAGTCCCTGTGAGCATTGTATCAGATCGTGATACGAGGTTCATGTCTCAATTCTGGAAGAGTCTGCAGACCAATCTGGGTACCAGACTGAAGTTCAGCACTGCGTATCACCCGCAGACGGATGGACAATCAGAGCGCACTATTCAGATATTGAAGGATATGTTGAGAGCTTGCTGTTAGATCTCAAGGGTTCGTGGGAGGATCATCTACACCTGGTGGAATTCTCCTACAACAACAGCTATCAGGTGAGCATTGGCATGGTGCCATTTGCTGCTCTCTATGGGAGGAAATGTCGATCGCCACTGAGTTGGGATGACATCGGTGATAGAGAGCTCTTGGGGCCAGAGATGATTGTGGAAGCAGTTAATGTTGTGCGTGATATCAGGGACAAGCTTCGGATCGCTCAGGACCGTTATAAGCATTGGGCAGATGCTAAACGGCGTCCCTTGGAATTTCAGTCGGGAGATCATGTGTTCCTGAAGATCTCACCGAATCGAGGAGTGATCCGCTTTGGGAAGAGAGGCAAGCTTAGTCCGAGATTTATTGGACCTTTCGATGTGCTGGAGCGAGTTGGAGAGGTAGCATATCGCTTAGCCTTGCCACCGTCCTTAGAGGGAGTTCATGACGTCTTCCATGTGTCCCAGCTCCGACGTTATATCAGCGACCCTTCTCATGCTGTGGACTACTCTGAGATTACAGTTCGACCGGATCTGACGTATGAGCAGCAACCAGTGGAGATCCTAGACCAACGTCAGAAAGTCTTCCGGAACAGGACTATCAATCTAGTCAGAGTGATGTGGCGTCGCGACTCGCCAGGAGAGTCTACCTGGGAGCGGGAAGATGAGATACGAGAGCGTTATCCATATTTGTTCCCTACTCTTTAGCGGATAAGAATTCCGAGGGTGGAATTTTTCTTAAGGTGGGTAGAGTGTAACGGCCAGTATTTTCTAGGCGTATTATTTGTGTGTGCCCGTATTTTCGTTTTGACCATCCGGATGTTTTCGTGCGCGAGTTCTATGTTTGTGCGCCAACGCGAGAGCGTATCCGTTTTTTTTCGTTTGCCTTATCTTTAATTATTGACTATCCAGTCTATCACATTAACTTAATTATCTCACTAATTACAAAACTGCTAATCACTTTTAACCTTCGCTAATTACTTCATTTACTTTAATAATTACCCTTGCTTAATTACTTATTTACCTTAACAAAAAAAATTAATTACACTTTTGCCATTGGATGAAAACATTTCCCCTAACTAATTAAACCCTATTGAATCCCACCTCTTCTGTTGGTGAGATCCAACATGAAAATTTAATCCCTCCCCACAACCAGCTCCTCTCCCTTCAATTTGTCTCCCCCATCCACTGTTGTATTTCAACAACAGTAAGGAACGTTGCCAACGACCATCTCCCTGCAAATCCTCCTCCTTCCCTACAACCTGCAAGTCTCCTCCTTCACTGCAACCCAAAAACAATCTCCCCCTACAAACCAATAGTCTTCTCCCCTACAGAGTTCTCCGAGCCAAAACACAAGCCTGAAACCCAACATTCAAACGAAAATCAGCCTTCCCCAAAATCAGCTTCCCAAATCCTTCCCAAAAACAAAATCAGAATCAAATGAACCCCAAACTGAAATCTAGAGAGGAGAAATCTGAAAATCCAAATTCAGATTCTTACAAATCCATTTCAGATCCAAAAATTTGAAACCCCAAAAACAAAAATCTGAAAACAAAACCCCAAACCAAATCTTCCTCCTCTTCCCTCCACCTTCTCCACTCTTCCTCCTCCACCTCAGCCCGCGCCACCGCCGGATCCCGCCTGCAACGCCGGAAGCGCGCGCCACCGCCGGAGGACCGTCGCCTGGGAGCCGCTGTGAAGCCGCCGCCTTGCGCCCAGTGCCGCCGTCGGCCAGGAGGCCGCGCCGCCGTCTTCCCCTCACACGTCGGCAGCTCCCCCCCCCCCCCCCCCCCCCCGTTGCGCGTCCGTGGGTAGCTCCTCCCCCTTTTCGTGTTTGCGTGAGCTCCCAAGGGCCATGGCCGCCTGTAAGTTAACAAATGAAAAAAAAGAATAGAAACGAAAAGGACAGAAGGAGAGAAATGGAGACAGAGAGACCTGGAGATGGGGGGGTTTAATGTATACAAATATGTTAATTGGGGTAAGTGACAGCATGGGTTAATAAAGGATAAAGGGCCTATTAAAAGAAAGAAGTTAATGAGAGGAAGAAAGAGTGTTAGAAATTAGTTATAATATAAAGTTAGCCTTGTTAGTGAAGCAACAGCAAAACAAATGAAATAAAGAGGTGACAGAGACTGGCATATGAATGGGAAGGGTCAGCCTTAGTAATAACTAATAAGAAACCAGTTTGCGTAAGGGAATTTGATATTATATTTATGTCATGATATTTGGGTTAGAAGGGTCTTTACTTGTGATAGTAGGCATACCCCTTTAATGTAATATTAACATGCTAATAACCTGTTCAATTAACATGATACCCTTGTAACTAGCTTAGTGGAATTAATAAATAGGTTGTTAGCGTTGAGATTCAAATGTTAATTTGTTTGTATTATTTGATTCCGCTATGTTCAATTCGTGTGTTATTTTAATATTGCACGTATGTTGCGAAATGTCTAATTCAATTATTTGTTTAACTAAAACAGAGAACCCTTACCACTGTAACGAAGTAACCGTCGGGACAAACCCAACGGCACCAAAACCGCCAAAAACAGGCAAGTATGCAATTTATAGTGAATTTTTAATGTAAATACTCTTTTAGCTCTCTGCATGCAAAGTTCCATAACTAAATTTTCAAGTCGTATTCGTTAAATTCACATGCTCAGGATTTTGTTAAATTGTTGTAAATATTGCTGGATACTCTTGTAACCATGGAAATTATTGTGTAAAGATAAATGGTCACATTATGGCTGCATGTCTCAAAATGACTAACAAGAGAGTGACATCGTGAAATCGTGCGCCTCGAAGGCGAAATCATGACTTTCGTGATGTCATGTGAGTTGACTAGGCTGGCTCGTGTTCCAGCACAAATATTGGGGTGGGGTTAGGGTTGTGCGGCCACTAGGCGTATGATGGGGTACTCTCTTCAAGGGCACCACCCGTATGCGGTGGGTTAGCGCCAAGCACGGTAAGCCCCCGTGTGAAGAACGACCCACTCATCACGTCCTACCGGCGAGAACCCTATTATAGATGTGTGAAACTAACTCGAAACTTGCAAAGTGAAATTGTTACCTCGGTGAAATTGTTATCTCAGTGACATTGACATGCTTTACCTTACTTGTCAGATTTTCTAGAACTACATGATAGGATGTATTTACTTTAAAATTCGCATGCTTAAACTTTTATTGTTATCTTGTTAAATTATAATTGCCTCTTAAATTCAGTATAAATTTGTATATCTTGCCTTGGGTTCTAACATCTTCTTGCAGACCCTTGCTGACATACATTCATGTTTTTGGATGTATGTCAGATCCCGAGCTTGAGTATCAGGAGGTTCCTTCCGAGACACCTGACTTGGAGAGTCAGGAGTTCGCTGTAGACGCTGAGTTTCTCCCTGCGGAGAACTAGTGGGCTATTCCATTGCTGCTTGCCGTAGTTTGCTTTCCGTTGTTGTGTGTACGTTATTATTGTTGTATTTCGGCCCAGCTGAGGCTTGTTGTCTTCATTTCATGTACGGACGTTTATTATTTCTGGATGTGGCTTGTAATGTATGAATAATTCTGGTTGTTCTGAAAAGCGTGCAAAGGACCTGCCCTTGCGTTTTACCACAGACGCTTCATGAACCTGAGTTTCACCGCTCCGGTTCAAGCGGACCTCAGTAACGCTCTCGCTTCCGTCGTTTAGGGAAGCGGGGCGTTACACTCTTGACCATGCCCAGCTCGTGCCTTGATGGGATCCACCGACGAACTATATCACTAATTGACGGCTACCGCCATTGCGTCAATGAGAGCCACCAAAATACCTCGAAGCACTAACCCACGAGAGTGCTACGAGTTGAGAGCATTCATTCTACGAGAGTGGTGAGATTATTGTAGATCCTTAATGCATGTATCGTATGCGCCTATCACGAGAGCAGGGTTAATGCGGTATGTTAGATTCATGATGCCTAGACGCATGAATTCACTTCCTAGATGCTACAATCCCCAATAAAACCAATACAACGTAAGAGTCCTAGCCTAGCATCGACATCCGACGATCCTAGTGGCGAGTCTTAAGGCCCTAATCTTTTATATTTTATTTCTTTCTTTCTTTGTGTGGAATCCCTTGTGTACGACGTTGAGTGACACAACCTTCGCATCCATCACCATTACGACCCCTCCATACTCCACATCCACCAATAAACTCGCAAGTCTAACTCAACCTAGGAGTAGATAGGTAGTATAGCATCGCTTCCCCGTGTTCGATACCCGCTTGCCACTATACCGTGCGCTTGCGGTAGACGACATCGTTTCGAAGTTAGTTCCGGGTCGATCAACGATGAAGGCACAAATCAGACCATTAGCATGGGTGGAAGCGCGTGCAAAGGAGAGGACGAGCTAGCAATTTTGGATGAATAGGAGGAGGAGACAGCGAGGGACATGTGTTTAGATATTCTCGCTATGGAGCCCGAACCACTCTTTTCTCCAGTTTTTTCCCAAAATCATTTATCCCTCCCCCTAATGACTGAGCATCATACCGAGAGTAGTGCATATCTTTCAGGGAGTAATCATTAACATGCTTTACTTTATTTCACTTACTTTGATGACTACATTTGGAATATCTTTATTGAAAAGAATTTAAGACTAAATTGGATTGACATAACCCATCTCTTGCAGGAAATAGTTAGCTACTTTATAGAGATGCTAGGAGTTACGTTGCTGGGACCCAGTTTAGCTAGTGGAGGAAGACTACTCATCGAGGAGCGCAAGGAGCAGATAGAACAACTTCCTCCACCATTAAAGATCCATGATCCGTCATTTGACCACTGTGTGTTCTTTCCGTTAGTATAGATTTTATATGCTTTTTAGGATGCTTTCTGTTGAATAAACTCGTACCCCTTTCGACATTGAGGACAATGTCTATCTTTAGGCGGGGGGGAGTGTATGAGGCCTTAGGATTTTAAAAAAAATAAAGGGAGAGAAAAGAATAAATCACCAATTCTCATCATTTAAAACTCCTTCACATACCACATTAGCGAATGATTATGCATTGATTGAGTTCTAAACATCGTTTATGGCTTGAATTAATTTTCATTTCTTCATGGAATTACTCATTAATATGCTATTCATGAAAACTTTCAATAGCCATGATTAATATCTTGAAATAGCTTGAATTTATTTCATGCATGCCATTGTGATGCAAAATCTTAAGTATACACGATTTATTAGAATAGTCTTCTAGTTGAAGATGGATTTGGCCTTTGTTACTAATGTTTATGTTTATGGGTGTTGAGTTGCTTACAAAAAAATGCAAAAAAAGTGAAAAAGAAATATGCATCGTTCCCTTGAGTTCATTAATTAGCCGGGTCTTCGTGCCTCAGGAAGCATTGGAGATTCATGTCGAAAGATGGATGAATGGGGAGTGCATCCTAAAAAGGGAGAAAATAAAACTTAGATGATTCGAGTATTAAGTTCGAGTGGCTCTTCTAAGCCTAATGTCCGAAGGTCGTCTGGCCTAGAAATCATTAACTGAAAGCTCGCTACACGGATCATTCTAAGTCGTCAAAAGAAAAGAAAATAAAATAAAAAAAGAAATGGTGAATAAACTAAGCAACTTGAATACCCATGATTTGAACGATCTTTTTGAGATGCCAATTCCTTGGAAATAAGAAAACTAGCATATAAAGACATGATATATTTTTGCTTATGCAAAACGATGCTCGCATGTTATTTATTCAATTTAAATTAGAGAAAGTATCATGTGATTGATCTTATTCATGGATTATGTATATTGATGGTCAAAATCATGTTGGAAAGTGTATTATTGAGCCATGCTCTAAGCGATTGATAGAATTTATTGTTTTATTAATCATTCGACTTAATCGCTCTTTTTGCTAGGGACTAGCAAATTACTAGTTGGGGGGTGTGATTTGGGTTGAATATTGCAGATTTAACACCTCATTTAGCCCCATTTTGTGCATATATGGTACTTATTTGGTCTCTAATATGATCGTATTTTGAATACCCTTAATTATTAGAGCAAACTCCCATTTTATGCACAAAACAGAAATTTACTGAGTATTTCTGTCCTTTTAGTATTTTTCATAAGAAGATCTCAATCTCACGATACCAAGGACTATTTATTTGTATTTTTCTGAGATCTGTGCTAATTTCTATGAATATTTGAATGCAGAATACCAATTTAATGGAGAAACACGACCAAAATACGAATATACGGGCCACGTGGCGATAATCCATCGGCTGCCCGCTCAATCGAGCGGCTCACAACTTTGGAGACGCAACAAAAATCTGAGCGTTCGATTACAATCGAAAGGCTGACGTAGCAGACGGAGGATTCACAGCGGGGGGCGACGTAGCTCCATTGTGGCCATCAGATGCTGATCAAATGGCGCCGATCAACACGAGGCTAAGCTGTAACGACCACTTTTCGTTGTACGTTGTTCGTGCACGTGCTGTTGACCGTGCACGTGTTTATTTTAGACTTTGTTTGTTTGTGAACACTTTCGTGTGATATGCCGTTGTGACCGTCTCTGAGGGTATTAAATAGTGGCAATAATTTGGAACGACATTCTCGAGTCGTTTTCCCACAATTTAATCTTACTCGATGAGACGTGACGATTCACTTTTGACGGGAGATGTTTCTATTTTTCGTTTCCTCGTCCGACGTCGAAATTGAGATCCGTCTTCTTAGTTAGCTCACTTTCGTCGACATGATCACCCCGATATTTAGTTTATAATTTTTGGAGTTTATTTGACCACTTTTATATTTTTAACAAGGTTTATAATATTTTTAATAATTAATTTTTAAATTATTTTCGGCCAAATAAAATTTATTTGATTTTTAAACGTATTAAAGAATTTTTGAGCCAATTTCCAGCTCATTTGGACCAAGTCAAATCCTTGGGTGAGTTGAAGAAGTTGAATTTCAAATTTTAAATATTTTTGAACTTCTAATCCTATTAGATTTAGCCCTAGACTTAGTCAACCCATCTACACTATATAAACAACCTCTAGGAAGACCTATTTTCGCAAGAAAATAACCCTAGCCACTTCCAAAACCCAAATTTGACGTTGCGACGAATCGTCGCAACGTTACGACAAGCAGCTGCCGCACGACCGAAGAAACGAGGCCATTTTCCCAGCTCCGACCGATGCTTCCGCCCGCACCAAGCCCCACCCGCACCCGCTGCACAACCGCCCGCTCCGTTCCCCGCTCCGACTGAGAGGATCTCTCGGTCAGACCGAGAGACCCGCCCGCTCCGCACGCCGCTCCGCACCGCACCGACCCCCGCTCTGTCGCCCCGCATCACGCCGTAACCGACCGACAGCCGCCCCCGCTCACGCCCGCTCTCCGCAACGTTGCAACGTTGCAACGTTGCAGCGCCCAAGCCCCCGCATCCAAGGCGCCCGACCGGTGCTGTCCCCCGCACCGACCGACAGATCTCTCCGCACCAAGGCCCGCACCGACCCCAAACGCTGCAACCCTCGCATCCCTAGTGCCCGACCGATGGAATCTCCCGCATTGGATGTGTACGACCGAGAGCCACTCGTCGCAACCCCGCACCCGTCGCACCACTTGCCACCGTGGGCCCCCCAAGTTCTCCAGAGGTATTGTGGGTCCCCCAAAGGTCCCTAGGATTACTGTGGGCCCCACCTAGATGCTTTCTCTTCGACGATTCGCCGTGTATGACGTTGCGACACGTCGTAGCCCGTCGTCGCACGTGCTAGCTTTGGAATCTGGACCCGTTGCTCCGGTTGATGCTCTGAACTTTCCAGCGAGGAAACTAATTTGGAATCAGGACTTGGAGCGCGATCTTCTATTCCAACCCCCGACGTCGCTACCCGACACCGGTGTAGCTTTCGCGTCGTATTGAGGTAACGCTTTGCACCCCTAGGACCCCCAACCCAATGCATGCTAATCAAGACTAAAATCAGTATTTTTAAAGTATTTTAAATGTTTTAAATTCACTAATCAAGATTAATAATATGGACTTTAGGCCGGTGGACTTGTGCACGTAGGATAATTGTGATTTTTGGACTCATCGGACGGTGTGCTCAGACGTTGTACTTGCAGGCAAGTGAAACTTGCCAACTCTTGTGTATGGCCATGTTTTTAGGCCACTTCCCTGTTCCTAGCGTAAAAGAGACTAGTCAGTGAAATGATAGCTGGCTAGACGCCTACTTGATCTAGTTTGACAACGAAACTAGATCCGTCACCTAATTGATCTAGCTTGACAACGAAGCTAGATCCAACCCTTTAAACTTGTTGTTCATGCATACTAAACTGTCACGTTTACTTTCCTTATCTTTACGCACTTTTAACTGCCATGCATTGCATTCTACATGTCATCCAAGTTGATTGTTGCATTCGTAGCACACGCTACAATACTTGTACTCCTTGAATACTACTCCCAGGGAACGGGCCTCATGTGTTGGTCAAAAGCCAATGCCCGGTTTCCTGGTCCGGCTAGGTGCACCCCTATGCCATACTTGTTAAAAACACTTCCTGGCTCGTGATCCAGAAGCGAGCATTCCCGTTCGGGGGTAAGGCCCTGGCTCGATACACGTGGAGGGGTAGGGATAAACGGTCAACTGAGCTTAGGAGTGGCCCGATCAGCCCTCTAGCCAGAAGACAGAATCTCTGTGCACGAGGTGCTTACTTTCCTTGTCTTGTACTTGTCTTGTGAATGATTCATGTGATACTTGTCATCCATGCCATGTTTAAATGCCATGCTCGTACTTTACTTTACGTTACCTTACTTTACCTGTTGCACTCATACTTTAACTGCCATGTCATCGCATTCATGCTAGAACTGCTAGGTTGCTTTACTTTTGCCTACTTTCAGTTTCCTTGCACAAGTCTCTTGTAGACTTGCTGACATGTGCCCCTTGCTCTTTTGGGTGTCACATGTTAGACCCTGAGCCAGAGACCGTTGCTGAGTACGTGGCGTTTTGCTGACGCTGAGTCTGAGTCCATGATTGCACAGGAGGATTTTGTGGACACCGGTGACTATTCTTTGATTCTTTGTTGAGCTTTCTTTTGTTTTAGGCCTTTTGTTAGTTGTTGGTGTGTGGCACCTATACTTTGTACTTTGTACTTTTGTTGGCCATGTTTGGGCCTTTAGACTCTTTTCTTTTCAGCCTGGTGGCTTTTTCTGTGATGTTGAAACTTATTTTATGGATATTCTGAGATATCTCTTTTGTCTCATTTCATTATTATTATCTGTGTTTCGTTCGCGTTGCAAGGACCTGCAGTTTTAAATTTGATTGACGCTTATCGGACTTGCAGCTTTGTGGCTTCAAGTCTGAGCGGACCTTCTCACGCTTCGCCTCCATATTTTTGGGAAGGGGGGCGTGACAGGTTTTGTTGGTGGCCTATGCAGGTCCAGTCTTGCAATTGCGAATTAACGAAACAACGATAATAACGGAATGTGCATTAAAATAAATTGCAACATCCGAGTCATAAGCCCTGAGTCTAGTCGTTTTCTTACGACACTAGGTGGTAAGAAGACTTAGTTAGACGTCTGTGCTTGCTATTTAGAGGCCCCTGATTGATAGTTAGACCCCCCTTCTAGCAATTGATTTAATCGTCGTAGGAGTTACCTTAGTGGTCCTTGTCTACCTCTGACCATATTAGACTTCTAGAATTTCCTTTAGTCGTCCGCTTGGGTTCATCGATTTCGGACCAAGCTGAACGCATTTCATTACCGACTAGCTCCTTAGAAAGTCTTAGCGCTTAGTTCCTAGTCTTTAGTTGGTCGACCGTAGGAGTTTCCCCGTAGATTCTCCTGATTCATATCCTAGGCGTACGTATGCGTTGATCATCCGACCATTTTCCTTGCCTCGATTCACGAGATCGCCTCATGACGAACGCCGTCAATCTTCGAACCTCTCCATTACGAACCTTGAATCTTCCGAAAGTATTTTTCGATTTCCTTTTTCCCTAAGTTTAAGCTTGTTCAAATTTTTAATATATATATTTTATATTTCATACTCCTTCGTTGACTTGAACTCTTAAAACTCTTTTCGAAATTTTGAATACTAGCTTATGGTATTTTCCCAGCCTACACTTTTGTACCTATGAAAATACACTTTCCCTTCCATATATTAATTTTATTCTGAATCGTACTTTTATTCAACTTGTAATCTTCCCTCCTGATTTATGCCATTCATATATTTTTCAAGTCACCTGGAATTTTAGTTTTCAGCCAGTCGATGTTATGCTCATCGTTTTCCCTGTTTCAGATTTTTGTAAAATTATTATTTCATAACAACTTCCTATTTAGACCCTCCATGATTTGATTTTAAAGCTTTGCTATCGATTTCGATAATTCTACTACTAAGTTAATATTATTTTTCCGTGCACCATACATACTTTCAATTATTTTTATATCCGTACCAGACTTGTTGTGCTCGTATATTAAGAACCTTGTGTAAATCAGTTTCTCATTTTTGGCAAACCCTGGTTCTCTAAGAGTAGTTTCAATATTGATTATTTTAAATCTTCCATAGCCTAAAAGTTTTGAAAGCATTTAACATGAGTTTAAATTCTTCCGTTACTTAATTCCATTCTTTGACTTTCAAAAACTTTTGACAACTTTATATTAATTTATTGACGTATAAGATTTCTAAAACCTCGTCCTTAATGTTCGTGTAAATGATTTTACTTCCTTTTGCAATGATTTTATATAAACCAATAAACCATTTTCCCTTATCATGTACATCCGACTCAAATTTATTTTGAACAACTCGTTTTATCGATCTCCAAATATTTCTTTTCAGACTGGGATTTCAACTTTGAAGTACGACAGTTTTCAAACTCCACGTATTTTAGCTTATGCTATTTACCCTATTATCTCTTCTGTATCCTATTTAAGCATCTCCACATCTCCTTTTCCCTCAACCTAAACATCACCATTGAGCCAATGTTTTCCCTAACCAAGCCGTCTCCTTGTATTCGTCCTATTTGAACTCGTGCTTATCGATCCTTCCCTCGTCACGCTCTCGACCTCTCTTTATTGCTTAGGCCTTAGGGTCCGTCAATGTCTGTGTCAACTCTTAATTGTTAGTAGGCCCTTGGACCTTGTGAGGTAGTCGTAGTGCACGTACCTAAGTTGTGTATGTGGGCTTGAATGAGTGTACCCCCATAGTATATTGATGCTTGCCTATTGTGTGGTATATATATATATATATATATATATATATATATATATATATATATATATATATATATATATATATATATAGAATCAAATGACCCCCAAAAATAACCCCCAAAAATGACCCCCTATCAAAAATCCTATGCCCCCCATTTTTTCGAAAGATCCGAACCGTTCATCTTGATCTCCATCCTCTAAATACATGACCCACCAATTTTCAACCCGATCCCATGTGTTTTACCCGTTCATCAACCATTCGCAAAAGTTCTGTTCATGCGAAACCGTTAAATTTGGGTCGGATGGATGAACAGGCAAAACACATGGGATCGGGTTGAAAATTGGTTGGTCAGGTATTTAGAGGGTGGAGATCAAGATGAACGGTTCGGATCTTCCGGAAAAATGGGGGGCATAGGATTTTTGATAGGGGGTCATTTTTGGGGGTTATTTTTGGGGGTCATTTGATCCCTCCTCATATATATATATATATATATATATATATATATATATATATATATATATATATATATATATATATATATATATATATAGGGCAATCTTCCATTGCGAAAAAGTGGTGCGAAAGGCCGTGCGAAAACATTTTTTTTATTTTTTTGAAATTTTTTTTTTCAAAAATTCTTTTTTTGATGTTTAATCCATACAATTATATACCCCAGGGAAAATAATGGGTGAACCCGTTGGGCATTAGAGCACACATCCACCCGTTACAAATTTAACGGTCTCAAAACGTGCGAATTTGATGAAATGCCTTGATCGAAGGCCAAATGACATTATTTCTCAACCATTATTTTTTGAGAGGGGTATAACAACATATAATGAGAGTGGAAAAAAGAATTTTTGAAAAAAAAAATTTCAAAAAAAAACTAAAAACATTTTCGCACCGTGCGAAATGTTCTCATTTGAAGATTTACCTATATATATATATATATATATACATACTCGAAGTTATTCGTGATATTATGAAGTTATTTATGTGTTAGTAGTCATAGATTTTGGTGTGGATAGATATACTATACTAGGGATGCTTGTGTATATAAGAATTAGTGTGGGGATATCTGATGGAGTGTATGTAATTAGAGATACTTATAATGTTTGAAATAAAATGATTAGTAAAGCTAGGTGTAAGCTGGGTGTGATAATAATAAGTGTATGTATAGTTAAGGGAGTAGGCCTACTATATGACCTATACACTAGTACGTATGAGTATGTGCTCGTAGGTAGATATGTATTGTGCTTAGACGTAAGTAGTTATGTTTCGTTGCGTGAGTATATAGGTGTTATGCATATGATAGTAGAATTATAATTTTGATTGGTATTGCTTGCTTTTACGGGATGTTGCATGCGTGCATACCATGAGGTATACACGACTATTGCACACCTCAATTATGTATGTGTGGATGTGTTAGTATACTAATTATAGGTAGTAGGCTATGGTGTGAATATATATATATATGTTACATGTGTGTGTGACTATACGATGAATGCGTACGTATTAGGGAGTGTATTATAGTTACACGTATGCGGATGTCTGTATTATTATTATGGAATATAGAGTGATTGAACTATGTGAGTATTGCCTGACTAAATATTAAGTGTGATTGACTGATGGTATGCATATGGTAGTATTGGTAGACGTATAAATATTGGAGTGGTATTGGTATAGGTATGAATGTCGTGTTACGTATATAGAATATTCTGATATGTGTACTGAGTCTCACTCAAGCTTGAGTGGGTATACTCTAAGTATATTGAATGTATGTTTGTAATTTGAATATAGCAATGTTTGATGCATGTATAGTGATAAAAGTGTTTGTGCCTGGTTGTGTTACACACATGATTGTGGGTCGCTACACCAGTATATAGTTATAGGTGTTGGTCTTGTGGTATAGTTAATTACTAAGGACTTGCTCGTGTGAACGTATGTGTACTAGTTAAACTAGGTGTGTAGATGTACTGGATATGTGATGGTATGATTGGTGTATGTAAATGAAATGTTAGCGTGTATGGGTGTGCACCATGCACGGGTAAGTATGTGCTTAGTTATAGTTATTGGTGACTATGATATATGTGGCGTGTCGTAAATATAGTTATAGGACCGTATGTGATGAGAATATATGGTGAACTATTTGCATGCATTGAATGACTATATATTGTGAAACTATAGTAGTGGTGAATATATATATATATATATATATATATATATATATATATATATATATATATATATATAGTGAAACTGGATCTAATTATGGTATGGTGTGACCACATGAGTTGATGTGTTGGATGTATACTAGGAAATATTAGAGGTTAGTATACCCTAGATGTTTGTGCATAGGTAGCTATCTATACGTAGAGCAATGATTGTATTTGCTAAGTGTAAGACTATCCTTATATGAGTATCTGAAATATTGTTTTGTGTTTAGGTAAGTAGTAGTTATATAAGGGATGTATGCTTATATATATGATTGAAATACATGAATGAAGTTGACTGACTATAATAAGTGTGAGTGTATGACGTACGTGAATGTATATATATACGTGTTGGTAGTGATAATGTTTGACTACCTAGTGCATATATAAGCACTTGTAATGGCTATAACTGGTTGAATTATAATATGACTTGATTGGGTAGTTACTAGAGTGACTAGCTATGTTAGAAAGTCCGAGGACGGACTTTATTCTAAGGTGGGGAGGATGTAACGACCATTTTTCGTTGTACGTTGTACGTTGTTCGTGCACGTGCTTTTGACCGTGCACGTGTTTGTTTTAGACTTTGTTTATTTGTGAACACTTTCATGTGATATGCCGTTGTGAACGTCTCTGAGGGTATTAAATAGTGGCACTAATTTGGAACGACGTTCTCGAGTCGTTTTCCCACAATTTAATCTTACTCGATGAGACGTGACGATTTTCACTTTTGACGGGAGACGTTTCTATTTTTAGTTTCGTCGTCCGACGTCGAAATTGAGATCCGTCTTCTTAGTTAGCTCACTTTCGTCGACATGATCAGCCCGATATTTAGTTTATAATTTTTGGAGTTTATTTGACCACTTTTATATTTTTAACAAGGTTTATAATATTTTTAATAATTAATTTTTAAATTATTTTCGGCCAAATAAAATTTATTTGATTTTTAAACGTATTAAAGAATTTTTGAGCCAATTTCCAGCTCATTTGGACCAAGTCAAATCCTTGGGTGAGTTGGAGAAGTTGAATTTCAAATTTTAAATATTTTTGAACTTCTAATCCTATTAGATTTAGCTCTAGACTTAGTCAACCCATCTACACTATATAAACAACCTCTAGGAAGACCTAATTTCGCAAGAAAATAACCCTAGCCACTTCCAAAACCCAAATTTGACTTTGCGACGAATCGTCGCAACGTTGCGACAAGCAGCTGCCGCACGACCGAAGAAACGATGCCATTTTCCCCGCTCCGACCGATGCTTCCGCCCACACCAAGCCCCGCCCGCACCCGCTGCACAGCCGCCCGCTCCGTTCCCCGCTCCGACCGAGAGGATCTCTCGGTCAGACCGAGAGACCCGCCCGCTCCGCACTCCGCTCCGCACCGCACCGACCCCCGCTCTGTCGCCCCGCATCCCGCCGTGCCCGACCGACAGCCGCCCCCGCTCACGCCTGCTCTCCGCAACGTTGCAACGTTGCAGCGCCCAAGCCCCCGCATCCAAGGCGCCCGACCGGTGCTGTCCCCCGCACCGACCGACAGATCTCTCCGCACCAAGGCCCGCACCGACCCCAAACGCTGCAATCCTCGCATCCCTAGTGCCCGACCGATGGAATCTCCCGCATTGGTTGTGTACGACCGAGAGCCACTCGTCGCAACCCCGCACCCGTCGCACCACTTGCCACCGTGGGCCCCCCAAGTTCTCCAGAGGTATTGTGGGTCCCCCAAAGGTCCCTAGGATTATTGTGGGCCCCACCTAGATGCTTCCTCTTCGACGATTCGCCGTGTACGATGTTGCGACACGTCGTAGCCCGTCGTCGCACGTGCTAGCTTTGGAATCTGGACCCGTTGCTCCGGTTGATGCTCTGAACTTTCCAGCGAGGAAACTAATTTGGAATCAGGACTTGGAGCGCGATCTTCTATTCCAACCCCCGGCGTCGCTACCCGACGCCGGTGTAGCTTTCGCGTCGTGTTGAGGTAACGCTTTGCACCCCTAGGACCCCCAACCCAATGCATGCTAATCAACACTAAAATCAGTATTTTTAAAGTATTTTAAATGTTTTAAATTCACTAATCAAGATTAATAATATGGAATTTAGGCCGGTGGACTTGTGCACGTAGGATAATTGTGATTTTTGGACTCATCGGACGGTGTGCTCAGACGTTGTACTTGCAGGCAAGTGAAACTTGCCAACTCTTGTGTATGGCCATGTTTTTAGGCCACTTCCCTGTTCTTAGCGTAAAAGAGACTAGTCAGTGAAATGATAGCTGGCTAGACGCCTACTTGATCTAATTTGACAACGAAACTAGATCCGTCACCTAATTGATCTAGCTTGACAACGAAGCTAGATCCAACCCTTTAAACTTGTTGTTCATGCATACTAAACTGTCACGTTTACTTTCCTTATCTTTACGCACTTTTAACTGCCATGCATTGCATTCTACATGTCATCCAAGTTGATTGTTGCATTCGTAGCACACGCTACAATACTTGTACTCCTTGAATACTACTCCCAGGGAACGGGCCTCATGTGTTGGTCAAAAGCCAATGCCCGGTTTCCTGGTCCGGCTAGGTGCACCCCTATGCCATACTTGTTAAAAACACTTCCTGGCTCGTGATCCAGAAGTGAGCATTCCCGTTCGGGGGTAAGGCCCTGGCTCGATACACGTGGAGGGGTAGGGATAACGGTCAACTGAGCTTAGGAGTGGCCCGATCATCCCTCTAGCCAGAAGACGGAATCTCTGTGCACGAGGTGCTTACTTTCCTTGTCTTGTACTTGTCTTGTGAATGATTCATGTCATACTTGTCATCCATGCCATGTTTAAATGCCATGCTCGTACTTTACTTTACGTTACTTTACTTTACCTGTTGCACTCATACTTTAACTGCCATGTCATCGCATTCATGCTAGAACTGTTAGGTTGCTTTACTTTTGCCTACTTTCAGTTTCCTTGCACAAGTCTCTTGTAGACTTGCTGACATGTGCCCCTTGCTCTTTTGGGTGTCACATGTTAGACCCTGAGCCAGAGACCGTTGCTGAGTACGTGGCGTTTTGCTGACGCTGAGTCTGAGTCCATGATTGCACAGGAGGATTTTATGGACACCGGTGACTATTCTTTGATTCTTTGTTGAGCTTTCTTTTGTTTTAGGCCTTTTGTTAGTTGTTGGTGCGTGGCACCTATACTTTGTACTTTGTACTTTTGTTGGCCATGTTTGGGCCTTTAGACTCTTTTCTTTTCAGCCTGGTGGCTTTTTCTGTGATGTTGAAACTTATTTTATGGATATTCTGAGATATCTCTTTTGTCTCATTTCATTATTATTATCTGTGTTTCGTTCGCGTTGCAAGGACCTGCAGTTTTAAATTTGATTGACGCTTATCGGACTTACAGCTTTGTAGCTTCAAGTCTGAGCGGACCTTCTCACGCTTCGCCTCCATATTTTTGGGAAGCGGGGTGTGACATAAGCAGCAGAAGCAAGCGACGTGGTGTAAGATCGACTGTAGATTTACGATCGGAAGGCCACGATTAAGGGCGAACGAATACGATGTAGACTCGGATTCGGCTAAGTGGATGCGGGCGCGCGCTTGCGGATCCGTTAAGCCTCGGTCACGTGTCCGCTTCATGGGCGATCCCGCCTTTTGATGGACGGCGCTGATTTGATCCTACCTTTTAGGTGCAGGTTTAATTGATTTTGGATCGGGTTTGAACCCGATAAGTCCCCAAAACCCGCAATGCATTATATATAAGCGTATTTTAGGGTTTTGGGGGGTGTTCTGGTGTATTTGGGTCTCTAGGAGCCGTATTTGACAGTGAAATTTGGAGGCCTTGGAGACAGAGGCCAGAGTTATCATCTAAAGGAGTTTGGGGTTCAATTGTAGAGATATGGTGATAAAATTCTAAACTTTACTCTTGTATTTGGCGTATTTAGCGCGTATTTTGAGTATTGATGTTGTATTTGTCTATGAATATTGATTCTCTTCTCTCCATGCGTGGCTAATATCCTCATGTGCTGGTTGTGATGTAGTTAGATCATTGAAATCTTTGATTTTATTATCTTTTCGCCCTAATTTGCACGTTATATCGCGTATTTTGCTAGTTTCTACACGTATTTTTCAAGTATTATCGTTGTTGGTGTACTTGGATCGAATATGATCTTTGCGGACTTATTCATGGCATGATCCTTGCGGACATTGTCGTGACCCTTGCGGGCACATAAGCCTATTTTCCTCATGAAACTAGTACGTTATTCGATACTTAAGGCACTTTTCAATGGTCTTTTATCGTTATATTTTCAGACGTTCTCATACTCTTTCAGGGTGAAATGTTGAGTTATAGAAAAGATATTAATAATCATTGATTGCATAGACCCTAACGAAACCACGACCAACACATATTCTCCATATTGATACCTCAATATCGTCTTCCCCGTAGTTAACGTAGGATTTCTTTTTCGTATTAAAAACCCTTACACGATTATTTCACCTTCGAAAGGTGGTTGTTTCTCGTCGTATTAGTACTCTTTATAAACTGAAATTTGTGGTTATGTAGGTCAGTTGTCCCGTGGATACGATACCTGGACTCACCAGGATTATTACTTGTTCGATCTCCTACACTTGAGAGTAGCGCTCACACATTTTGAGACGAGTCAAGTATCATATTTGAGATCTGAGATGATATGTTCATGTGGCAGCTGAGATAGTTTGCAACTTGTCCATTGGTCTGGGAGTGTTCTTATACTCAATGCTTTATTTACACGATTTCCATTTCCATATAAACAAATGGTCCCTTGGTTTGCAAGTGGATATTGAGCAGTGGATACGTCGCCTGGGGTTATCTCCTGCCTATGGATGTACTGGAATGTGTAGTGGAGCTTTGTAACTTATCTATTACGGCAATGCCTGGGTTAGTAGTGGTTGTATCAAACCCCAGTAAGATGTTAGATGATTAAATTGTACCTTAGCCTCACGATTTGGGAAGCATCTGTAGTGGCAATGGTAGGGGTTCATGTCCCTTTCCCTCTACTACAGTGGAGGTGCTGTCACCTTATTCCATTTGGTTTCTTATTGTTATGGGGGTGATATGGCTTCATGTCCTTCCTCCCCTTATCGTAGACTATGTTCTTTTCTTGTGCATTCCTTCTTACAAATCTTGTGAGAGATTTCAAGCTCTTTGACCTTATTGCACCAACACTTTAATATCTTGCTTAACTATGTTCACTCGTAGTAGTGTGTGCATGGTCTCTATGGTACTCGCGGTACTTCGTCTTGTCCCTTCTCTCTAGCTCTTTCTGTATTGGTGATAATGCTTGGCGTAGGAATCCATCTTGTTGCACCTACATCAAGATATAGGATCCATGCATATTGAGACAAGTGGAAAACTTGAAATGTTGGGAAGGAGGAGGCTATCAACCCCTCTTATCACTGAAGTTACCTTTTGTACGATCGTTGCAGCCACAATCATCTTTCTTCTTGCCCTCCTTCTTATTGGTCTTCTGTGAAATCCTAATCTCCTTATTGTTGATGTAAACCTTAGAAATCATCATCAAATCATCCAAGCTCTCAGGTGGGTTGGTGAACATGTAATGCTTGAGGTCCAAGTTGGATTCTTCATTCATCAAGGCTAAGGGGATTTTGTCCATGCTTACATCCTTCATGTCGAGCATGGTATCAGTGAAACGCTTTATATACTTACACACCTGATCTGCCTCTTCCTATGTTATGCTGACAATATTCTTGAGAAGGCGCAACATTGTATTGCATCATCGAGTCTATGAAGCTACATGACATCATTGTATTGAATCACATGGTATATAGAATCTCTAGCACCATTGTACTCCCTGAGTTTGAGGGACTTGAAATCATTTGGTAAAAGGTCTTCTAACATTAGGGTGGTTCATAGATATGGATACTGAGATCTCCATGCTTCTTCTTCTTCCCATTCTCTGTTTTATCCAATATGTCCTGAAGCAACTTCAACTCCATGTCATATCTCCTCACATCTGCATTAGGTACAAAACATCTCATCATCATGTTTGAAATATGTTGGCGCATGCTTGAAGTACATTCACCCCTTAAGTTGGTGGTTAGATTATTGACGATATGGGTTGACTTAGGAGATAAGAGGGATAATTACTAGAAGAAGCATAGTGTAAGTATTCCTCATGTTCGATGAAGCCATGAACATGCTACTGTTGTTTAGCATGTTGAGTATTATGGCGAGCATATTGATTTTGTACTTGGGCAAGTTCTACCAACATCATGGTGAATTATTCCTGGAACTGCCCCTATAGTGTGTTAGATGCCTCTAATGTCACATGCCCTGCGGGTGGGGGTGGGTGTTGGTGGAGAGCATTGTACGCCACCATTCTCCTACCTCATAGTGCTGTGTCTGGCGCGCTCCTTTCCATTTGCATGGATCCTTCCTCAAGTGTTCAATGTGTTGTACAAGGTGATTTTCACATTCTCACAAACGGTGCCAAAGATGACGTTGTGGGTAGCTGGATTTGGATGTGTTTGATAGACCTTTCTCCTACTTGTCATATGATATACACATTATAGTCAGTTAAATCATTAGCGAGCCGAACATGGGGTAGGGTACCCCAACTTTGTCTCCTCTAATGCTTAAATTAGAACCTAAGAGATAAAATATAATGACAAAATTAAAAAAGAGATAATGAGAAACAAATAATTGGTTACCTCCTCCCTTAAGGAGGACGTGTTGTTTATATGAGTAGTTGAAGGATATTTTAGTAACTTCACTTGTAGGATGTGTTTCTTCTTGTCACGTCCCCACCCCTGGGATACCCAGAAGGACAAGGTATGCGACGAGAACTAAAACGTATCTGCAGGGTCACTACGTGCTGCTGGGAATAGTACTTGTATTGTTCCACAACAAACACCAACCACAATCACAAAGAACCACAGACACACGAAGGCCAGCATAGAGCAACAAAAGAAACAACCCAAACAACTCAACATGGGACAAAAACTGAACCATCAGATCAATTTAGACAATATCAAGAGTCCAAGTCCATTCTATACATCAATATCATCATCCTAGCAATCCTAAGTACAAAGATCTAACCCAACCAAAGAAACCCAAAAGTACAAGCCCTCACCTCACCCCTCGCCACCCCAAACTATAGCTACAACTCTGAACGCCAACTCCTTTACCCCAACTCTCACATCCAACTCCAACACCTGAAAAGTCAACGGTGGGGCACATCAAGGCGTGACCCAGTAGGAATTCCATACTCCAACCTAAAACACAACACACGCTAATGCCACAAGTGGGTGCACAATGCTACAAGCGGAAATGCTACAAATAAACATGGCATGCATATCAAAAGGAAGCAACAACATTGTATTGCATCATTGAGTCTATGAAGCTACATGACATCATTGTATTGAAGCACATGCTATATAGAATCTCTAGCACCATTGTACTCCTTGAGTTTGAGGGGCTGGAAATCATTTGGTAAAAGGTCTTCTAACATTAGGGTGGTTCATAGATATGGATACTGAGATCTCCATTATTCTTCTTCTTCCCATTCTCTGTTTTATCCCATATGTCCTGATGCAACTTCACCTCCATATCATATCTCCTCACATCTGCATTAGGTACAAAACATCTAATCATCATGTTTGAAGTATGTTGGTGCATGTTAGAAGTACGTTCACCCATTAAGTTGGTGGTTAGACTATTGATGATATGGGTTGACTTAGGAGATAAGAGTGATAATTACCAGAAGAAGCATAATGTAAGTATTCCTCCTGTTTCCTTGAAGCCATGACCATGCTACTGTTGTTTAGCATGTTGAGTATTATGGCGAGCATATTGATTTTGTACTTGTGCAAGTTCTACCAACATCATGGTGAATTATTCCTGGAACTACCCTTATAGTGTGTTAGATGCCTCTAATGTCACATACCCTGCGGGTGGGGGTGGGCGTTGGTGGAGAGCATTGTCCGCCACCATTCTCCTACCTCATAGTTATGTGTCTGGCGCGCTCCTTTCCATTTACTTGGATCCTTCCTCAAGTGTTCAATGTGTTGTACATGGTGATTTTCACATTCCCACAGACGGTGCCAAAGATGACGTTGTGGGTAGCTGGATTTGGATGGGTTTGATAGACCTTTCTCCTACTTGTCATATGATATACACATTATAGTCAGTTAAATCATTATCAAGCCAAACATGGGGTAGGGTACCCCAACTTTGTCTCCTCTAATGCTTAAATTCGAACCTAAGAGATAAAATATAATCACAAAATTAAAAAATAGATAATGAGAAACAAAGAATTGGTTACATCCTCCCTTAAGGAGGAGGTGTTGTTTATATGAGTAGCTGAAGGATATTTTAGTAACTTTACTTGTAGGATGTGTTTCTTCTTGTCACGTCCCCACCCCTGGGATACCCAGAAGGACAAGGTACGCGACGAGAACTAAAACGTATCTGCAGGTCCACTACGTGCTGCTGGAAATAGTACTTGTATTGTTCCACAACAAACACCAACCACAATCGCAAAGAACCACAGACATGAAGGCCAATAAAGAGCAACAAAAGAAACAACCCAAACAACTCAACATAGGACAAAAACTGAACCATCAGATCAATTTAGACAATATCAAGAGTCCAAGTCCATTCGATACATCAATATCATCATCCTAGCAACCCTAAGTACAAGGATCTAACCCAACCAAAGCAACCCAAAAGTACAAGTGCTCACCTCACCCCTCGCCACCCCAAACTATAGCTACAACTCTGAACACCAACTCCAACTGCAACCTCTACTCCAACTCTTCCATCCAACTCCAACACCTGAAAAGTCATCGGTGGGGTACATCAAAGCGTAACCCAGTGGGAATTCCATACTCCAACCTAAAACACAACACACGCTAATGCCACTAGTGGGTGCACAGTGCTACAAGTGGAAATGCTACAAATAAACATGGCATGCATGTCAAAAGGAAGCAATAATAGTACCACGCGTAGGAAAAAGAGAACTGGACCAGCAGAGGGTATAAGGGGAGGGGTGACGATAGTAACATCAACCCACAATAAGTACGGCTAAGGCGTAAAAGAAAGTCAGTCAATCAATTCCACACAATGTTAGCTTTTGGAATCCTAATATCGGATACGACGTTTGGGACTGGACCTCTTCCAACTGTGTGGGAGAGCAAAGAGGACTCCCCGCCGCGTTAGCCCGTTAGGAGCCTTGGGTACCACTCTACACTCCCTGCCGTGCTAGCCCGTCGGGAGTGCAAATGTAACCACCACACAAAACCACAAAGACAACCACAACCAGTCCATCCCATAGGCCTACCCGATACTTCGGAATTCTCCTAACCCGTGTCACCTTCCTTTAGGAGGACTAAAACACTCCTCACTTTCACCTTTCATGAAACATAATATTTCCCCTTGCAACATACAGCATTTTCCAGAAACATCAATCAATTCTCCAAACTATAACATAACATCATTAGGCGTCTCTTGCAACATAAACCCCCCCCCCCCCCCCCCCCCTTTGTATGAAACATTATTAACCATCCAACATGCGCCATTTAGGTACAAGCTTACGCAATTTTGCATCAAAATAGAACATTGAAGCTACTAACTTTAGATTAGCCACATATTGAAAGAGGGCACCCTGCATGACTAACTCAAAAGAGAGTAACTTGCTTGGGTTCACAAAGAGAATAAACAAAGCAATAAACATATGGATTCCATTAACTTGCTATTGCCCATAACACCTTCCCACATGCACTTTACCACAAGTCTACTAATCTACTTTAATTAACTTGCAAATTCTAGAAGCAACAAACTATAACATGGCTAAAATATTCATGGGTGGATTTGCTATATTTTGCCACATAAAAATGAAGAGATTGACAACTAAAGCCTATGTCTACAACTAAATAAATAGAAATTAACTTTAGGCATGCTTTCTCCACTAAAGGAAACAACTTGTGCTTAAAATGTACCCTTTAAAGAACTTGTTTAAGGATCTATAAGAAAAATGTTAGTTTAGGCATTCTAATTAAAAATCTTTAAGAAACATGCTAATTTAATGAAACATGCTAAAGTCCCTTAGAGGATGTATCTTAAATGTAGTCAAGAAATTACGCGTTTAAATAACTTAAGAGGAGAAACTGTAAGGGAAAATACTACCCTTGAAAGGAATTATGCAAAATGCATGTTTCTCTTTTTGAAAACCATTTAAGGACTTCATGAAACAAAATTCAATTTTTGGATGACTATAACAAATAGAAAAACTCTATGTAAACTTTTGCCTAAAGGTGACACTATTATTTAATAAAACTTTCCTAATTAAAGTCACTTTTACTAAGAGTGGAACTTTCTACCTAGAAGTAAGAACTCTAGTAAAAATTTGTAATATTATAAATATGAGAACTCAATTCACGAAATGGAGATATTCATAACACAAATGGGGCATCCTTGCATGTTTTTATACCTAAAAGAGTCAAATTCATAAGCTTTGCATTTACACCAAACAATTAGGCAATTAAGGAGCATGAAGCATAGCAAGAAGGACATTTCTTCATTATCACTCCCACTACAATACCACAATCCAACTATTTAATCCTAACTGAAAACTACGTAGAGAACGTCATGCATGAAAATCCATTTTAGGAAAACCATTTCACCATTTAAGCTACTTGTCACAATAAGGCAATCAAGGCTAATTTGTACATGATTTCTTAATGAAAGTGAGACTTGAGCATGGGTTCTCAATCATAATTTCACAAGGGCATGAAAACCTTTAGGCCAAAATACAAAGGGGAGTTTTTCCGCATCCCTATCAATTCTAACCAAAAGACAATATCCCAACTTAATCATTGCACATCAATTCAAAGAAATTTCGAACTTTATCACAACACATTATAAAAAGAAGACAACTTGCCTTCACTTTCCACATCACACTTTCATTTCCATACAAGATGGTGGTTATTGCATGCTTACCACTAAAATAGAAATTTTATTTAAATGCAAAGGGAACATCTACAAATTAACAATTTGAGCATTTGTTAGTAAGGAAGTGAGCAACTCTATGATCATTTAAGTAACATAGCTAGGAAAGCTTTCTAACATGATTAAGTCACCAACTTTCTTATAATATCACAACAAAAGAGTATGTATAAACATATGGGCATAAAGGAAGTTAACTTGCTCATGAAAAATCCATATCATTTGTAGAAAAATGCAAACTTCCATAAAAACATATCATGCAACAACACCCTAAATGGAATAGGATTCCTAACATTAAAATGTGTGCTTTCACCAAGAAATCCTCTAAAATCCCACCTAGCTCCATGAATCCCGTATTTGAGCATCACCACTCCAAAATACATCATCCTAGGCCATGAAATCACCTCCATCTAGCTCCAAACTCCTCCATATACATCTAGCTAACAGTAGGACTCAAAAGAAGCATGAAAAAAAAGGAATTTGGGCTAGAAATTGAAGGAAAAGAGCATGAACAGAATTCGGCCAGCTTGAACAGTTTTTTGGGTTAAGGGCTTGGCCATGGAGATGAGAGGAAGAGGAGAAATTGAGAGAGGTGGAAGGGGGAAATGATTAGGGCTTCAATTCTCTATTTTTCCTCTTCTTTTCTTCTTCTTTTTCCCATTTTTCTCTCCATTTTCCTCTCCATTTTCTTCACAAAATTTCGGCATCCCTCTTTGCTGGTTCGGTTTCATTTTTGGGGGAGAAGAGAGAGAGAGATGTGGAAGGTAAAAGAATAAGCCCCCTTTTGCACAAAACATCCTATACTTCACACTATTACAAAATAATTACAAAAACTCTCATACTTCACAATAACCATACACCAAAGTATACACTACTCATAATACTCACTACCATACATGTCCATTTATCCAAATATACATGAAGATACAATCATTTTACCATTCATTCATATCTCTGCATATAAATTTACTATAGGCATACAACTAATATTTTCATGCAAAATATTGCCAATAATATTTCTTACATAATAATAAGCTCTTAAAATAATCTTCATAATATAATTATCTTAAAATAATCCGCATTACAATAATATTAAAAGTACGATTTTACTATACACACCCACCAACTCAAACCTCAATATATATTCGTGAATCCAACAATACCAATCATTTTCTACCTCTTTTACGTCTATTAGCATCCAACGGGTCATCCAACACATCATTACTATATACACCACATAATTACTATATGCATCACACCCTTCCTATATAGACTACGAAGGCGCACAAGCACAGCATATACTCATTCAAGTATACGCATACTACATACACCAATCAAATAGCCATACCCTAGCGTACATGGCACTAGGGCCATTACATTCTACCCACCTTAAAATGAAGTTTGTCCTCGGATTTTTCAACTGAGGACATAGCTAAGGGTGAGTATATATATATACATATGTATATATACATATGTATATATACATATGTATATATACATATTTATATATATACATATATATACATACATACATACAATATGGTCAATCTATCCCAAGCATACACGAAGGCAAGGCACCCTGATAAACAAATACTCATACAAATATTTCAACCATACATACCGACTTACATCCATACGTATACTTATGATATTATCATTATCTCATACTCATACACCCTCAGGCACCCACTACATGAATACATCACATGGTCACATGCATTACCCATACACACAATGTACACAACATGATATTTCATATACATGGCTGATAGAGCACTGCATACGCACATCTGTACTAAATCACGTGCATATAACCAGTATGACCCACGAGGTATAGCCAACCCACACACACACATATATATCACTACTTACAGCCATAAAATACCATACATGATACAATACAATATCTTTACCATCTCATACCATGCAAACAGAAACGTGTGATGGAGCACCCGTCTACTCATGCATGGGCTCACGCCCATACATGCGAACATTCAATCATACTACGCCACACGTCACATACAACTCCTACCATCACATATATTATGTATGAGACATAAGCCTGTCATAACAAATGTTATGATAGGAATCATAATGTGAAGCACACACCTGTCATAACCAGTGTTTGACATGAAATACAACATGAAACACTCACATGTCATAACTTACGTTATGACATGACATACCATTACAAGCACAACCAGTATCTTCACATATACATCAATATCATCACACACAAATATACACATGCAACAGCATAGGTACCCACAAACATGTACACACGTACATGTTCACAATCATACCTATGAATATGTATATAGCACACAGATTACCACCTATACACATAAACTATCTTAGGCAAGCATAAGCTCATATGATTCCTCTAACATACCTACTCATACCTGAGCAGAGCACAGAGGCTCACACACAATATATCTATAACACACGCTAGGTATCTACACGCTATATACATCTCACGCATTACAATAGCTTTTCTAAACATACAGCTTATAGGTCAACCATCCGCAATCGTATATACTTCATAATATCAACATTCTGACCCATATTCATACAAGTATCTAAAATAGTAGTTATAGTTATAACTGCAGCTGCACACAAGAGTATATTACAGAGATATACTCGACCATACATATCGGATATACATACATATATAGGTAAACACATAAGCATATATGCATGCATACATGCATCTGCATGAGGTCGTCCATACATATATGTATACTCAACTAACCATCCAAGCCTACCCCAAGTATACCTACATACCAATACTCACCCGCCTCATATTTGTATGGAAGCATAGTACGCATACTTACTTACGAATACATACAAGCACACATAGATACGATAACCTCATATACATATACATGCATCTATATATATATATATGTAGACATACGACCATGTATATCTCCTAGTATATATCCAAGCACACACATACACGTCATCACATAAAGTCTCATACAATAATATCAACACCCACAGATATTCATATACTAATATATCTATCCAAACGCTGGTGTAAGCGGATCTTCTTACAACCAGACAGGCAACCATATACATCTTCCATATATATATATATATATATATATATATATATATATATATATATATATATCAAACACGCCACTCTAACACCTAGGGCACGTCCACCCATACATGAGCGAAACACAAACATCCGCACATGGATCTACACAATCAGTATGTACATATATACAACATACTACAGATATAGACGGCAGATACAGACGACATACCATACCTATACATCTCTTAGAACTCAATCAACTATATAGTTCTATGATACATACTACTCATAGGCTACCATATGTTAACACATACACACATGCACATCTATACTCAGACATACAATCATGTATGCCTCCTAGCATCCATCCAAACATTCACAGATGTATCATCACCCAAGGCCTACTATATCGACATCAATGCACATATATGATCACACAAAAATATATTCATCCATACATAGTGTAAGCGTGCCAGCTTACAGTCATATATGTATCATATACCCATCATATATACTCTTAAGACATCCACACATTCATGGGTGAAACTCAAGGATCCATACATGCATCTGCATACTCTACATGTGCATATCACATACAGTATATAGCTACAATATAGTACATCCATACTCTACCTGCATCTTAGTCAAGTATATAACTCAACTTTACATACTACTCATATGTCAACCATTTATTAACACATGCAATTCGAATACAATCACATAGCCATATAATCATTCGTACATATATTACAATCATATGCGCATGAGTATATCAACCCAATATACTCGACAAGCCATATTCAACACTAATAGAACATAGATGTACATGCATACATACCTACACACATAAATATGTACATACATTCATACAGAATCAACACTCAAATATCAACCCTCAGGGTGTTGTACCTCAAGCTCCTGCTATCCGGTCACATCCTAAGGCTGGACTCTACCCACCTTAGGACTCAACTACCCATAAACACATGAACACTACTCGTACTATTCCGTACACAATCGCAGTAAGGGGACCTGCGTGGGCCACCACCGTCACGTCCCCACCCCTGGGATACGCAGAAGGACAAGGTACGCAACGAGAACTAAAATATATCTGCAGGTCCACTGCACGCTGCTGAGAATAGTACTTGTATTGTTCCGCAACAAACACCAACCACAATCACAAAGAATCACAGACACTCAAAGGCCAACACAGAGCAACAAAAGAAACAACCCAAACAACTCAACATGGGACAAAAACTGAACCATCAGATCAATTTAGACAATATCAAGAGTCCAAGTCCATTTTATACATCAATATCATCATCCTAGCAATCCTAAGTATAAGGATCTAACCGAACCAAAGAAACACAAAAGTATAAGCCCTCACCTCACCCCTCGCCATCCCAAACTATAGCTACAACTCTGAACGCCAAGTCCTCTATCCCAACTCTCCCATTCAACTCCAACACCTGAAAAGTCAACGGTGGGGCACGTCAAAGCGTGACCTAGTAGGAATTCCATACTCCAACCCAAAACATAACACACGCTAATGCCACTAGTGGGTGCACAGTGCTACAAGTGGAAATGCTACAAATAAACATGACATGCATGTCAAAAGAAAGCAACAATAGTACCACACGTAGGAAAAAGAGAACTGAACCAGCAGATGTTATAAGGGGAGGGGTGACGATAGTAACAGCAAACCACAACAAGTACGGCTAAGGCGTAAAAGAAAGTCAGTCAATCAATTTCATATAATGTTAGCTTTTGGAACTCTAATATCGAATACAACGTATGGGACTGGACCTCTCCCAACTCTGTGGGAGAGCAAAGAGGACTCCCACTGCGCTATCCCGTCAGGAACATCGGGTACCACTCTACACTCCCTACCGTGCTAGCCCGTCGGGAGTGCAAGTGTACCCACCACACAAAACCACAAAGACACCATAACCAGTCCATCCCATAGGCCTGCCCGATACTTCGGAATTCCCCCAACCTGTGTCACTCACCTTTAGGATGACTAAAACACTCCTCACTTTCACCTTTCATGAAACAAAATATTTCCCCTTGCAACATACAGCATTTTCCATAAACATCAATCAATTCTCCAAAACATAACATAACATCATTAGGGGTCTCTTGCAACATAACCCCCCTCCCCCTTTGTATGAAACATTATTAACCATCCAACATGCGCCATTTAGATACAAGTTTACGCAATTTTGCATCAAAATAGCTCATTAAAGCTACTAACTTTAAATTAGCCACATATTGAAAGAGGGCACCTTGCATGAGTAACACAAAAGAGAGTAACTTGCTTGGGTTCACAAAGAGAATATACATAAGCAATAAACATATTGATTCCATTTACTTGCTATTGCCCATAACACCATCCCACATGCACTTTACCACAAGTCTACTAATCTACTTTAATTAACTTGCAAATTCTAGAAGCAACAAACTATAACATGGCCAAAATATTCATGGGTGGTTTTGCTACATGTTGTCACATAAAAATGAAGAGATTGACAACTAAAGCCTATGTCTACAACTAAATAAATAGAAATTAACTTTAGGCATACTTTCTCCACTAAAGGAAACAACTTGTGCTTAAAACGTACCCTTTAAAGAACTTCTTTAAGGATCTATAAGAAAAATGTTGGTTTAGGAATTCTAATTAAAAATCTTTAAGAAACATGCTAATTTAATGAAACATGCTAAAGTCCCTTAGAGGATGTATCTTAAATGTAGTCAAGAAATTACGCGTTTAAATAACTTAAGAGGAGAAACTGTAGGGGAAAATACTACCCTTGGAAGGAATTATGCAAAATTTATGTTTCTCTGTGTGAAAACCATTTAAGGACTTCATGAAACAAAATTCAATGTATGGATGACTATAACAAATAGAAAAACTCTATCATTAAAACGTAAACTTTTGCCTAAAGGTGACACTATCATTTAATAAAACTTTCCTAATTAAAGTCACTTTTACTAAGAGGGGAACTTTCTAATTAAAAGTAAGAACTCTAGTAAAAATTTGTAATAGTATAAAAATGAGAACTCAATTCACGAAATGGAGATACTCATAACACAAATGGGGCATCCTTGCATGTTTTTATTCCTAAAAGAGTCAAATTTATAAGCTTTGCATTTACACCACAGAATTAGGCAATTAAGGAGCATGAAGCTTAGCAAGAATGACATTCCTTTATTATCACTCCCACTACAATACCACAATCCAACTATTTAATCCTAACCGAAAACTACGTAGAGAATGTTATGCATGAAAATCCATTTTAGGAAAACCATTTCACCATTTAAGCTACTTATCACAATAAGACAATCAAGGCTAATTTGTACATGATTTCTTAACGAAAGTGAGACTTAAGCATGAGTTCTCAATCATAATTTCACAAGGGCATGAAAATCCTTTAGGCGAAAATACAAAGGGGAGTTTTTCAACATCCCTATCAATTCTAACCAAAAGACAATATCCCAACTTAATCATTACACCTCAATTCAATAAAATTTCGAACTTTATCGCAACACATTATAAAAAGAAGACAACTTGCCTTCACTTTCCACATCACACTTTCATTTCCATACTAGATGGTGGTTATTGCATGCTTACCACTAAAATAGCAATTTTATTTAAATGCAAAGGGAACATCTACAAATTAACAATTTGAGCATTTGTTAGTAAGGAAGTGAGCAACTCTATGATCATTTAAGTAACATAGCTAGGAAAGCTTTCTAACATAATTAAGTCACCAACTTTCTTATAATATCACACCAAAAGAGTATGTATAAACATATGGGCATAAAGGAAGTTAACTTGCTCATGAAAAATGCATATCATTTGTAGAAAAATGCAAACTTCCATAAAAACATATCATGCAACAACACCCTAAATGGAATAGGATTCCTACCATAAAAATGTGAGCTTTCACCAAGAAATCCTCCAAAATCCCACCTAGCTCCATGAATCCCGTATTTGAGCATCACCACTCCAAAATACATCATCCTAGGCCATGAAACCACCTCCATCTTGCTCCAAACTCCCCCATATACATCTAGCTAACATTAGGACTCAAAAGAAGCATGAAAAAAGGAATTTGGGCTAGAAATTGAAGGAAAAGAGCACGAACAGAATTCGGCCAGTTTGGACAGTTTTTTGAGTTAAGGGTTTGGCCATGGAGATGAGAGGAAGAGGAGAAATTGAGAGAGGTGGAAGGGGGAAAGGATTAGGGTTTCAATTCTCTCTTTTTCCTATTCTTTTCTTCTTCTTTTTCCCATTTTTCTCTCATTTTCCTCACAAAATTTCGGCAGCCCTCTTTGCTGGTTCGGTTTCATTTTTGGGGGAGAAGAGAGAGATCTAGAAAAGAGAGAGAGATGTGGAAGGTAAAAGAATAAGCCCCCTTTGCACAAAACACCCTATACTTCACAATATTTACAAAATAATTACAAAAACTCTCATAATTCACAATAACCATACACCAAAGTATAAATTACTCATAATACTCACTACCATACATGTCCATTCATCCAAATATACATTAAGATACAATCATTTTACCATTCATTCATATCTCTACATATAAATTTACTATATGCATACAACTAAAATTTTCATGCAAAATATTGCCAATAATATTTCTTACATAATAATAATAAGCTCTTAAAATAATCTTCACAATATAATTATCTTAAAATAATCCGCATTAAAATAATATTAAAAGTATGCTTTTACTATACACACCCACCAACTCAAACCTCACTATATATTCGTGAATCCAACAATACCAATCATTTTCTACCTCTTTAACATCTATTAGCATCCAACGGGTCATCCAAAACATCATTACTATATACACCACATAATTATTATATGCACCACACCCTTCCTATATACACAACGGAGGTGCACTAGCACAACATATACTCATTCAAGTATACGCATACTACATACACCAATCAAATAAATATACCCTAGCGTACATGGCATTAGGGCCATTACCCTTCTTGAGTCGGCTGGGTCTATTATGGCGACTTACGAGTTGGGCCATTAGGTCTTCTTATATTAGGTTTGTGGACCACCTTTAGGTAGTATAATATTAATATGTATTTTCTTAGAAACAAATAAATAAATAATCCAAAACAAATTACGATGGCTGATCAAAATGCTGCTAGACTTCATATCATCTCTGCGCCTTCATAACAATATTTTAAAACATTTTTTAAACTTTAGTAAGAAACTACGAAAAATTAGGCTTTAGCATTTATCGTGACGCAAGGTTCATTGTTAAGAGTATTTCATTAACTTATTTCCACACCTTCACCCCGCGCTTTTCGCTCTTATTATATATCCTTCTTACTATTTCGTCCGTGTTTATCTACTGTTGTCCACTTCACGCTCTTGGGATGTGTTTTGTGTATTTTAGGATAAAAGCGCACAAAACGATGTAGAATGGCAGTGGATGAAGCGACGTGAAGAAGCTGGCGAGCGATGACAGAGCTTGGAAGCGAATGAGAGCAAAGAAGGGTAGATTTTATATGCAACACGGCCGTGCGAATGCACGCACGGCTGTGTCAACATGTCAGAAGGAAAGCTCATCGTGCTGCTTCAATGACACGGCCGTGTGGATACACCACACGGCCAAGCAAAAATTTATACAGAAGCGAGAGTACACTCTCTATAGACACGGTTGATGACACGGTCGTGTCAAAAATGAGGACAGAACGCCGACTGCAGACACGGTCGTGTTACACGACCGTGTTTGAATCAAGGCAGAGCATAGTCTGCAAGCATGGTCATGAGGCACGGCCGTGTGCCAGGCGCTACCTGAAGCTGCCTGGAGACAATGGAGATCGATGATACGGCCGTGCCTATTGGCGGCATGGCTGTGCGTAAGATGACTCGTCTGTATTGTTGTTGTCCAAAGGCGACACGGACATGATGCATTCCGATACAGTCGTGCGCCCCCTATTGTATAAAAGAAATTCCTGATAACAATTTGCGGGGTGGACGGGATTGGAGGTATATGCTATTAGGCAATTTCGTGAGCTATTTTCTATATGGTTTTTTGTTTTCTTTCCTTCCTTCAAGCATTGTAAGAAGCTTTTAACTTCTATTATTGAATCTTGTTACTTTTAAATCTCATTTTGATTGTGATAGTCTTCATTATTGTCTTCAATCTGTTCCCCCCTTTTATCCCCAATGCATAACACTAGGATGATTTTATTCGTTAATCTCATGAGTAGTGAGTAGACCTCTTATCTAGGGCTATGTAGAGCTCTATTGTATGGATTGAGCTTAGTGGACCACCTCAAATACAAATCCGTTAGGATTGTAGTCTATGAATAGGGTTGGATGAAAGCTTAATTCAACTTCCCCATTAGCGAGCTATACAATCTCAATCATCGACGACCCATTGGTGTTTTGATTTGATGTTCCTAGTGGATGGTTGACTATCTAGTACGAGGCCCTGACGAACCATCGGGCATACTCATTAGAACCACCTATATCGTAGTGACCGACGAACCATCGGAGCTTCGATAGGGGTCTAACATATTCTCCGAGTCATCTTTCACGGATAGACGTTACGAGGATTGAGACTCAGCCTTCATCGATGACTATAATCCATGGATCGAGAAACTAGCTCACTTAGCTCAAGACCTACAATGGCGATGATATGTTAGCTTTAGTACTTTCCCATAGCTGAATTTCTCCCTACTGCAATCATTCTCTACCCTCAAGACGTTGATTCCCGCAGCTATATGAAACTTGACACTAATCCTTGATTTAGCCTTCGCCTCTCTGTGTTCGACACCCGCTGCATACGACACCAAATGCTTGTGGTTAATTTAAAACTCATCAACAAGCTTTTGGCGTCGTTGCCGGGGAGGCAAACTGCTTGACTTTGCATTGGTGAAAAGTTTAATAGACGGCGATTTTCTCTCTTTTTCTTATTTTTATTATTTTGGTACTAATCGGTGCTACTGACGGCTTCTCTTGAGTTTTGTCCCTCTATATGCACAGCAGGACATGGCAAATGGATATGGAAGGAGTAAAGGCCATGAGATCCGTCATGAACTGCATGACACCGTGTGGTGCCCCTCGTTGTGTATAACATGCCCTCCGGTCCGAGATGCTAGTTTTGAATTGAAACCTGGATTAATCCTCCTCATACAACAAGACCAGTTCGGCGGTTTGCACCTAGAGGACCCATTCGAGCACCTGAACATCTTAGAGAAGTGCAACACTATCAAGATGGAGGGTGTCACAGAGGACGATGTCAAATTCGACTTTTCCCATTCTCCCTCAAGAGCAAGGCCAAGGCGTGGCTCAGGAGCAACAACCCTAATACCTTCTCAACATGGGACACTATATCTTAGGCCTTTCTCAACCAGTTTTTTCCCCGGGAAAGACGATGAAGGGACGAAATGAAATCACTTCTTTCAAACAACCTGAGTTGGAGTCGCTTTACGAAGCATGGGAGAGTTACAAGGAACTCCAATGTAAATGTCCTCACCACGGGATTCTGGAATGGCTGCTTATTCAGACATTCTACTATGCACTGAGACGTGATTAGAAAATTGTCGTCGATGCTGCAGCTAGTGGTGTAATTATGATGATAACTCCTGGTGCCGCTAAAGAACTGTTATAAGAAATGGCTTTGAATGACCATCGTTGGGGTAATTACACGGATGTGCAAGCACGAGAGAACAAAGTGAGCGCCGATGTTTTGGTGTTATTCTCCGACAAATTTGATTTTCTATCGCGGCAGATCGCCCAAGTACAACAGTCCATATGAGCCCATGCCCCTCTCACATTCCATATGGAGGACTCCTCACTTTAGTCTTTCGCCATTTCGGAATCGATTTGACTTCATATGAACCCATGCCCCTCTTCTCGATGCTTCTGCTAAGTCGAAGTCCTCTTCGGCTCTGTAGACGGCATCAAAGAAGAGGCAGTCTTCTTCAGCTCTGTCTTCATCCACCGTTCCACCCACTGATCAGCCCTCTTCCTCTGCTACACCCTCTTATCACGACTCCATCCCTGGAATACCCAGAAAGACAAGGTACATGACGAGAACTAAAACGTATCTGCAAGTCCACTACGCGATGCTGAGAATAGTACAGGTAGCGCTCAACAAAAAAACCAACCAATGAACACAGAACGATGCAAAGCCACAGAGAATTCTTAAATTAAAACAAACACTGTACAATTTCATATACATCTCTGTGCATCACTGTGCATCAATTCATATCGTACAAGCATCTCTCACCTCAAAAGAAAAACCAAGATACACATAGCTCTCTCCTCACCCCTCACCACCCAGCCTAAGCTCTAACTGCCAACAACAGAACTCCAACCCAATCTCCAGCTCCATCTGCCACCTCCAAGAACCTCACCTGAAAAAGTCAACGGGGGCACATCAATGCGTGACCCAGTAGGAATTCCATACTCCACCCTAAATGCAACACACACTAAAGCTACTACTAAGTGAAAAGTGCTACAAGCGAAGGTGTCACAACTAAACATGGCATGCGTAACAAAGAGGCCACCCACAGTGTTGTACATAGCAAAAGAGAACAGTACCACATCAGAGAGTATAAGGGGAGGGGTGACGATAGTAACAGTAATTCATAACAAGTACGGCTAAGGCGTAAAGGAAAGTCAATCAATCGATTCCACACAATGTTAGCTTTTGGAATCCTAATATCGAATATGACGTATGGGACTGGACCTCTCCCAACTGTGTGGGAGAGCAAAGACGACTCCCCGCTGCGCTGGCCCATCAGGAGCCTCGGGTACCACTCTACACTCTCTACCGCGCTAGCCCGTCAGGAGTGCAAGTATACCCACCATACAAAACCACAAAAACACCACAACTAGTCCATCCCATACGCCTACCCGATACTTCGGAATTCCCCCAACCCGTGTCACCCTCCAATGGGAGGACTGAAACAATATCTCACTCTTGCATGTTCAAGACAACACTGCACTTCCCAATGTCACATATGAAACCAACCATTTCCAACTTCATCACACCATCCTTTATTTACCATAGCATATAAGAACCATAATCACATGTAACTGGAGAAATCAATACATCATTTGCAACACTTACCATATTTCACCCTTCCTCACAACAACCCATACAAATTCACAACCACTTCTTTCATGTTCCAAGTTCATTACATAAAGACATTCAACAACATGGTTAAGAGCCATATCGCTTGCATAATAAACTTGCATATAAAAGCATGAGGAGAACGTCCAAAATGTGCAACAACCATGATACGTAAGCACAAATTCTCAATATTTACAACACGGAATATCATGGCATAAAACTCATAATTAACAACTAATGAAGACTTGATGGTAAGGAACTTGTGATCATGGCATGAGATTTCATACTAATTAAGAGAATTCAATACTTTAGCATGCATGGATGTCAATTGCATAATATACTACAAGGGGTTGAATTCCTACACACATATGAAGTAACGTCATTCTAACTTACATGCTAACTAATGCTTCGTGCTAACTATTGTATGACATTAGGTTGATTGAACACTAATGAATGAGGATTTATTATCATCTACAAAGAGCCCTTAAATGAAACAACAATTTTAATTAAAAAGCTAGCTAGGCATTTAAGTTAATTACATTAGTATGCAATGTGAAGAAGCTTGTATGAAACTACATTATGGTGGTATAAAGTACCGACATAATGAACATGCATCGAAGTTATGGTTAAGCAACATTAGAAGTTGCATCCAATACTAGGCTTGTTGAGTTGTTATACTACATCAAGGATGCATTTAACAACAAGGCTAGTTTATTCCATTTTTTGTGTGTAGCATTAGGATGACATAAGGAAAAGTAAAAGGGCTAGTATGCATTAAAACTAAAAGACTAGCATACACTAGAAATAACAACGTAGTGAAAATCCATGATCAAAATAGGAATCAACATAACTAATTTCAATAAAACATCATTGTTGAATTAAGGATTTATTAGCAACATGAACTAATTCCAATAGGACATAAACCTCTCCAACATAAACCTTTACAACATACCAATTTCAACATGGACTAAACCTCCATGCAACATCTACTTTTCCAACATAGCCCTTCCCAACATAACAATTTCAACATGAACTAATCTACATGCAACATACACAATTCTCCATCAACATGTACATAACTTAACTAGGGATCTCTTGCATCATAATCCATTTCCATAAACCATCTCCAACCATTGAAATACAATCTCATAAATGCAACCAAGTAAATGCTAGGCAAGTGTTCTTTAAGAATGAAACTAGTTTTGATAAAATCCTAATTAGTCAGAAAACCCATTCAAGGAAAACAATTTCAGTTTGCTGGAAAAAATGCGGACAATCATGAATATGGACAGATATCATCCACTTACATCGTGAATTTGATAAAACTTACTAAACGAAAGTTGTATATATGCTAGTTTTACATATGCCTACCAAATTTTTAAAAATAATCATGTGTATGTGATTTATGGTGCTTCAGTTAACAACAGGGAGCAAATCTGCAGAAAAACAGCACAATTGTCTCAACTAAATCAGTATATAACGCATAGCTACAGTCAAAACTGGTGAAATGTATAAAACGAGAGTTGTAGATTAGGACTTTCTGATTTCCGTAGTATCGAAATCATTTAATTACATTAAGTATCGTGGCCGTTGTCGCCGTTTTGGTACAGGGTGTCGAAACAGGCTGAAATCTGCCATGCTGCCAACTAAACCATCTTTCTCCCAATATTTGAACTAAACATATATCAAATTTTATATGAACTTGGAGTAGAACTTCATGAAATACATGAATATTTTTTTTCCAGATTTTTATTTGAACTAAAAATAACAGATTTCATCAGTTAAACAGGGACCAAATTGCTGGAAATTTCAGATTTCTTAATAAAGATGGCAACTAATGGATTTGCAAGCAATTTCTACTTAAAACCTAAAATGCGTCAATACCCTAATTGGAGTAGGATTCCTACCTCTTGGAGAATCAAAACCCTCCATCAATTTCAAGGGAACTCCACCATGAATCCAAGCTCCAAACCCTAATCCATCTCTGCCCCCAACTCTTCTTTAGCTTTCCCCCCTTCCCTCCTCCTCTTTCTCTTTCTTTCTTTCATCTCTTCTTTCTTTTTTTTTCTTTTTTTTGCTTGCTGGGAACTTTCGTCCATTGGGGGGGATTTTGGCAGAATTTTGGGTGGGGGAGAAAGAGAAAGAAAAGGAAATGAATGAGAGAAGAATAGAGAAGCTTGGAGAGAAGAGAATTAATGCAAATGAGAATCCCCCTACTTATAAGTTTGCCATTCTCATACTTCTCTCTTCCTAATTAAAATCTCTCCTCTCTTCTCCATAATAATCCAAGCCCCTCTCATATGCTTAAGGCCCATCACCTAAATAATTTAAAACTAAACCACATAACAATAATTACAACCAAGGCCATTATCCGAATATAATAATAATAATGATTAGCACCAATTAATCTCATTAACATAATCATAATAACAATCTCTTAAAATAATCTTCACAAAAAAAATATCTTAAAATAATCCATATTAAACTAATATTAAAAGTACGTTTTTACTATACACACCCACCAACTCGAATCTCGCTACAAATTCATAAATCCTACAATGCCAATCATTTTTATACTTCATATACATCTATATCCATCTAATAGGTCATTCAACACATCATTACTATATACATTACACAGTTACTATATGCACCACACCATTCATATACACACTACGGAGGCACACAGGCACAGTATATACTTGTTCAAGCACACGTATACTACATGCATCAATCAAATAGACATACTCTAGCAAACATGGCACTAGGGCCATTACACCTCTCGTGATCTGTTGGACGAGAAGGTGGCTGGTTATATGTGTTGTTCCATCTGCTGTTCCAGCATCAGGGCATTCCTTTCCCTGATCATCTCAGATCTTTTGTACCATCTCATCAGCCTTCTCAGCCTCCTCCTCCGGTCATCACTGAGCTTTCTGAGCATCATGTTGACACTGCTACTGAGCCGGTTGCTTCTTCGGCTCCTCATGATGTCACCACTACTGTTGCTGCTCCTCCTCCCGAGGATATTCCTGATGATCCAGAGGCCCAGGAGTTTTGAGTTGAGTTAGTTACTCATGTACACTCCTCGGCTGCTGATTTGGATTGACACTTCGCGGAGACTACTCACCCTTAGGCCTAGATTTATTTTGTTAGGATTGGGAGTTTGAGTGTCTGTTTGTATTTTGATTTTTTTGTACTGATGGATGATGCTATATGTATGATGATCATACTTTTGATGTACATGGAGTTGATATTATCTTTTGTACTCCGTGTATATTTTGATTATATATATGATGATGCTTTTACTTTATCATATGCTGCTTCACATTGTGTCTCATTTTTTTTATGTTGATTGTGTGAACATTGTGAAATTGTCTCTCTGTATATGCTTTATTATATACATGATGTGATGTTTGACGTTTTTCTCATTTTTGACATGTTGATATTAGATTCTCGTTCCTTTAGTCAACTAAGATTTCTTGTGTTTATGAGTTTTTGGTATATATCAATGAGATGCCCCTTCGAGATTTTTTCGCTTATATTTTGGCATCACATTAGATATATATCCTATCTTTAGACTCTCATGATTGTTTTAGTATTTATTTAGCACTATTGTTGTTGTTTTTCTACTCCCACTTTTTGGATAATGCCATAGGGGGAGAGAAATAAATATATCATAATTATGTGCTAAGTAAATTCTAAACTTGAATCTAAGATTGAAGTTTCCTTAGATTCAGGGGGAGTAAGATATAATGAACTTGGATTATAAAATCTTAGATTTCAAGAATTAAAATCAGTTCATTCATACATACCTTACATGCTCTCTTCAATCGAACTATAGATGCCCTTATATATTGACTAACTTGATTGGCATCTATGTAAGGGAAGTAAGTTTTCATTACGCACAATTATTTATCTTTTTGCTTTCGTTTGTTTGTCATCATCAAAAGGGGGAGAATGTTGAGTATTGGACTTCTCCCTACTTGGTGTTAATGATGAGCAAACATAAATAATTATGACTAATCCCCTATTTGCAGTTAATCCATTGCCTAAGCATATCATGAAGATCAATTAGCAATGAATGTCACTTAAAGATCAATCAAAGTATGAAAAATGGATTGGATGATCAAAGATGGTGACTGAAGCTCCTAGAAAACTTCAAGCTCATACTTTGGATAGAAGAGAGGCTTTTACAAAATGAAATCTTTTTATTCTCTTCTTGTATGTAGCTTAGAAATAGAACTATGTTGGAGCACACACACATTTTCATTTCTGTCCTAGGAAATCATTAGATCACATTTCTTTAGACTCCAATTCACATTTCTCAAGCATGTGTATTTTGGGATTTCAACAGGCGACTGTTGAACGTTTTACAGGCGCCTGTCTCAAAACAGTCGACTATGATTTGTTCTACAGTCGCCTGTTATGCACATACTTTATCAATTGGTTTTTGGGCTTTTAGCTTTAACTCTATTCAGGCGACTGCTGTACAAAAGACATGCGCATGTCCAAGATACATGCACCTGTGATTTGTTAATCAGTCACATGTCTCTCTCCTGCCCAAAGGTCACTTTCTTTTCCATTTGGCCAGTCGACTGATGTTGGATTAATAGTCTCATGTACAATGCACAGTCGACTGTCAATACTTCAACAGTCGCATGTCTATGCTTTCTCTACAGACTCTGCTCTCTGGAAAGTTTCACTTATTAGTGACGGCCGACTGATGTTGGTTTCACAGTCGCCTGCCCATGGCACAGGCGCCTGTGTGTTCCACATCAGTAGCCTGTCATGTCTTCCCAAAACTTTCTGAGTTTTCTCAACTTACCCATGTTGCGGTCAGTCGCATGTAGAAGGATTTACAGTCCCCTGTTAGGTTTACAAGCGCATGTCTTTTCTTCATCAGTTGACTGTCCTACGTGGTAAGTTACCGTTTGAATTATCACCTACCCTCTGACACAGTGCCGCAGCCGACTGTGTTTTCTTACCCAGTCGACTGTCGAGTGTGTAAATTATATCGTTGGTTTTTTCTCCACAGATTTTAAAGGTGTTTTTGGGGATTCTGTTTGAGGGTTTTGGGAAACCTATAAGAGAGCTTCTACTGTTCCATTGAGGGGTTACTCATCTTCTTGATCATCTCTTGAAAACCCATAGCTTTCAACTTCAAGTTTTTCAAAGCTCTCAAATTCAAAAGCCCAAGAACTCCAATCTCATTCGCTCTTGCTCTCCAACCTAGAATCAATGTGTTATCCTCTAGGCAATTGGTGGTGACAAGAGCAAGGGCGTTTCTCTCTTCTTGGAAAAGACTTCAACACACAACACACTTGCTCCTTCAAGTTCTACTTCAAGGCATATGTGATTGTAAGTGTTGCTATTTCATTATTTCATTTCTTTCGATATTAGCTTAACTCTCGGTTTGTGACAGTGGTTTGCTTGCTTCCAAGTTGTGGGAGTCAAGGACATCGATTGTGTTTCGATTTCACTTGTAGGGTTGCTACAAGTGGATTTAAAGGAAACATCAAGTTAGAGTTCTAATTTTAGTATCCAGGGGTATCCGATTGGAAGGGACGTAGGATTACCGGGAACAAGTCGGGAGTTGATTTGGGTAATCCGAACCCTTGAAACATACTTTGTGTTAGCTTTGTTTCAATTTGGGTTTATTTATAATTCCGCATTTATTGTTGATTAGGAATTTAAATTGGTATAACTATCATTTAAATTTTATAAACACTATTCAACCCCTCTTCTAGTGTTTTCCTCTTAGCCAGTGTCCTTACAATTCTAAACCCTAATGAATAAGGGTACACCCACACTCAACTCATATGCATCCACCACACACGGGCCATCTTACGCCCATCACCTCATTCTCTCCATCATCGTCTAACTTATGCATTAGAGGGTCGTTGAGGGATTCGCCCCCTGACCTGGGGGTCCACCCCTGACCCGAGAGGTTTGCCCCTGGTCCTCTAACAAAATTGTTTTCATATTTCAGGTACCAGAGAAGGGGGTATAGCCTAGTAAAACTGTTATACCCAGGCTCATCTGTTGCGAGAATGTTTGCATCAGCGGTTCAGGTCAGGCGTCCGGTGACTTGGTTAGTCCCCATGAGATTTCATGCATCAACAGCAGGTGCTAGAGGAAGGGCTTTGTGATAACATCTGTTGCATATGCTCTCAAACCAGGCATCTTCTTCAGCATCTTAGATCAGCATTGATCAATGCTTTCTTCGTTCTATCTAATGGTGAAGAAGAACCCCAGTCCTTGCAACTCTTACTCACGGGGCCTATACTAAGCTTGCTCCTTCACGATCTACGCTCCATGTGACAATCTCAGTGGCCACACACATAGTCCGCCCCCTTCACGATGATGGGAAATTGAATCCCACCCCTAAGTGGTTTTGATGATGAGCACGCCAAATGATATTATTGTACAAATTACACTATTACTCAAGTGTGCAGGTTGTGCGAACAATAAGCTTTTACTCATACTCTGAAGAAGCTCAACTACACTCAAAAGACGAAGACGAATCTGCTAGCTCCACGTCAAGCACAAGTATAGCTCAATGATGAAACTCATGCAAGTGCTCAAGCTTAATGAAGAAGAATCTCAAATTCAAGAGAAGCACGCATTCACTTCAATCATCTGATCAGCTTCCTGAAGATTCGTCTTAGTCTAAGTGTGTGAGTTTTTAGTTCTTAGGAACTATGTTAAAGCCAAAGTAAAATATTGCACACACACAAATGATTTCGAAGCAAAAAAATTTTTAAATGTTTTTAAATCTATTTAAATTCATGAGAGCATTTGCTAGCTAATGTATATCTTAGTAGCCAACCTCCAAACACCCAGGACATGATTACATCTCTACTAGCTGAGTTTCAGTGAAAAATGCGCTGGGGGTCGACTACCAGATGAGGGAGTCGACACCAGCTGAAAGCAGAATTTCTATTGAAGTTCTCTGGGAGTCGACTACCTCATCAGGGAGTCGACTACCAGCTGTCATTTTCTTCCACGAATCTGCTTCCTGATTTCACTCCATTTCCTTATCTGTTTGGACTGAAAGTCAATTCTTTTTTAATTTCAAAATTCCTATGAAACTCTATAAATAAAGCCCTCATTGAGATCATTCAACACACTAATCTAATCTCTCTATTCTTTGTGTAAAATTATGATCTCATTGCTCTCATGTGCTCTCAACGCTAATAGACAATCTCTGCTTTTATATTCTCCGATCTCAACTCTTATTTCTCTGATATTATTTTGAGATCTGCATTTTTATTTTGGATATTTTACATTGTTTTTAAAATCTATGTTCTTCAATTTTCATTTCTTAAAAAGATTTTGAAAAGATATAGATCTAAGATCACAACGAATAAACTCATATTCTTTGTGTGATCTAAAAGATCTATTTAAATTCTTTTAGCCACGTAACACACAATTGTTATATTTACTTTGACTATAGAAGTTTGGGTGTAATCCAATCTCCACCAATATTATGGTGAATTGGAAACTTTGTTTTCTTTGTGGATTCCCCCTTGGTTGTAAGGGACGTTTGAAATCCTAGACGAGTCTAGGTAGTTGGAAATCCTGGTCAAGGCTAGGTCGTTGGAAAATCCTAACAAGTGAAGTTAGGTAATTATATTGCTAAGGCAATAGTGGATTATATCTCGTACCGAACTGGTCGGGGACTGGACGTACCCAAGTTGTGGGGAACCAAGATAAAAACTGCTTGTCTCTGCGTTTGTCTTTTCGGTGATTGTTTATCTTCGTTATACAAGCATTTTATTTCATTTGCTAACATTTGTATCTTTGTAATTTTATCTTCATATTATTGCAAAGTTCATTTATTTATTTCCGTTGTGTAAAGATCTATTTGTGTGTAAAGACTATTTGTTTGTAATCTTAACTTGCTTGTAACTTATCTCTATATTCTTGTTAAGATTAACTTGTTGATTAAGAACCAAGTGTAGATCACTTTACTTGGTTTATTTGGCAACATTAGAAGGATTTTATTTGTGCTAATATTAACAAACGAAAAAGTTTACTATTTGCACAATACTATTCAACCTCCCCTTCTAGTGTTGTTTGCCATCCACATAATCTAACACACGAGTCATGCTTCGTTAGGACATCTTATGTGGTTACCGTTGGGGAATATCTGCCCTTAAGTTAATTAGTGTAATTGACACACCTTATTTAAAATGATAGTATGTGTCACGTCACATTCTCCAGAATACCCGGCATTTAAAATTTGTTTTTTTTGTGTCCAAGTATCCTGAAGAGTGAGGATGATGAGAGAGGAAAAGAAAGAGAATGCGGAAATAGAACAAGCAGGCCATTGCGCACATGCTGGGATAGTACAAGTAAACTCCACAGTAGTATCAAACAGCCTCATAAAACAACAACACATTTTATATAACAACTTTCATTTATATACATCACCCAGATACATCATTTAACATACACCAGTACTCTCCACCTCCCAAGGCAACCAAGTCGCTCTACAGGACAGCTCACACCAAGTGCTACCCCTGAACCCAAACTCCAAGTCACCTCCAACCAAGCTTACACTGCTACCTGAAAAATGGGGAGGAGCACGTCAATGTGTGCCCCAGTAGGAACCAACTTGGGTTTGGAACTTCGTTTTAAGGTTATCAAATCACCAGGCAAGCATGAGAAATAGAGCATGTAACTAAGTGATATAATGAAAATTAAATAGTTAAAAACAAGGAAATCATACCTGCAGTCCAATGTCGAGCTACTGCAAGAAAAGGGTTAGCACGAATAATAATAATAATAACAATGCAAGTATTCAAGCAAACACTATCTGATAAGATAAGTACAAGTGCATGTGGTAAGACACAGAGTCACAAAAAAGTAGGCAAGTGAAGGGAAAGTGCTGCCAGTAGAAGGAGTACACGCAAATTCTTATTTTATCATTTTATAATTGAATTAATTGGAACTTGGGTAAACTGTGTGATACAGGACCTGGACTTCACCCCAAATTTGGGGTGAATGTAGCACATAACGCAGTGGACACGGGCACTGTACGCCGGGCCTCTCAGCTCCCCCGTCCCTGGCAGGAGTGAGGCTCTCCACCTCCTTACCCCTCCACTCCCGGTAAAGGCGAGTGGGTGTAAAAATCCCCTCCACTCCCGGTAAAGACGAGTGGGTATAAACTCCACACATCACATAATCATCTCCCAACTTCATAGTCCAGGCCTCATATTCACAATTTACTCAAATCCCACCGAAAACCCGGGCTTTGCTAACTCACCCTCATTAGAGAGGATTGAGATTTATACAATTTTATTAGTTAACATCATAAGTGACACGTTAGGGGTCTTGATGGCATGGGTATGCACACATCACCTCACCTGTCCATCATTAAGCATAGGGTCATGCACTCACGTGACATGTGCTCTATCACAACACATCATCTACTCACAAACACGATGTTCCCATTCCATTCAAGCCTCTAATTTCACCAATCATCACAGTGGCTCAAGGCCAACACTAACATATGCACGTTACTCAAATTTTCAGATATTGCCTTCGTTGAGGCATTTCATCGAACACATGGCGGGCGTCATTCATATCAAAACAACACACTATAATTTTCATGTGCCAAGGACATGAACATTCATTCCACCACACAAACATTATAAGCAAGAATAATGATGGCCAATTATCCACAATTATTGAATAAGAACACCACTTAATGAATTCACCATGCTGAAATTGCAGTACAGTCAGATTTAGGGTGGTTTTTGAGGCAATTTCAGTTGGAATTTGGAAAAACTTAAAACTACAAATTTGTAGATATGGGTGTTTTGGCCTTACAGACAAAAGTTCAGACAAATATATTAAGTATATGATTATTGGTGAATTATTTGGTAAAGTGTGCCAAATTTGTTTTTCAGACAGGTTTCAGAGCCTGTATTAAAATCCAATTTTGGGCATGTTGGCACCAGAAATTCGACATATAAGCGATCTGGTGAATTTTTAGAAAAATTTGTTAACTTTCCAACAAGACCAAGAACACAAAATTCTATGATGTATGCAAGTGTCTAGGCCAATTTTACTAAACTGTGTCAATACTGAAAATCAAACAGACATATTCTGAATTGAAACTATATCAAAATTTATATGATTTTGGGGTAGAACTTCAAGATCTACAAGCTCATATTTTTTTCGAACCCTAAATTGTAAGGATCGCCTTACCCTGTAATACTAACAACACACACTAGGGGGGTGTGAATAGTGTAATGCCAATAAAATTGTCCAATTAAAATTTAACTTGCAAATACGGAATTATAAATGCAAGAGAAATTAGAATGCACAATCAATCCAAACGTAAACACACAGTTTTACCCCGGTTCTACAAACTTGGGTACATCCAGCCACACCAATATTCACTATATTCCCACACAAAGAAGTGAATACAAATCTCACAATGAGATACTCCACAAAGAGGATTTATGCCCTACACAAGTACCCAACCAATCCTACACAAGGATCAAGACTCCCACACAGAGAATCACTAACTCCCACTCAGAGAATTAGGGTTATCCCTACACTAGGACACTAAACTCCCACAAAGAGAGTTACTCCCACAAAGAGAGTTACTCCCACAAAGAGATTATCCTAGTCCCACAAAGAGACACACTCCCACAAAGAGAGTATCCTAGTCCCACAAAGAGACACACTCCCACAAAGAGAGTATCCTAATCCCACAAAGAGAAATAGGAAAAATACAATTACACCAAGTAAAGTAAATACTCTTACCTATGCCTTGAGATGCTTACTCATGAATGAATGCAAGGCATGGAAGAGGATCTCCAAGTGTTGAGATATGCTTGAGAGCACTTGGATGATTTTCCTTGAGCTGGACTTCAATGCATGAAGATAGATGAATGATCAATTAAGGGAAATGAGGGAGCTTGAGAGTTGCTTAAAGATCTCTTGAGATTTTCTATAGAGTCAAGAGTTATCAAGTGTTGTCAAGAGTTCTCAAGTGATGGCAGCAAACTCAAATATATATGAACACCATATCAAGCCCCAAAACCCAAGGAAACAGCCAAAGAATGATTTCTGCAACAGCTAGAAACTGGACGAAAACGACAGGAACAGTCGACTGATGATCAAAAGACACTCGACTGATCAACGGCTTGAAAATATCCAACAGCTATAATCTGAGCCAGGACAGTCGACTGATGAAGACAGTACAGTCGACTGAGAACAAGACAGGCGCCTGTAAATCCTTCAACAGGCGACTGCTGCAGGGGATGGATCGAAACAGAGAGCTGCACTCTTTCTCCAGTTAAACGCACAGGTGACTGATATCAATAATACAGTCGACTGTCTATTAGCCAGGCAACTGTAAAACCTTAATCAGTCGTCTGCAATTTAAGATGGAGAAACAACAGAGAGATGCAGAGAATGCACTTACGCTATATATGCGACTGATGACCAATCTTCAGGCGACTGTAATAATACAGGTGACTGTAAACTGATCGACAGACGACTATGCGTAAAGCTCAAGTTTGACTCAATTGAAATGTTGACTTGAGCTGTGCATGTCAGATGACCGTAGAAGGATCTACAGGCGACTGGAAATCACTCAGTCGACGGTGTTTCTTTCAGCAGGCGACTGACGGAAAGCCAGAGACTCCAAATAAGTCTTTGGACAGAGTGAACCTATTGGGTTGGATTCTATGATAATCCTAAGGCTCACTAAGATGGTTATATGCATATGCATGAATGAGTAAACCATCTAACAAGGCATTACATTAATCCTAGACTCAAAAGAGAGAGAAAGCAATAAAGTAAATTACATGGATTACAATGCCTTCCTTAGAGTCTAAGTCTTCAATCTTGATGCCTTGATTGCTCTCCATCATCTCCAAGCTTTGGCACTCCTTGAGTCCTAGCTTTGGCTCTTCTCCACTTGATGTCCATCCTTGCACCAAGTGATTAGTCTCCAAAAAGGATATTCTTAAGATAAAACTGAGAGACTGAAACATGAGAGTCATTAGCAACAACATAATGTTATGATCATCATCAAAATAAGATTGGTATGAAACACCAATACTCAACAATCTCCCCTTTTTTATGATGACACACATTATGCAAAATACAAAGTATTAAAGCACAATGCTAATAAGCTCCCCGTACTTATATGCACCAAATAAACAATGAGCTACACAAAGGTAAATACTCATAATACCAACTGAAATCAAGGTGACATATAATAGGCATGGATTACATAAACCAATTGTAAAATACAATATCATGCAAACATGCAAGGTTTATCTAATCCCATATATCTCTCCCCATATGCACATGAATATATCTCTCCATATATATTTACATAATGCATATATCTCTCCCCCTTGACATCGTCAAAAAGGTGGACATCAAAAATATCCCCCTTTGTCATCTTAACCAAGATGTGACAATATGCAAGAAAAGAAAGATATGTATGATACCAAATTTAAAAATTTAGTGGGTATCAATTTACAATCCCATGCTCCCCCTAGATCATAGAAATAGTCAACTTTTGACTTTTAGGATCTAATACCTATTATAATTAATGGAGCCATGGGCCGAAACATGTATCAAAGCAAAGATATGGAAAAAATCAAGCTTCAATGATACACAAAGAATATTGCCAAAACAAAAATAACATGAAGAAGTTGGCAATAGACAAAAGGTTTTGTTTGAGATCAAAAACAACCAAATGTGAATAATGATCTCAAATAACCTATGAAATGAGAGTTAAGATATGTCTTAAAATACTTTAAACATATAACATATTAACTCCCCCATTGACAAACACATGGATCAAAAATGCATGCATGTCAATAAACCCCAAGGTCCTCATTTTCATGACAAAAATAAGTTTGAAAAATATTTTCAAAATCATGAAACACACACAAACAATGGGTATGCTACAAATAAACATTCAAGCACAATACCCATGCAATATGCAAATGTGTGAGGAACCTAAGCATTAGGCAACCAAACCCAAGAGGAGTTTGATTTCCTAATGTAATCACATGAGGTGATCACATCCCTAACTAGAGAGTTGATGTAGCTATCACTCTCTTGCACACTAACCTTAGTAGGAATCCATAATCTCAAGGATTTCCTAGGCAATGGTTTTGCCTTTGCAAGAGGGATGGATGTGGCATGCTTAGGTGTAGAAACTAGTTTCTTGGCATGCAAAGAATGAGGATTTTGCTTCTTAGCAAAAAATGAAGATTTTTCATTCTTCCTCATTACCTCGTGAGCTACATGCTTCTTGTTGATGTTATTGTTGTACAAGAAAACATGGTGATTCTTCTTAGGTGCTTTAGCAATATTTCTTGTATTAGCACTAAAATAAGAATTAGAGGTGGGTTTGGGAACCACATTTTGAATATAACCCAAACATCCTCTATGATTTTCCGGATGTTGTTTTTCCAACAAATCGTGGAGTGAATCCCTAGAATACACAAAGCTTATGAGCTTACGGGATTCCTCTTCACATTTCAACGTAAGTTGTTGAATGTGCGCATCTAAGCTAAGGTTTTGAGCAACAAGTTTTTCATTTGTAAGGCTCAATTCCTTAACTTGAGAGAGAAGTGTGTCTCTCTCACTAGTGTCATAAGCATGCCTTTCATCATGAATTACACTAGACGATTCTGAATCATGCACCCTACTCATGGCATTATCAAGTTTTGCTTTCATTTTATTATATGAAACGATGCACTTACTTGCCAAATTGGAGGCCACATTTAGGCGATATTCAAACTCCACATAGGATGGCTTTTCTTCCTCAGCTTCCTCATCGCTTTCCTCCTCGACTTCCTCATCGCTTTCCTCCTCGCTTGAGCTTAACGAAAACTCTTCTTCATTAGCCATGAAGCAACATTCTTCTTCTTCATTTGATGTGTCCACATCGGAATCATCAAAAGTGCCAATAAGTCCCTTCTTTTGGTTCTTGACCTCGGACTTGGATTTTCAATACTTCTTCCCTTTACCCTTATAGGTATCTTTGGTGGGTTTGGAAGGGCATTCGGTAGCAACATGACCCTTTCCTTCACACTTGAAACAAATCAACTTGTTAGAATGAGAGGTAAACTTTGATGAATGCCTTGTTTGTCCTTGAGGAATGCCTTGAAATTCTTGAATTGCTTGGCAAGCTCGATGTAATCATCGTCACTCATATCATCTTCTTCTTCACTCGGAGTTTCTTGATGGAACTTCTTTTTCCACATGAATGACTCCCTCTCAACTTGGAGTGCAACCCCCTTTTCCTTCTCGGGCTTGGTTGGTTGAACGTCCTCCTTATGCTGAAGAAGCAATTCATGAGAAATCTCCAAAGTATGCCAAATACTGTTGGCCGATTTGCACATGGAGATGCGGTCGAACTCATCCGGGGTGAGGGCGCAATGGAGTACACACATAGCCCTAGTATTGACTCTGATCGAATCCTTCTCCGCTTTAGTTCTTGAGGCCGCGGGTGAAGTAGGCTCCTTAAAAGGCGACTCTATAATGTCCCAAAGGTCGTGATCCTTCAAGTAGACCATCATCCTGATCTTCCAACTAGAGTAGTTGGTTCCGTTGAAGAGCGGGGGTCGAACGGTTGAGTGACCTTCTTCATGAGACGCGTATGAGGCGTTGAATGCCATTGTTGCAGTATGCTTTAACCTCGCTCTGATACCAATTGTAAGGATCGCATTACCCTTGCAATACTAACAACACACACTAGAGGGGGGTGAATAGTGTAATGGAAATAAAATTGTCCAATTAAAATTTAACTTGTAAATACGGAATTATAAATGCAAGAGGAATTAAAAGGCACAATCAATCCAAACGCAAACACACAGTTTTACACTGGTTCCCCAAACTTGGGTACATCCAGCCACACCAATATTCACTATATACCCACACAGAAAAGTGAATACAAATCTCACAAGGAGATACCCCACAAAGAGGATTTATGCCCTACACAAGGACCCAACCAATCCTACACGAGGATCAAGACTCCCACATAGAGAATCACTAACTCCCACTCAGAGAATTAGGGTTAGCCCTACACTAGGACACTAAACTCCCACAAAGAGAGTTACTCCCACAAAGAGAGTTTCCTAGTCCCACAAAGAGACACACTACCACAAAGAGAGTATCCTAGTCCCACAAAAAGACAAACTCCCATAAAGAGAGTATCCTAATCCCACAAAGAGAAATAGGAAAAATACAATTACACCAAGTAAAGTAAATACTCTTACCTATGCCTTGAGATTCTTACTCATGAATGAATGCAAGGCATGGAAGAGGATCTCCAAGTGTTGAGATATGCTTGAGAGCACTTGGATGATTTCCCTTGAGCTGGACTTCAATGCATGAAGATAGATGAATGCTCAATTGAGGGAAATGAGGGAGCTTGAGAGTTGCTTAAAGATCTCTTGAGATTTTCTATAGAGTCAAGAGTTATCAAGTGTTGTCAAGAGTTCTCAAGTGATGGCAGCAAACTCAAATATATATGAACACCATATCAAGCCCCAAAACCCAAGGAAACAGCCAAAGAAGGATTTCTGCAACGGCTAGAAACTGGGCGAAAACTACAGGAACAGTCGACTGATGATCAAAAGACAGTCGACTGATCAACGGCTAGAAAATATCTAACGGCTATAATCTGAGCCAGGACAGTCGACTGATGAAGACAGTACAGTCGACTGAGAACAAGACAGGCGCCTGTAAATCCTTCAGCAGGCGACTGCTGCAGGGGATGGATCGAAACAGAGAGCTGCACTCTTTCTCCAGTTAAACGCACAGGCGACTGATGTCAATAATACAGTCGACTGTCTATTAGCCAGGCGACTGTAAAACCTTAATCAGTCGTCTGCAGTATAAGATGGAGAAACAACAGAGAGATGCAGAGAATGCACTTACGCTATACAGGCGACTGATGACCAATCTTCATGCGACTGTAATAATACATGCGACTATAAACTGATCGACAGACGGCTGTGCGTGAAGCTCAAGTTTGAGTCAATTGAAATGTTGACTTGAGCTGTGCATGTCAGATGACCGTAAAAGGATCTACAGGCGACTGGAAATCACCCAGTCGACTGTGTTTCCTTCAGCAGGCGACTGACGGAAAGCCAGAGACTCCAAATGAGTCTTTCGACAGAGTGAACATATTGGGTTGTATTCTATGATAATCCTAAGGCTCACTAAGATGGTTATATGCATATGCATAAATGAGTAAACCATCTAACAAGGCATTACATTAACCCTAGACTCAAAAGAGAGAGAAAGCAATAAAGTAAATTACATGGATTACAATGCTTTCCTTAGAGTCTAAGTCTTCAATCTTGATGCCTTGATTGCTCTCCATCATCTCCAAGCTTTGGCACTCCTTGAGTCCAAGCTTTGGCTCTTCTCCACTTGATGTCCATCCTTGCACCAAGTGATTAGTCTCCAAGACGGATATTCTTGAGATAAAACTGAGAGACTAAAACATGAGAGTCATTAGCAACAACATAATGTTGTGATCATCATCAAAATAAGATTGGTGTGAAACACCAATACTCAACATAATTCGCTACAGTAACCACAATCAAGGCAAAATCAGACATCAAGATTTCTGAATTTTAAAGAAGATGGGTTTGCAAAGAATTTCAAGGGATAATTTGTGAAATTGAAGCATGGCTCATGAATTTTCACCATCCCTAATTCATATTAAGTAAAAAATGCTATAAAAACAAAATATCAACAATCAATTTAATGGAATTCCAAATCCAAGAGATTCCTACCTCAAAACTTGATTTCTTCTCTCCCTCTCTTTCTCTTCACTCCATCTTCTTTCTCCTTGAAACAAACTTGAATTCCTTCCATTAGGAAATGAAAATTAGGTTTTTTATTTGATGAAGGAGGGGTAAAAGAGGATAGGGTGGCCAGCCATAGCATGGGGGAGAGAGGAAATGAAAAAAGGAGATGAAAAAATGAGAGAAAGAGAGAGATATCTCGATTTCTCTCTTCCTTTCTTCTCTTTTCTTATTCCTTTCTTCTCTTACAAGAATGGAATATTCCATGAGGAAAATGGCCAACATACCCCCCATATTCCAAGTATTTACAAGTTTGTCATTACTTTATGCACCAACCACTTAAGTATGTACGCACAGCAAATTTAGTCAAAAAGACCGTTTTGCCCCTGACCTTTCTAAAAATTTACGGGGGTTGCCATTGACCCCTAACCCCTTTCACACTAGCATGGCTCTTCCTACACACATCCACGCACATCCATGCATGCATACCCGCTCCACACACATACGTCTAACACATTCCTGTTGTTTCACACTCATGACGTCTTTCGCACTTCTCCGTATTCACACTTCGCATTCACTTCCCTTAGCCACGTATTACGGCCCAATCCCCCTTGTGCTACGTCACATATATCGATATCTACGCGTATCTCATGTCTACCCATGTATCGCAAGTAGAAATACCACGTGTGTTCAGTAGAATACACGTATAGCGCAAAACAAGGCATGACAGTATGCTATTTGATTATCTTTATTTATGTAATCCTTATACATTTGAGCGTGCACCTATGAGGTCACAATATGATTACATGGATAAATTCCTTGGAGATGCATGTGACAAACATTAGTATCATGGTAAGATCATGATAATGAGGCCCAATGGTTTTTGATATGCATGCCTCCTAAAATGTTCATGGTCGTTGAATATCAATAAAATGATATCGGTATTCTGGATAGACCATTGTGGGTTGAGCTCAACCATTGGATGGTAGTGACTGGCCTCATGGCCACTCGATGTGGAGACATCATCAGACAATGCCAGGTGCTTGTTGGGGAACAAGTTTATAGGAACGACTTGCTGAGATGTTTCTGTATGCTATGTACTCTGACTATCATCAGAAAGCTCTCAGGTGACAGTAGGTGCTGCATAGTCCTTATTACCTGAGATGTGCTAAAGGACATTGCACGTGGAATATTATACTTAGGCTTTTACCGAACATCGGCATTGCCCAATATGTAGGAACTCGCTGAGTATAGTTGGAAGAGTGCAAAGAGAGTGGCCATCAAGATGTGATTAGTCTCATCCGGTATGGAAGGTTAGTGTCGTAGAGAGTCAAATGAGTTCCATAGTTAAGTCCTTGGCCAAGGCAAATAGATGAACTTTTTAAAGTAACAAGTTGCATCTAACCTCAAACTATGGGATCACATTCCACTCGGGGTATAAGGTGTATATAGACACCTTAGTGACATGGTCTTGACGAAGGGACCGAACTGCACGAAATCGGTCATTGTGAGGCCCAGAGTCTGGTTCGCAAAGACTCCAGTCTAATCAAACAACAATGGTTCTATAATAAGGGTTCGGTATGTGTGGATAGCACCTCTGTTGTATTTAGAACATGATATAATCGTGCACATTGGAATTGGGCTATTAGAGTCAAACATAGGTGACTACCTCTCACGAGAAAAGAAGGAATGAAACTTCATGTACATATGATGTATGAGATTGATCACAAGTGTTGTGATCAAGAGAGAGTGGCACGTCGCAAGGAGTTGCGAGTGCGCATGTAACGACCGCTTTTCGATCGTATCTTCTTCGTGCACGTATTTGTTTTAGACCTTGTCTGTTTTGAACACCTTGGTGTGATATGTCGTTGTAACGATTGGTTTTCGTCTATGTTTTGTCTTCTCTATATATATATATATATATATATATATATATATCATGGTTGTACTCTTCCTTGTGTGCTTTTCCTCTGTTAGACGTTTTCTTTCAGTTCCTCCTGATCTTCTACCTTCTGTTGCATCGCGATGAGCTCGGAGTAAGCATTCTTACGAAGAGCTTCATAGCATCCATATCTTAGAGCTAGAGTGATCTTAGAAGCCATAGGAATCTTCCCGAAGCTTCGCGCTTCAATTCGACACTTTTCGTGCATCTTAGTTGGTTCAAGAAGGAGAACCAACCGACTAGATTCCAAACTAGTCGGTCAGGAACTCTTCTGGAACCGACTAGTTCATTAAATCAATTATTCAGGAGTTACTGTTTACTCTTAGTCGGTCTAAGAACAACCACCGACCGACTAGATGTGAAACTAGTCGGTCAGAACTTGCTCTCAGACCGACTAGTTCCTTTGATTAATTTCACCTAAGTTACTGTTTATCGTAGTCGGTCAATGAACACTCACCGACCGACTAGTTTCCAAACTAGTCGGTCAGCCGCCCTTCATGGACCGACTAACTGGCCCCGAAACCCTAGGTTTTATTTCCGCCGCCGGGTTGTTTCTATTTAAACCCCCGACTCTTTTCACTCTTCTTTCATTTCTTCTGAGCCATTTTCTCCCCCAAATCATCCTCCAACATTTCCCCAAGCCATTCCTTCTTCCTTGGAGCTTCCCTCTCGCCATTCTTGCGCCGGCCACCTCCCTTAGGCCGTCGGCCAACCCCAAAACCCCCCAAATCCCAATTTCTCCAGATGTTCTCGCCATTTCCAGATCTGAGCCATAGTTCTCCGGATCGTTCCTCCGTTGTCGTGCTTGCTCGGCATCGTTCTTCCGCTACGATACGGTTAGTAAATCGATCCTCTAATATTCTCTTAACCCACATTGTGATTTTGTTAAACCCTAATAAAAATGGATATTAGACGTCGTAGATTCGATTATAATTCTGGATTGGTTATTGTTTTGATGTTGTTTTGCCATGGCAGCGATCCCATCTCCGTAGTTAACATTTTGTGACGTGTCTCGTTGATCGTCATCCTTGGTGCCAGACAAGTGAAACTTGCCAACCTCGCTTTAGGCCATGTTTTTAGGCCAATACTTTGTTTTAGCGTGAAAGAGACTAGACCGTGAAATGATATCGGTCTAGGCGCAATTTTAATTCTAGCTTGACAACGAAGCTAGAATTTCCCCTGTCATGACATGTCATACAATTGCCTGTCATGTTTAATTTCCTTAACGGTACGCAATTTAAATTGAATATCTGCCCTGCATTGCATTCTTTACATGCCATTTGATTGGTATGTTACATCGTAGCACACGCTACCAAATACATGTACAATCCGTGTTTCCGTGTTTCCGGATAGGCACCTGCTATGCGGGCATAACCCTACGCCAAACGTGTTAAAAACACTTCCTGGCTCATGATCCAGAAGCGAGCATTACGTGTTCGGGGGTAATGCCCTGGCTCGACACACGTGGAGGGGTAGAGATAAACGGTCACTTGAGCTTAGGAGTTGGCCCGATCAGCCACTCTAGCCAACATGCGGAATCTCTGTGCACGACGTGTTTACTTAATGTGATTTACTTGACTCGTACTTGTCCGTGTTTATACTTGTAAAACTTATCATCCATGCCATACTTGCCACTTGCTACTTGTTACTTGCACTTTACTTGTTACTTCCATCCTATACTTGCCATGCTATGCATCATACTATAACTGCTAGGTTGTTAGTTTACCTTCCTTTCAGTTTCCTTGCCCAAGTCTTTTAGACTTGCTGACATGTGCCCCTTGCTCTTTTGGGTGTCACATGTTAGACTCTGAGCCAGAGACCGTAGCTGAGTACGTGGATGTTGCTGACACTGAGCCTGAGTCCACGTCTGCTCAGGAGGAGTTTTGTGGACACCGGTGACCTTCTTAGGATCTTACGGAGCTTCCTTTTTTCGGATTTCTGTTAGTTGTCGGTGCGTGGCACCATGTTTTGTGCCAGAGACCGTAGCTGAGTACGTGGATGTTGCTGACGCTGAGCCTGAGTCCATGTCTGCTCAGGAGGAGTTTTGTGGACACCGGTGACCTTCTTAGGATCTTACGGAGCTTCCTTTTTTTAGGATTTCTGTTAGTTTTCGGTGCGTGGCACCATGTTTTGTACTTGTACTTTTGTTCGCCACGCTGGGCCCTTTAGATTCTTTTATCTTTAAGCCTGGTGGCTTTTCTGTGATGTTGGAACTTATTTATGGATATATTGAGAATACCCTTTTGTCTCATTTCCTTATTATTATCTTTGTTTCGTTTCGCGTTGCAAGGGCCTGCCACTAATATGTTGATTGACGCTTATCGGACTTGCGGCTTTGCAGCTTCGAGTCTGAGCGGACCTATTCACGTCTCGCCTCCTCATTTTTGGGAAGCGGGGCATGACAGGTTTTGTTTGTGGCCCATGCAGGTCCAATCTTGCAATTGCGAATTATCGGAACAACGATAATAACTATGGAATGTCCATTAAATAAATTGCAACACCCGAATCATAAGCCTTGAGCCTAGTCTAGTCGTTCTCCTATGTCACTAGGTGGTAAGAAGACTTAGTTAGACGTCGGTGCTGTTGTGATATGGTTCCCCGGATTTGGTTTTGGATGATGAGTAAACATAAATAATGGATACTAACTTATTTGTGAGCGTAGTTATGGAGATCGTCGCCAAAATACCACGTACAACAAAAGCGACGTCTCAAGACTTCTCAATACGCATGATCGTGTGCCTGGAGCATCGTTGAAGCTCAAGGAGCAATATTGAAGTCAAGAAGAATGAAGATTGAAGCTTTGAAGACGGCTCGTAAGGTTTAATTTATAGTCTTCTAGCTTCATGATTAGAATGTTAAGCCTTGAGTAGGACTTACTTTATAATCTTCATTTCGTTCATATCTTAGAGCTAGGATATTCATAGAAGCCATTAGAAACTTTCCCGAAGCCTATCGCTTCTTCCCTCGGCTTCGTGTGCATGTTAGTTGGTTCAAGAAGAGTCACCAACCGACTAGATGACGATCTAGTCGGTCAGCAACTCTACATGAACCGACTAGATGCCTTGCTATATTCAGCTCTTTCCAGGTTGATCAATTAGTCGGTCAAAGAAGAGTCACCGACCGACTAGATGACGATCTAGTCGGTTAGGAATCCTTCTTAGACCGACTAGTTGAGCTTGCCTCTGTACAGCCTGAGTTACTGTTTCGAGTTAGTCGGTCAAAGAACGTTTACCGACCGACTAGTTGAGAAACTAGTCGGTCAGCATTTGTTCTTAAACCGACTAAGTCATCTTGAAGTCAACCTATTCTATTTCAACGTTAGTCGGTCAAAGATCATTCACCGACCGACTAGTTGTGAAACTAGTCGGTCGGCAAGTCTTCTTAGACCGACTAGTTGTCTTTGCCTGTACTTCGACTTCTTGGCTGTTCTACCGTTAGTCGGTCTACGTTGTATCACCGACCGACTAGTTGATGAACTAGTCGGTCAGTGATCCTTCTTTGACCGACTAGTCTGGTTCAGAATAGAGCCGTTGGAGCTTTTCTTGAAACGTTTTTCTCTCCCTCTCTCCTCTATCCTATATATAGTTGGAGGGGGTCTTTCATAAGTTTCAAGGCTGCCATTTTAGAGATTTAGAGAAATCTAAGAGAAGCTATTCAACTCCATTCTAAAGCTTTCTCTTCCTCACAAGAATCTCTCCCTCAACTCTTTGAGCCATTTCCTCAAGAGAGATTCTCTCCATTGTGAGCCTTCCAAGCCTATAGCTTGATCCAAAGTCACCATCCTCCATCCTAGCCTTCGATCGCTGATCTTATTGGTGGAGATTCGGTTTGGTGACACTCTCTCCTCAAAATCCATCATTGCCCTAATTTGGTAAGTTTACTCAAGGCATAGGATTTTGTACGGTAAGAGTTTATTTCATTTCATATTTGAATTGTAAGTTTCACTCTCGGTTGTGAGAGTGTGGTTGTGATCCCGGTTTGTGGGAGTCACAAATTACTTTGTGTATGATTTGACTTGTGAAGGTTGTTCACAAGTATTTCATAGTGGAAATCTTGAGTTAGGGTTGCTAACTCAAGTATCCGGAGGGGATCCGGGTGGTTGGGACGTAGGATCACCGGGAACAAGTTGGGGAGACTTGGGTGGATCCGAACCCAGTAATATTGTTTGTTTGCGTTTGTTTTAATTCTTGTTGATAATTGTTTAATTCCGCATTGTCGTTTGTTTCTTGCACAATAATTAGGAATAACTATCTTGATTATTTTAAGTACTATTCACCCCCCCCTCTAGTACGTGTGCAGTAGCTACCACAGGGCACTACAATTGGTATCGGAGCCAAGGTTAAAGCTATGACGAACAACGACTACAACGTCTTCAAGGATCGTCAAGGAGCCTCCTCAGTTTTAGAAGGGCAATCTTCATCTAGGCCTCCTTCATTCAATGGTACCAACTACGGGTACTGGAAATGCCGAATGGAAACGTACCTCCGGAGCGCTTCACTTTGGAGAGCCACGATGAATGAGTACGTCGAGCCCTCCGAACAAGATTTCGCAAAGTGGTCTCCCGCGGAGGTCTCCGCGGAGGTAAGTAATGCCAAGGCAATGAACGCCTTGCAATGCGCATTGGAGCCCGAGGACTTCAATAAGATATGCACATGTAAGAGTGCATATCAAATTTGGAACTCCCTCCTCATATTACATGAAGGGACGAGTCGGGTAAGAGATTCTAAACTCGTTGTCGTGAACAAAGATTACGAATTATTTCATATGCTGCAGGGTGAAAAGATGAAAGAGTATTATGCTCGATTCGTCGACATCACAAACGAGTTGGAAGCTCTTGGGAAGACCTACACCCAAAAGGAGAAAGTCTCGAAGATAATCGATGGACTTCCTTCTTGTTGGGAGAAGCGTACCTTCGCCATCGAGGAAGGTAATGACATGAAAACTTATACTGTTACTCAACTAATGGGTACCTTGATGTCATACGAGGTACGCAAGGATAGCAAGCTCATGATGAAAGAAAAGATGAAGTCGTACTTGAAGCAAGACGAGCCTAAGAAAAAGGCGATTGCATACAAGGCCGCTCCATCTACCGATGATGAGGAATCGGAAGAAGAATCGGACGATGAGTTGGACATGGAAGCTTTGGCCGATATGGCAAAGAAGTTCCTCCGATTCTTCCGACAAGGTAAGTTGAATTGTAAATCTAAATTTATTTCGACTAATGTTTCTACTCCCGTGTGTTACAAATGCAATAAGCCAGGACATATCAAGCCGGATTGTCCTCTCTACAAACACAAGGGAAAATGGAAGGGATCCAAGCACGACAAGTCAAGAAAGCACAAGAAAGGGCTTGTCGGCACTTTCACCGACTCCGACTCCTCAAGTGGAGAGTCGGACGATGAAAGAGTGGAGAATGCACACACGTGCTTCATGGGAAAAGAGGATCGTGATGAAGAGACTTCCTCCGATGAAAGCGAGGATGGAAGCGAGGATGAAGGCGAAGAGGTAACCAATGATGAACTTAGAATAGCCAATGAACAATTATGGAATAAGTTTTCTAATATGGCTACTAAGTTTATGAAGACTAAAAATGAATTAGATAGTCTTAAAAACTCGCCTAAGCCTTTCATCGTCAACAACGACACCGTTGTTGATGGGTTGAGAAATGAGATTGAAAATCTCAAGTCTCAACTTGAGCATGTTCATATCGAGGATTCGGATGAACATGTGATAGCGGATTTGACGTCTCAAATCTCAACTTTGAGCATTGAGAATAAAAATCTCAAATCACGTGTTTGTGCACTTGCATCGCAAGTGTCCACTTTGGATGCTTCTTTGCATTCTCTCACCGAGAAGCATGAGAGCACATTAGGCCGAATTCATGAATTCAATAAAGGTAAGGGCAAGTTGGATAATATCCTAAATGACTTACCTCCGGCCAATCATCACATTGGTTTGGGGTATAAGATGGGAGATTCATCCAAATCGTCCACCACCTTTGTTAGGCCATCTTCCGATGCTTCTACTAGTGGAAGTAAACACGTCATGGGTAGTTCTTCTACCAATGGTGCTTCCGCTAGGAACACGCCCCCATTTGGAAAGAAACCCACTTTGGGTGGACCTCCAAAGAAGGGTCATGCTTTCATGTATACCATGCCACGTAGGAACACAAATCCTACCCCACATGTTAGCACATATGCCGATTTCTATGCTCCGCACCCACGAGCACGTGCACACCTTATGAGACACACGCATGCACGTGTTCCTCCACATCCATATGTTCATCCTCATTCTCATATGAATAATTATCGTCATGCACCATTGCATCGCATGCCATATGCTTACCCTCGATATGCATCACATAGAAATCAACAACATATGCATGTTCCCAATAGGATTAGGACTCCCAAGACTTACACCATTTGGGGTCCGAAGAACACAAGCATGCATAATAAAAATTTATATGTAAAATCGTTTATTAATGATGTTATTTTGAATGATAATTATGTTGGGAAATCAAGTTCCTCTTGGACTTGGTTTCCGAAGGGTTAGTTTCCTTTGACCCTTCATTGCTTGGTACCATAAGTTTAAATTTCATTTTATGGGTACCAAAGCAATTGTGGTTTGTATGGGTTACATTTAATTTGAATTTAGTTAGCTAAATTTATTGCCTAACCCATAGGATCCAAAAGGATTTTTGGATACCAAAATGATATTCTCTAGGTTAAATCCACCATGAGATACCAACCCTACCAACTCCGTGATTTGCAAGGATTTTCGTTCGAATGGAGTTGTTGGTGCTTGAGTGATGCACCAAAGTAGGGGGAGCTTAATGTTGTAAGTATTTTCATACTTTTGATTCACATTGGTATCCATTGGTAGATTATATTACAATTGGTATCATTTTGCTTCATTTCGTATGCTAGATTAGTGTATGTCATTGTTATATGATGTTCTATCTATTTTTTGGCATAACATTCTTGCATGCTACATTTAGTATGCACATCGGATTATTTTTGTCTCTGATGTTGATTTCGTCGTTCGACGATTTTATGGATTTAATAGAATTCTTTCTATGGAAACATAGAATTGTTTTCCATGCATTCTATTGATTTTGGAGAGTATGTTCCAAAACTCAATAAGTGAAATCGATTTGAGTTTTGATGATTTCGTATTTCAATTTTCGCCTATGGCTTGGTGATTTCGTTTTCCGATTTTCGCCTATGGCTAGATGATTTGGTATTTCGTATTTCGCCTATGGCTTGATGATTTCGTATTTCAATTTTCGCCTATGGCTTGGTGATTTCGTTTTCCGATTTTCGCCTATGGCTAGATGATTTGGTATTTCGTATTTCGCCTATGGTTTGATGATTTCGGTTTCCGATTTTCGACTTTGGTCTCCTTGACACGCTTTGCTTTTATTCGGTATTTTGTATTTGATATTTTGCTTTGGTGTTATTTTGGACCTTGGTCGTATTCTTCGACTCCCATGTGTTATTTTTTAGCCATTTCTTTTGTCTCCTCCCGCTCTTTTTGCTAATGCCAAAGGGGGAGAGATATAATAATGACAATGTGCTAATTAATAATTCAAAGGAATTTACCATGAATCTAATTTGATGTGTTAGATTCAGGGCCATGAATCTAATTTGATGTGTTAGATTCAGGGGGAGTAAAGATATAAAATGGATTTAAATCCTATATGTCAATATGTGGTTCATATTTCATATCTTCCCTCGCTGCTTGATGCATATGAATATTATTGAATATGGAACTAACGTGTCATCAATGCAGGGGGAGTAAGTAAATTTCAATTGAATCATTATTATTGCTTATTATTTATGATTGGTTTGTCATCACCAAAAAGGGGGAGAATGTTGTGATATGGTTCCCCGGATTTGGTTTTGGATGATGAGCAAACATAAATAATGGATACTAACTTATTTGTGAGCGCAGTTATGGAGATCGTCGCCAAAATACCACGTACAACAAAAGTGACGTCTCAAGACTTCTCAATACGCGTGATCGTGTGCCTGGAGCATCGTTGAAGCTCAAGGAGCAATATTGAAGTCAAGAAGAATGAAGATTGAAGCTTTGAAGACGGCTCGTAAGGTTTAATTTATAGTCTTCTAGCTTCATGATTAGAATGTTAAGCCTTGAGTAGGACTTACTTTATAATCTTCATTTCGTTCATATCTTAGAGCTAGGATATTCATAGAAGCCATTAGAAACTTTCCCGAAGCCTATCGCTTCTTCCCTCGGCTTCGTGTGCATGTTAGTTGGTTCAAGAAGAGTCACCAACCGACTAGATGACGATCTAGTCGGTCAGCAACTCTACATGAACCGACTAGATGCCTTGCTATATTCAGCTCTTTCCAGGTTGATCAATTAGTCGGTCAAAGAAGAGTCACCGACCGACTAGATGACGATCTAGTCGGTTAGGAATCCTTCTTAGACCGACTAGTTGAGCTTGCCTCTGTACAGCCTGAGTTACTGTTTCGAGTTAGTCGGTCAAAGAACGTTTACCGACCGACTAGTTGAGAAACTAGTCGGTCAGCATTTGTTCTTAAACCGACTAAGTCATCTTGAAGTCAACCTATTCTATTTCGACGTTAGTCGGTCAAAGATCATTCACCGACCGACTAGTTGTGAAACTAGTCGGTCGGCAAGTCTTCTTAGACCGACTAGTTGTCTTTGCCTGTACTTCGACTTCATGGTTGTTCTACCGTTAGTCGGTCTACGTTGTATCACCGACCGACTAGTTGATGAACTAGTCGGTCAGTGATCCTTCTTTGACCGACTAGTCTGGTTCAGAATAGAGCCGTTGGAGCTTTTCTTGAAACGTTTTTCTCTCCCTCTCTCCTCTATCCTATATATAGTTGGAGGGGGTCTTTCATAAGTTTCAAGGCTGCCATTTTAGAGATTTAGAGAAATCTAAGAGAAGCTATTCAACTCCATTCTAAAGCTTTCTCTTCCTCACAAGAATCTCTCCCTCAACTCTTTGAGCCATTTCCTCAAGAGAGATTCTCTCCATTGTGAGCCTTCCAAGCCTAGAGCTTGATCCAAAGTCACCATCCTCCATCCTAGCCTTCGATCGCTGATCTTATTGGTGGAGATTCGGTTTGGTGACACTCTCTCCTCAAAATCCATCATTGCCCTAATTTGGTAAGTTTACTCAAGGCATAGGATTTTGTACGGTAAGAGTTTATTTCATTTCATATTTGAATTGTAAGTTTCACTCTCGGTTGTGAGAGTGTGGTTGTGATCCCGGTTTGTGGGAGTCACAAATTACTTTGTGTATGATTTGACTTGTGAAGGTTGTTCACAAGTATTTCATAGTGGAAATCTTGAGTTAGGGTTGCTAACTCAAGTATCCGGAGGGGATCCGGGTGGTTGGGACGTAGGATCACCGGGAACAAGTCGGGGAGACTTGGGTGGATCCGAACCCAGTAATATTGTTTGTTTGCGTTTGTTTTAATTCTTGTTGATAATTGTTTAATTCCGCATTGTCGTTTGTTTCTTGCACAATAATTAGGAATAACTATCTTGATTATTTTAAGTACTATTCACCCCCCCCTCTAGTACGTGTGCAGTAGCTACCACAGGGCACTACAGGTGCTTGCTAGTTAGAGGCCTCTGATTGTTAGTTAGACTCCATGCTAGGAATTGATTCAATCGTCATAGGAGTTACCTTAGTGGTTTTTGCCTGACCCTGACCATATTAGACTTCTAGAATTCCTTAGTCGTTCGCTTGGGTTCATCAATTTCGGACCAAGCTGAACGCGTTTCATTGCCGTCTAGCCCCTTAGAAAGTCGTAGCGCTTAGTCTCTAAAATCTTTAGTTGGTCGACCGTAGGAGTTTTCCCGTAGATTTTCCTGGTTCATATCCTAGGCGTACGTATGTTTTGATCAACCGACCATTTTCCTTGCCTCGATTCACGAGATCGCCTCATGACAATCGTCGTTAATTTTCAAACCTCTTCGTTACAAATCTTGAAGCCGTTTGAAAGTGTTTTCGATGTTCTTCAATCGCTAAAGTTTAAACTCGTTCGAAAACTTTTAATATATATACTTGGACTTCATGCTCTTCCGTTGACTTGAATTCATTTTTTTTTTTGAATTTCGAAAGTTTTGACGAGATTTTGATTATTGTTTTATAATGTTTTTCCAGCCTATACTTTTCATACCTATTTAAATACATTGTCCCTCCTTATATAAATTTTATTCTGAACCGTACTTTTATTTTGATCAATTCGATTTATAATTTTTCCTTTCTTATTTATGATAATCAAATGACTCGTCGCGCTTCCTTTAATATACTTTTCAAGTCACATGGGATTTCAGCTTTCAGCAAGTCGACTTTATGCACATCGTTTTCCCTATTTCAGATTATTTTGTAAAATCACTATTTCATAACCATTTACGGATCTAGCCCTTCCATAATTTGGTTTTAAAGTCTTACTACCAAATTTTGATGATTCTACTACTAAGTTAATATTATCTTTCCGTTCACCATACATGCTTTAGAATAATTTCTAAATTAAATAGAATTTCAATTATTTTCGTTGAGCTCGTATGTTAAGAGCTTTGTGTAAATCAGTTCTGTTTGACAAATCCTGATTCCTCTAAAAGTAGTTTCAATAATGATTACTTTAAATTTTCCATGGCTTAAAGACTTTGAAAGCATTTAACCTGAGTTTAAATTCTTCAGTTAATTTAATTTCGTTTCAAACTTTGCAAACATTATTAAATTACTACCGTGTAATATTTTCTAAACTACGTCCTTAATATTCGTGCGAATGATCTACTTCCTTTTTATAATAATTTTCGATAAACCAATAAACCGTTTTCTCTTATTATGAATATTCGACTCAAACTTATTTCGAACAAATTGCCTTATCGATCTCCAAAATATTTTTTTTATACAGACGAGGACTCCAACTTTTGAAGTACAACAGTTTTCAAATTTCACATATTTTAGCTTATGATATTTACACTATTTTCTTTTCTCTAACCTATAAAGTATCACTACATCTCCCTTTCCTCTACCTAAGCATTCACAAGTGAATCGCAGTTCCACCTAACCAAGCTGTCTTCTTGTATTCGTCTTATCTGAACTCGTGCTTATCGATCCTTCCCTCGTCACGCTTTCGACCTAGGTCTCCCTCTATTGCTTAGGCTTTAGTGCTCGTCTATGTCTGTGTCAACCCAAATTTGTGAGTAGGCCTTTGGACCTTTGTGATGTTGTCGTGGTGCATGTACCTAAGTTGTGTATATGGGCTTGAATGAGTGTGCTCCATAGTATATTAATGATTGCATGTTGTGTGATATATACATATTCAGAGTATTCGTGATATTATGAAGTTGTTTATGTGTTAGTATTTATAGGTATGTGTGAGGATAGCTATTCCACTCTAAGGGCGTCTGTGTATATGGATAAGTGTTGGAATATCTAATGAGGTATATGTAGTTGGAGATACTTATAATGTTTGAAATAATATGTTGGTAAAGCTATGTGTTTGATAGGAGTAATAATAATAGGTGTACGTATAGTTCTGTGAGTAGGCCTATTTTATGACCTATGTGTGAGTACGTGTGGGTATGTGCTAGTGCGTGGATACATATGGTGTTTAGGCGTAAGTAGTTATGTATTTGCTGCATGAGTATATAGGTGATATACATATGGTACTAAGATTATAATTTTGATTGGTATTGCTTGCTTTTACAGGATGTTGTATGCGTGTATACCGTGAGGTATACACGACTATTGTATATCGTAACTATGTATGGAGTAGATGTGATGGTATACTATTTATAGGTAGTAGGATATGGCGTGAATATAAGTTCTACTTGTGTGTGACTATACGGAGAATGCATATATTAGGGAAGGTATTATAATTATACGTGTATTGGTACTGGTGAATATTATTATGGTATGTATGTGGTTATGTTGGTAGATGTATATATATATTAGAGTGTGGTGTTGGTATATGTATAGATAATGTGTTACGTATATAGAGTGTTCCGATATGTGTTCTGAGTCTCACTCAAGCTTGAGTGGGTATACTCTAAGTATATTGTTATGTATGTTCGTAGTTGCATATAGCGATGTTTGATGTATGTGTAGTGATAGGGGTGTTTGTGCCTGGTTGTGTTACGCACATGATTGTGGGTCGCTATACCAGCATATAGTTATAGGTGTTGGTCTTGTGGTATAGTTATCACTAATGACTTGCCTATGTGAACGTATGTGTGCTAGCTAAACTAAGTGTGTAGATGTACTGAGTTTAAAATGGTATGTTTGGTATATATGAGTGAAATGTAGCGTGTGTGGGTGTGCACCATGCACGGGTAAGTATGTGCCTAGTTATAAGTTTTGGTGACTATGGAATATGTGGTGTGTCGTAAATACAGTTATAGGACCGTATGTGATGTGAATATATGGTGAAATAATTGCATGCATTTGAATGACTATATATTGTGAAATTATAGTGGAGGTGAATGTATAATAGCTATAGTAAAACTTGACTTAATAATGATATGGTGTGACTACATATGTTGATATGGTTGGTATTGGATGTGTACTAGGAGATATAGGGAGTAGTGTATCCTTATTGCTTGGTTCGTAGGTAGTTATCTAAACGTGGGGTACTACGATGGTAATTGCTGGAGTGAAATATTGTAAGTATCTGAACTATTGTTTTGTACTAGGTAAGTAGTAGATGTGTATACATATGATTGAAATACGTGCATGCCCTTGATTGACTATGATAGGTATAAGTGTTAATGTGCGTGAATATATATATATATGTACATGTTAGTAGGGATAATGTTTGACTACCTAGTGCATACGTGAGCATTGTAATGACTATACCTGATTGAATTATAATGTGATGTGATTAGGAAAGCTCTAGTCTAGCTAAAGTTATATTTATAGTTAGAAAGTCCGAGGACGGACTTTATTTTAAGGTGGGGAGGATGTAACGACCGCTTTTCGATCGTATCTTCTTCGTGCACGTGCTTTTGACCGTGCACGTATTTGTTTTAGACCTTGTCTGTTTTGAACACCTTGGTGTGATATGTCGTTGTAACGATTGGTTTTCGTCTATGTTTTGTCTTCTATATATATATATCATGGTTGTACTCTTCCTTGTGTGCTTTTCCTCTGTTAGACGTTTTCTTTCAGTTCCTCCTGATCTTCTACCTTCCGTTGCATCGCGATGAGCTCGGAGTAAGCATTCTTGCGAAGAGCTTCATAGCATCCATATCTTAGATCTAGAGTGATCTTAGAAGCCATAGGAATCTTCCCGAAGCTTCGCGCTTCAATTCGACACTTTTCGTGCATCTTAGTTGGTTCAAGAAGGAGAACCAACCGACTAGATTCCAAACTAGTCGGTTAGGAACTCTTCTGGAACCGACTAGTTCATTAAATCAATTATTCAGGAGTTACTGTTTACTCTTAGTCGGTCTAAGAACAACCACCGACCGACTAGATGTGAAACTAGTCGGTCAGAACTTGCTCTCAGACCGACTAGTTCCTTTGATTAATTTCACCTAAGTTACTGTTTATCGTTAGTCGGTCAATGAACACTCACCGACCGACTAGTTCCCAAACTAGTCGGTCAGCCGCCCTTCATGGACCGACTAACTGGCCCCGAAACCCTAGGTTTCATTTCCACCGTCGGGTTGTTTCTATTTAAACCCCGACTCTTTTCACTCTTCTTTCATTTCTTCTGAGCCATTTTCTCCCCCAAATCATCCTCCAACATTTCCCCAAGATATTCCTTCTTCCTTGGAGCTTCCCTCTCGCCATTCTTGCGCCGGCCACCTCCCTTAGGCCGCCGGCCAACCCCAAAACCCCCCAAATCCCAATTTCTCCAGATTTTCTCGCCATTTCCAGATCTGAGCCATAGTTCTCCGGATCGTTCCTCCGTTGCCGTGCTTGCTCGGCATCGTTCTTCCGCTACGATACGGTTAGTAAATCGATCCTCTAATATTCTCTTAACCCACATTGTGATTTTGTTAAACCCTAATAAAAATGGATATTAGACGTCATAGATTCGATTATAATTCTGGATTGGTTATTGTTCTGATGTTGTTTTGCCATGGCAGCGATCCCATCTTCGTAGTTAACATTTTGTGACGTGTCTCGTTGATCGTCATCCTTGGTGCCAGGCAAGTGAAACTTGCCAACCTCGCTTTAGGCCATGTTTTTAGGCCAATACTTTGTTTTAGCGTGAAAGAGACTAGACCGTGAAATGATAGCGGTCTAGGCGCAATTTCAATTCTAGCTTGACAACGAAGCTAGAATTTCCCCTGTCATGACATGTCATACAATTACCTGTCATGTTTAATTTCCTTAACGGTACGCAATTTAAATTGAATATCTGCCATGCATTGCATTCTTTACATGCCATTTGATTGGTATGTTGCATCGTAGCACACGCTACCAAATACATGTACAATCCGTGTTTCCATGTTTCCGACTAGGCACCTGCTATGCGGGCATAACCCTACGCCATACATGTTAAAAACACTTCCTGGCTCGTGATCCAGAAGCGAGCATTACGTGTTCGGGGGTAATGCCCTGGCTCGACACACGTGGAGGGGTAGGGATAAACGGTCACTTGAGCTTAGGAGTTGGCCCGATCAGCCACTCTAGCCAACATGCGGAATCTCTGTGCACGACGTGTTTACTTGACGTGATTTACTTGACTCGTACTTTTCTGTGTTTATACTTGTAAAACTTGTCATCCATGCCATACTTGCCACTTGCTACTTGTTACTTGCACTTTACTTTACTTGTTACTTCCGTCCTATACTTGTCATGCTATGCATCATACTATAACTGCTAGGTTGTTAGTTTACCTTCCTTTCAGTTTCCTTGCCCAAGTCTTTTAGACTTGCTGACATGTGCCCCTTGCTCTTTTGGGTGTCACATGTTAGACTCTGAGCCAGAGACCGTAGCTGAGTACGTGGATGTTGCTGACGCTGAGCCTGAGTCCATGTCTGCTCAGGAGGAGTTTTGTGGACACCGGTGACCTTCTTAGGATCTTACGGAGCTTCCTTTTGTTTTAGGATTTCTGTTAGTTGTCGATGCGTGGCACCATGTTTTGTACTTGTACTTTTGTTCGCCACGTTGGGCCCTTTAGATTCTTTTATCTTTAAGCCTGGTGGCTTTTCTGTGATGTTGGAACTTATTTATGGATATATTGAGAATACCCTTTTGTCTCATTTCCTTATTATTATCTTTGTTTCGTTTCGCGTTGCAAGGGCCTGCCACTAATATGTTGATTGACGCTTATCGGATTTGCGGCTTTGCAGCTTCAAGTCTGAGCGGACCTATTCACGTCTCGCCTCCTCATTTTTAGGAAGCGGGGCATGACAGCGCATCCATAAAGAGTTACGAATATTCCAAGTTGATGAAGATAGGCATAAAACTCCAAACCAACACCCTAAAAGGTGGTTTGTCAACTAATGATGCTTCAGTAGTTGACTAACCAGCATACAGAGTCTGCTAGGCGACAAGCAAAAATTTTGCATATTGTCCGTGTTGAGTAAAAAGTGATTCACAAACCAAAATTACTCATCGCGCATAGGGCTGTTGACGAACGAGCTTGAACGAGCTTGAACATGGAGCTTGGTTTTAAGCTTGGTTTTGTTCATGAACAAAATCCATGTTCAAGCTCTGTTTGTTTACTAACCGAGCTCTAAAAACCTATTCAAGCTTGTTCGTTAAGCTTACCGAACGAACGTAAATGAAGGTAAACGAACATTTACCGAGCTTGTTCACGAGTAGTTAATCGAACGTTCTGTTCGTTAACAAGACTTATCGAGCTTGTTCATTAACATGTTTAGGAACATGTTCGTGAACACACAATCAGTTTTGTTCATGAATAGATTTTCAATCAAACAAACGAACGTTAATTTTTTTAATTAGGAATAATACTATTTAGACATAATTGCCAATGACTAAATCAATTAAATAAAAGGATTAAATATTTGCAGGACAAAAACAAATAAATCCAGCATAATAGCTCCATAGACCTCATTACAAGCATCCATTCCAAGTATAGTAAAAAAATATAGTATTTGTCTAAATTTACTATTTTCGGTACATGTTCATTTACGAACACTTAACGAGCTTGTTCATGAACATCACTTAACGAGCTTGTTCACGAACACTTAACGAGCTTGTTCATGAACAGAAATAAACGAACACAGTTATGTTCAAGCTCTGTTCGTTTACTAACCGAGCTCTAAAAATCTGTTCAAGCTTGTTCATTAAGCTTCCTAAACGAACGTAAACGAACATGTACCGAGCTTCTTCACGAGTAGTTCGTCAAACGTTCTGTTCGTCAACAGCCCTAATCGTGTACAACATGGAAAATTTTATCCGTTGTGCACGATGGGTGATTTCTCATAATTCCTATGCACTGACATTGTCTCCTGATGTTAACCCTTCTGCTGCTACTACTGTTGGAGTTGCTTTGCCTTTGGTATGGGTGTCTGCGATCTTTGGTCTTCTTTCTGCTATGTCCATCTTGTTCTTCTACCATTAAAATTTTCTACAATAAGATTATTTAGTAGATTTATTTATCTAGCAATTAGTCAGCTGTTTGGGATTAGGAGAAAGATGATCTTGGTTTATGATGGTTTCATTTTCAATCATGTACATTGCGCTGTTTTTGGTATCTAATACAAAAATTATCTGGTTAAATTTAGATTGTTGTTCTTGTGTTTGTCTTCTAAAAATATGTTGATATGCTGATATTGTATTATCCTGAGATTCTGATTTCTTTTTCGGACAGAGACACGAGGTTCACATCTCAATTCTGGCAGAGTTTGCAGAAGAGTTTGGGTACGAGTCTGAGTTTCAGCACGGCGTACCATCCGCAGACAGATGGCCAGTCCGAGAGGACGATTCAGATCTTGGAGGACATGCTGAGGGCGTGCATGTTGGATTTCAAGGGTTCGTGGGAGGACCATCTACATCTGTGTTTTTAATCTATACACACACACAAAACGAAGAAGATACATTGCGTCTCATTAATAAGTTTTTAATGAAACAAAGAGCCTCGATAGAAGTATAATAACAGAAAAGGCTACAAAACAAAATAGTGATGGCAAGCAAATTTGATTGATGCGCAAACCAAAATTACTCATTGTACACAACAGTCAAAATTTTTGCATGTTGTGCATGTTGAGTAAAATTTATGCATTGACCAAAATTACTCATCACGCGTAACAGACAAAAAAATGTGCCTGACGGTGCGCGGTGAATTTTACACTGCTGTTCACTGTGTGTAACCTTGGTATGTGCATCACTTTTATGCACATCGCACACCAGTCAATATTTTTGCATGTAGTGTACAATGAGTAATTTGGTATGTGCGTGAAGTAATTTTTTGCAAGGGTATTTCAGGGTTTTGGCAGGTTCGTTATTTTTCAAAAAATTTATGTGGTATGTACGTAGATCAATTCGATGGGTGCGCAAATCAATTCCCTATTTTAATGGCAAAACTTGTAAATAAGTCTGAGCAAAAAGGTCTCTTTGCATAGTAATTCCTAGTAGTTGCAAATCATGGTAATGGAAAAGTGAATTGCTATGTGCACCTACTGTTTTATTCTGTTCACGACCCCCTTATTTACAAGTTTGCCATTACTCCATGGCACATCCCACTTATTTACAAGTTTGCAACTGAAATTACTCACCACGTACAACCAAGCGCAAATTTCCAAAAATGCCCTGAGTGTACCAACGGCCTAACGGCGACGGGTAGTGACGACGCCCTCTCCTCCGACATCCCGAGCCCCATCAGCCCCACCTCCGACCTCCCCAGCCCCCTTCCCCCACCTCCGACCTCCCCAGCCCAGCCCCCTCCGCCGCCCCATCCTCAAACCTCCTCAGCCCCCCCCCCCCCCACATCCCCCTCCGTCGACCTCCCCAGCCCCTCCCTCTTCCCTAGCCCCCTCCACTTGTTGTCGTCGTTGGCGGGTGGGGGTGGGGGTGGGAGGTGGGAGGTGGGGTTGGGAGGTGGCAACTGAGGGTAAAAGAGGAGTAATGGCAAACAATGACGGAACCAGGGCTTGTGTTTAGTGGGGTCCCCATGCTTATATATTTTTGATGGGGGCACAATACATAAATTTACACATATATATATATATATATATATATATATATATATATATATAAACATATATATACTAGTCATAACCCGTGCCCGCGGGCACAGTTCATTCAAGATGTTCCCCGAAAAATTATTTCCACCGCCACAATTTAATAGAACAATAAATTAGCGTAAAAATATTTAGCGGTACGGACACCTTTGGCGCGGAACAACAAATTCAGCGTCGAACAACAAATTTGGCGTCGCGCTTTCGGCGCAGAACAACAAATGAGCGTAAAAAAATCGACGCGGGTGCCTCCTGCGCAGGCGCCTTTGGCGCGGGCGCGGAACAACAAACCTCAACAATAACAAACAGCTATATCTTTCCCAAGGCACTTGTAATTTCAAAGTTTAGGTTCCCAAGGCACTTTTCACCCCAAATTTAATCTCCACAATATTTCCCAAGGCACTTCTAGTATCAAAGTTTAGGTTCCCAAGGCATTTCCCCCCCCCAAATTTAATCTCCACAATCTTTCCCAAGACACTTCTAATTTTAAAGTTTTGGTTTCCAAGACACTTTTCCCACCAAAATTTAAGTTTTTCTACTAAAATTTTCACAAAATCCAATCTCAACCATTGATTTTCCAAGATCAAATCCCAGCCACTTTTTATCTTGTCCTAGTCAGCCCTAGAATTCAAAAAACGTTGTCAAATGTATAATAGATACATATATACATATAACTTTTTTGAATTGTTGTGGAGGCCAATGCCCCAACAACCTAACACTTAGGTCCGCCCCTGATGGCAAACATGTAAATAAGTGGTTAATGCTCAGGAATAATGATAAACTTGTAAATAAGCGGTCGTGCACAGAATAAAATGGTATGTGCGCGTAGCACTACCCAATGGAAACTTATCCACGCTGTGAGAAGATATTTGAAGAAAGGGAAACTCTAGAGAGGTTTAAGGAGGGGTTTGAAACCACATGGCAGAAGACTGCTGAATTCTTACTTCAAATTGATTAATTTCTCATAACTCTGATGCTTTGAGATCTATCTCGACATATCTCGTTCGTTTCTTCTCCTAATTTTCCCATTAAATAAGCCAAACATTTTTGCTCCCTAAAAACCCATTACTGATTCCCTAACGACAACCCCAAAATAATGTTGAGAAATATTGCGAGAAAATCATCAATTATCGCTCAGAATTTTATCTCTCTCTGTTCTCTTCGATGCATCGCAATCTTCCCTGGTTTCTCTCAGAATTCACTCTCCTGCCATCAAAATCGCATCTTGGACGTCAAAACCCAATATAAGTACATGCTTTCTGAGCTGGGTATGCTCCAAATTAGAGAATGGTTGCCCCATTTGTTCGACCCCAAGCACCCAATTGCAAGCCCTCCTGTTTCTCTCACTATTTTCAAGGGTTTCGCCACGGCCACTGACGAAATTTGCAGCACCGACGGTGAAGAAGAAGAGATGCAATCCCTATTTGAAAATCTGAGCAAGAAAGGCGAGAACTTGGAGCATGTTCATCCCAAGAAAGCAGGTGGAATGGGCCGAGGGAAATACCAAAGGCTACGGCGCAGGCAAGTGAAGATCGAGACTGAAGCATGGGAGCATGCAGCAAAAGAGTACACGGAGTTCTTGGCTGATATGTGTGAGCAGAAGCTGGCCCCCAACTTGCCTTACATGAAGTCATTGTTTCTTGGTTGGTTCGAGCCGCTGAGGGATGCGATTGAGGCCGAGAAGGAGCTGTGCAGGGATGTGAACAAGCGGGCGGGGCATGGGCCCTATTTCTATCAGCTTCCAGCAGAGATGATGGCGGTCATCACGATGCATACGTTGATGAGCATGATGATGACTGGGGATGCTAGCAGAGGTGGCGTTCTCGTGGTTCATGCAGCTTGCCAGATAGGCGAGGCAATTGAGAATGAGGTATGTGATATTAGATTTTCGTGTCATCTTAAATTTTATTGCCACTGGTTAGGAGTAGAGTGCTTGTTTTTACTTAGTTACAATTTGTCTTTTCTATCTAAATAAGTAGCTTATAATTCTCGTAGGGTGGAAGAAAGAAATTCTGTAGATTTAACCGCGCTGTGGAAACACATTTCAATTTGGTTCTCCAGTTTGCATTATGTTTTTTTCCACTTGAATGCAATTGTCTACGAACAATGATTGCAACACATACATACTACATGTAATTTAGAGATTGCTTCATGGTTGCATGATCCTTATGGCAGACCGTGCTTTCTGTCTAGCTGTGTTTTAGGTGTTATGATAAGGTCCTCTATTGCCTATAGTTGCAATCGCCTATTGCCCAGGTCCTATCACTAATTTACTTGTTGATTTTTGATTGATAATTGGTGTAAAATTTCTGTTCTTCATTCTTCTAGTCTGCATTGTTGGGTTTGAGGTTGTGCTCCAGAGGAAGGATTCCACAATGATGGCTGTGAATTGCTAGTTGACAAAGATCATATGATGTTGTATGTGAGATATATTCAGGAGACCAGGCTAACTTCCTTGTCTAATTGTTGTTCCTTAAAACAATTTTGTGGATGGGTCAGTAGGAATGTTGGATATATTCTTATTTTCTGATTCGTGTGGGTAACATAGGATGTCACTTGAATGATTGTTTCATAGAAATAGTTTTTTGAGAAAAATCCTAATGGATACATACTGTGATGTTATAATATATATATGAACTAGTCATAACCCGTGCCCGCGGGCACGGTTCATGTAAGATTTTCCCCCGCCTTCACAGAACGAATTACTTTATGACAAAATTTAAGGATCAAAGAGGTTGTGCCAAAAAAGTGACTGCCAAAATACTTTGCATATTACATCAACTTAAATGATACCTTTTGATAACAACTGTCTTTTGATAACAATACAACTTCTTTTGGTCTTATGAAAAACACAATGTGAAGTGGATTATAACGTGCCAGAGTAGAAGTATAATTGGTGGAAAGCTTGTTAATTCCTTTCTTTGATGTTCAAAAAAATTGATCATCTTGCTGACATTTATATTTGAATATTACAGGTAGATTTGATACATGGAGCAATTTGCCATCATCTAGTTAAGAAAAACATTTCTACTTTACTTTGATTCTTCCGCACAACAAAGATGTAACCATCAGAATTTATCTTCCATAAGTGATTTCCAATTCCTTGCCATTCTTCAAAGCATTCTAAAAGGTGGAAAAGGAATTCGCATTACCAGGTTTAATAGCAATAGTCACTAAACCTATTCGCTCAATAAATGCCTAATCCTCTTTTGTATTCACGGATTTAATAATGGACGGTATTCAGAACATTACTTCATGACCATAATTGCATTAAAATTTAGCAATTATACTCAACATTTGTCCGCTCGCACCTCCACTACCATAGCCATTATTCTACATGAAAACTGCAGCTGATAAGATCGATTGTACATCGGAACCAGTAAAGGCAAAAAGTTATGTATGCATATATTACACATCGATCACCTCCCATATACACGCAGAGATAATGTTGAGGTACCCGAGAATATTTCCAACTGAGTTCGATAGCATGTGCACCAAACCTCTACCGATAGAGATAAGCGGATCTCCTTCTCTATGACAATCCTTTTGGGATCAATCTTACATTTTGAGGACATAAATTGACATGGTCTATTTCCTTGTTCTCTCCTAAATTTCGCTAAAGAACACCGATGAGAAAAATGATGGCAGATTTTTGTGAGGATTTTTTATGGAATATTAAAAATAGTGTTGTCGATAGTAATGCTGTCATATGAAATTCCCACTCTCTAACTCGCAAGCTCAGAGTCCAGCAGGGAAAACTGACAAAATGTGAACAGTGTACATGATCGAGTTGTCATGGTTGACCTGGTTCAATAAAAATATTAGTGCAATTTTCAACAGAATGATATTCCATAAAAAGAATGATATTCATAGAATGCTGCCAACCACAACAATGATCGTGTGTCATGGTTGAACCTAGTTCAATAAAAAGAATGCTATTCCATAAAAAGAATGCCTCCCGCATAAGCTTACAGAGGCTTGAGAATAGGAAATATTATACCGCACAAAGCTTCTTAAGTTTCAGAAATCGGTGAGGATGAAGTCCTTCTTCTTCATCTTCGAGGCCATAGAGAAGCACGTGATGGTGAGGAGCCGAACGATCCATGGCTCTATGGTCTGTAACGTAAAGATAACAAAATGTGTAGACAAATATAGCAAAATGATCAGAATATTGCAGCAGAGAGTGCCCAAACTTAAAAAGTTGCTTCTGCCATAATGTCAAATGGTATGTCACCATCACACATGACATCAGAAAAGGAACTGGCAGTAGCTACCGTTGGCTAGAAGAAATACATTTTGGTAATATCTGGAAGCTGGTTTGCTTCATAGATCATTCTTTTGCCCTTGCTAATTAGTTACCTGTTCTTATTCTCCTATTGAGATAATACACTTGTGACGTACAAAAGTTTTAAAAGAGTTGTCTTGGTAACATATTTGTAATCTCAATTTGTTTACGAAAAAGAACTATATATGGAAAGTCATTCCAAATTTTGATCTAGATTGTCATATAATTTTGGCACTTCTTTTGATCCATTGTGTAGGACATGTGTTACCAATTAAAAAGGCTAGAGGTTGTCAAGTTTATACCCAATGTAGTCTGACGTTTCAAGTGAAGGCCCAAGTTAAAGTTCTTTCACGACATTTTGCAGATTTATCTTGTCATGCGCAATCTTATTTTTCTTATATGTGTTAATAGACTATATTTGATAGATCATAAGTTACAATTTCTTTTTTGCTATCTGTGCAGCTGACTCTGGATATGTTATTGCAAAAGCCGGGGTTAAGAAAGTACCTTGTTTGCGAGGCAGAAGAGGTCAGGTTTCCAGTAGTTTATCAGGAACCGGGTGGATATCATATGAACGATCATGACCTCAAGTCTTTAAGATTGCTAATGGTAATAACTTTGACCTTTCTTGGGTTTGAGGTTTTTGTGCATCTAAAGATATTAAGTATGCACACACACATACATGTGTATGTTTATTTTGCCAGGGTCCAAGAAAAAAATTTCATGATATTTCTCGTCTGAAACCAAAGTGACAGAATTTGTTCTACAGCGATATATAGGTGTATATGGTAAGGTGCAAGGCAATCGTCAGGGAATGGTTACCTTGCTAACTGAATCCACGTGACTAACCAGATTATCTGTTAATTGATCTGACGTTGAGCTCTGCACAAAAGCAAACAAAGTCCCATCACCAAACAAATACATATATATTAAACATATACATTTCATATCATACTATCTCAATCTAAACCTTTTTATTACAGGACCTTCCTTAATAAGTATTCTTTTACCACTAATCAACCATAAAAATCCTCGATGAATCTTAATTATTTTGTGATATTACTCATAAAATTCATAAGGTAACATATATTAAAAGGAACTCCTAAGTGCCCAGAAATCATACCAATTATGTTGGGGATGTAAAGTTACACTGACACAACAGTAGTCTGAGCCATTCTCATTCCCTCTTTAAGCTCCTCATTTCAGTTTTGTTACCACTCACAAAGGAAAGAAATTACATAAGGAATGCACTAACATCAAGTGAACTCAATCAAATCACTGATAAGAGCAAACGTCTCTTTCCTTTCCTAATCCAGTCAAGCAAATTTCAAGTAATTGTCCCCCAAATTCTTATCAGTGATTTTCAAGCAAACAAAATTTTTATTAGCATCAAAACACCTAGAATGTAAGCATCAGCGATAAGAATTTGATAAAAATTGTTTGCCAACACCTAGAATTTCGGCGATTTTCATCAAAGCCGCAAAATTCCAGCGATTTTCAAGCAAACAAAATCGCTGATAATAATTATCAAAACACCTCAAAATTGCTTTAAATATAAAACAACAAACCATCCCCCCATTAGTGTCTTGTGAAAAGATAAAGTAGGAAGAAAAAACAATTAGTGAGAATGTTAGATAATATATGCGGAAAGGTGCACATTCAAATTGCAAGTAAAATATAGAACCTCCTACATTTGATGCAGTTTAGAATTAGAAGTGTATTAAGATTAATGGTTACATGAAGCTGGAAATTTATGTGAAGCCAGATAAAAGAAGAGAGGAAAAAGATAAGTCTGCAAGTGTAAATAAAAGGTACTAATATTAAAAATGAATGGTAAGCCAGCAAATTTAGAATGATAAAATAACAACACACAAATGTGAGCTCATTCACTGATGTTGATTTCCCAAGTACAAATATATCAATCTCATTCCAGCAACGCTTCAAATTACATGAGAACCAGAATCCAAACATAATCAAATTTTCAAGCTTCGTTTCTTCTTATTATTACCATATTATATACTTTTATGTTGCAATGGACAAAATATCGCATTTCCATTAACTAATTCATATCATTACGCTAAACCCTATATAATCAAACAGTTGAATTTGATGAAAACAGAACAAATCATCTCCTACGTTTAATTCTTCTTGCTAATGTATCAGTATTTTTATAATAAACTCCTACTAATCAGTTAAGTTCTCTTATTAACAAATCAGTTCTCTTATTAACAAATCAATCACTTGAACAGATCAAATCAGAGTATAAATACAGGAATTGGTAGATTGAAGAGTCGACAGAAACTTATGGGAGTCAACCGATTAACTATTCAAATCACACTTTAAACCCCAAAACCGAAAAAAATCAAAGCATCCAAGCGATTAAAGAGTCGACAAAAACTTACGGGAACAGAAACTTACGGGAGAATTGACTGACAATCCGTTCATTCGAGAGATCATTTTGGCAGCACTTAATTGATATATCCCAATCTCTTCATGTGTGCCCTAAGCCTCAAATCTAATGCTCCAGTTTTTCATCAAAAAATAGATAATGATTAAGAAACTCATGGTGCTCCTCTCATGCCTAAATCAACCTGAAAAATTGAGGAATCATTTAAAACGATGAGGCCAAAATGATTCAAAGATAAGGACCCAAAATGAATTAAAAATCTGCAAGAAATGATCATCTTCAATCTCCAATTACCAAAATTCATTAAAAATATGCAAATTAGCATCTCTAATATGCATTTTCAAGAAATGAGCTTCTCCCAAAACCAAATTCTGAAAAAGATTAACAAAAATGAATAAAAGGCAAAAATATTTGCGTGCTGCAATCATCTTATCAACTAATAGTCCTGTCACAGGCTCATGCATAACATGCTTATTGCCCACAAAATATCCTACCATTTTATAAGTTGATAATATGAAAGCATAGTATGAAAGTCAAAATCATGAGGGGATTACATTCGTTTTACAATAACACGCTCGCTTTTTTTTCCTAACGAATTTTCATGACAACAAATTTCTTAAGAACTGGAACATGTTTGTTGCAGAAATGAAAACCATTTCATTCAAATCTGTTCAAATCTCACTTACACTCTCCCAAAAATACAAAGTTGCAAATCAAAAATACTCATACACATCAAATTCAAACATAAAGGCATTTTTATCACCATTTTGGCTCTCTTCAAGTGCTACCTTGTGGATCTCATTGTATTTCTCATGCAAAGAAATTATGCCATCCAATAACCAAAATCCGATTTATGTAATGCAATCGATCGATCTCTCTCTTCAACCCTCCAATTGTCAACACCTAAGAACAGCAAGCATTAAAAATCGAGAACCACGGAACAACAGAAACGATTAAAATTTGTGGAAATCAAATACCAAGCTGATATTCTGGGCCCATTCATCCTCTTCACTCGCCTTTCTCTTCTGCAAAACTTGTTGAGATTCCCATCACCAAAATGAGCGAACTTTCTGCAAAATATTCAAATATTAACAAAATTTTCACCACCAATGAAAAAATGAGCAAACTTTCTGCAAAATATTCAAATAGAAATTAACAAACGCCGAATGATCAAAATCTACATGCAAAAATGCATGTTACAGGCAATAACCCAAAAAAACGATCAAATCTACACTAAAAACAGATTCAGGAAAAACAACTCCGTGTCATATTTGTCTATCCATTTCGTTTTTCTTACAAATTACAACATAATATATCATCAACCACACATTTAACTAATGGAGAAACATGGAGGTTAGACGACTGCTTATCATACAAATTCTGAAGCCCTCTTTTCTGCAACCAAAATTACAAAATAAACATAAATCAGTGGGGAAATATTGTTGGCAGTCGCATGCTTGCAAAGAACAATGCAAAACAAAGTGCTATAGATGATGGTGGATATTCTAGTAATTCACCATATTGGAAATATTCTCCGGAGATTAATTAATTCATGAACACCAATAAAGTGTTATCTACTTTGGAACTATTTCTTCAGGCTCTTGAGGCGACATAAAATAGAAACATTCAACAAAAGCTTAACGCATGCAGAGAGGAAGAACAAAAGCAATTGGAACATGATGAAGATAAAAAAAGCATAGCAATCAAAAGCCCAAAAAACCAAAGGGCCGAACCAAGACATCTTTCCTCTAAACAAAACGAAAGCCAAAAAAAGCTGCAGATCAAAAGATGTGTTCATAAAAAGCCTGGACAACACAGTCCCTCTTTTTTTAAAGACCAAGTCTCCTTTTAACTATAGCTCCCATCAACAAATTTTGGATTTGGTGTCAGGATATACTGTACTTTTTAAAAGAGACTCTTCATATCTCCCTGGCTGGCCCCTTTAATTGTTCGTCGTGTTGTCATTCATTCCAGTTACCCATAGCATCAGCATCAGCATCAGGCGCAGCTGATTCAAACAAAGAATTTAGACTGCAGCATTCACACATCAAACAAAGAATTTCTTTGATGAAAGAAAAGGAAGGGAAAACTAACATAGAGGAAGAAAAAATCGCATATTTTTTCTGCTCATTACCTAAAAGCAAGCTCACTCTTCTCTTGAACCTGATTCAATTTCTTTCTTCGAGTTTGATCTTTTTGGATGATGGGGATCTGAAGCAGAGTCATCGGTGATACCAATAGTGTGCATCGAGCTGTTGCATGCTTGAGCCATGCCTTTTGAACCGAGAGGATCTACTGCAGTTTGGGGCTTTAATCTGAGGTTTTTGGGGGAGGGAGGGGGAGGGAGGGAGAACAGGATAACCTTGTTGGCGGCCCGAAGTTTGTTTTGGGGAGAGAGAACAGGATAACATTGTTGGCGGCCCGAAGTTTGTTTTGGGGAACATGGTTTCAAATTTTTTGAGGAACATGTTTCCCCCCAAGCTTTGTTTCCCCCCAAGCTAGGGCTTGAGGATGAAGATGATGGAGATTTTTTGCGTGATCTGGGGTTGAGGCAGATATAATGAGTTCCCCCCGAAATTTTGGGTTCCCCCCAAAGCGTGTGGACGTCTGGTGGAGAACGCAATTTGAAAGGTGGTGCTGCAGGACGCGTGCGATTACGTGGCTTCATCCTGGCCGTTTCCCAGAGTGAATCCAGGCCGTTCTTGGTGATTGGGACAAACAAAATATGACTGGACTTATGACTGGGACAAAATTCAAAAAAGTCCTCCTTTATAGAATAGATATATGAGATATACATAGAAAGAGGTTCGCATAACACATGCGGGGGTCAGATACACCCAAATCCATGACGTGAGAACTCAAAACATACCCACTATACAAACATGATAGAATCAACTTAAAAGGAACCCATCCCACTCAAACCCCACTCAAACATGGCAATCACAATTACGCAAAAACTTTAGTCGCTCTAACTTTTGCATGAAAAGAAGACACATGCATAAAAAGACCTAAGACATCATTATTCCTCTTCATTCCTCCTCACTGGGCATGTCAAACATCACGATTGATATATTGAAGGAACCAAGAGCGGTAGATGGGAAGAAGGGACATGAAGCATGGTGAGGGGGTCTCCAAGGTATGGATACATCGAATCCTAATTGCCTGATCTTTGATTCACTCACCAATGACATTCGCAAGATGTGCAGTACGACGAGCTAAGTATACAGATGACGTAGAATTATTACAATTGTATCTTAGCCTTTATCAATTGAGCAGTTTTATCAGGCTCAATTATTTTGTTCCTTAGTTATCTATGGTTGGCTAGAGAGGTGACATGAGGGCTATTGCCTAGCTGCATGAAATCAACCATTGGATATATGAAAGGGGATGCAATTGGGCCTTTATTCGGAATCTGACCACCATAGTCTCTAACCTTTCACCCTCTCTGAATAACCAAGAAAAGTTCATTTGTGGATTATGCTTATCATTTTTCACATAAGTAGGGAATCTAAATATGCGTAGCATTATTAGCCGGTTTATTGAATAACCACTATTCCGGAGTTTGACATTTGATGGTGGTAGATTGTGATGTGCTAATAATATGAATCATGGTACAAAGTGGTTGAGCCTAAAACTCATTTAGTAGGTTAGCATTGATGTGTGCATTCTCTAATGGTGTCTGTAAAGGCCCGTTTCCTTATTTTAAAAGCCCATGCCCATGTTTTTTTGCTTTCCCCTTTTAATAAAACCCCACTCATTTCTCCCTCCCACACTCTCTTTTTTTCACGCGCCCGAGCCCAGCGAGAAACCCCCAGATGTTTTCCTTTCTCTCTCCCTCTCTCCCACACGCGACGAACCCATATCACGAGCCTGCGCCCCTTCGCCTTCGTTCCCCTCTGCGAGCGACAACCCGCGGCAGAAAATTAGGGTTTTCGAAACCCTAATCCCATCTTCAACCGCCTGATCTTCTCATGGTATATCCCAGTGATTTCGGAACCACGATTCACGCACGATAATATCTCTTCCCCTTTTCTCTCTCTCTCTCTCTCCTATTTATATGAAGGGATTTTTCTTAGGGTTTTGTGATGCGAAAGGTATCTTCTCTTCCAAAAGTATTCGTTTTACATATGGGCTTTCAATTGTTGCTTTTGGGGGCTTCGTTATTTGCTCTTTGGTTTCAGATCTGCTCTTGGGGCTTTTGGTTTTACTCTGTTGGCTTCAGATCTTTTATTATACTATCGCAACCTTCGATTTCAGGTAGATTCGATCCCTATTGAACGTTTAATTATTTTATTTTTGTAATGGAAGTGATGATTCATGTAGAAATTGAGAGGATTTCTCCTCCGATGAATACTTATGGCACCAACCCTAGCCTCGCGGCGCCTTAGCCGTTGTTTCGCTATTTTCGTTTAGACCCTTGTGTTGATATCTTGTTGTGATCAACCGCCGAGGTGGAAGGCTTGGACTAGGATAGTCGGTTTGATCACTATGGGGGTTCTCCTTTACCGGCGCTAGTTGCCGTGTGTTGTGAGGTTTTCGCTACAATGTTTTCCCATGTTGTTGCGTGGTAATCAGAGACCGTTTGCTTGCTGTTATATGCTCCGTTTGCTTACTGATGCATGTTCTGTTTGCCTGCATTTATTCTTACTGTAATCTAGCCATTTTGCTCACTGTCATAGGTCTTTTGCTTGCTGATTTGCCTTCTGGTTGCTTGCTGTTTGCTGAATTTTGGGACAGTTTTGTATGCTGAAATTGGGGCTGCATGTATGCTGAAAGTTGGGACTGTTTGCATGTTGATTGGGGTCTGTATGCATGACAGATTAGGGTACCCATTTGCTTGCCGAATTGTGTTCAGTTTGTTGGCTGTTTCCAAGCCCTGTCGTTGCTGCTTTCATAGGCATGCATGTTTTTCAGTTGTATAGTTGGAACCGCATATGCCCATGCACAATGTTTCGGCCTAAATTGGTATTTCACTTTTTTTACGATCTTAGTCCGAGCAACCCCTCTAGGCAGGTAGACCACAACCCCTTTACCGTGCCAAAAAAACATGAATCTGATCCATTTATAACTTTTATTACTTTTATCGCACTCGTTTATTTTTCTTTCGTCTTTTCTCTATTTATAAGTCATATGCTTTAAATATGTTTTTCCGAGGTTGTTAATTTTAAATGCTAACGTTAAGATTCTGCTTAAGAAACCAGACTTGTGAAAGGATTGAAAGTCTAAGTTGTTGACATATACTAAATTAGATGACTAGAAGTTATGCAATGAGATTATTACAAAGATATTGGTTCGCATGTTTTATCTTGCACAAGACTAGACAATCATACACATAGATTTGCATAACTATCTAATTATCAAAATTTGAGAACTACATGAACATGATACTTGACACCCTAAAACTAGAACAAATACACATGACATCACAGGTATGTGGTAACTTATAATTGAGATGGTGCGGAAGCGATTGAAGCCATGTTTATGGCCCCTATCTGGGAGGATTTCCTTTATATGGATCCTGAGTTCTCGGTATAGTTTGTCCTTATACTCGGCCAGGGATAGCACCCCGCGGTCCAAGGTGGACTTCATGTTGCACATCATGCCTTCCTCTTATAAGTCACATCACAACAAATTCTTTTGGTTAGTTGCTTATTTTTATTGACATTTAAATCATGCCAGGTCAGTAGTTTTACTTTACAGCTCATTTTGTATCTTTTAACTTCCTGCAAAATAAATCAATTAAATGTCTAATACGGTTTGCAATCTACTTTAATAATGGTAGTTTAAATCCATCAGGTGATACTCTTGAAGAGGAGGCTCCGCAGTATGAGGAGTCCGATTTTCCTGTTGAGGACGCGGACTTTTGAGCTTCTGTGTTATCAGGAGAGTTTTACCCGACTTTTAGTCGTTTTCTTTCAGTATTGTTTTTAATTGAGTGTAGTTTCGTTGTTGCCTAGACAATGTAATTCCTTTCAAGGTTAAAAAAATGAGTGTTTCTTTACCATTGTCATGAATATTTCCTGTTTAAACTATATTGACTTCACTGGTACATGCAAGACCTGCAAAACTATTAAGAATTTAACAACACCCGTTTCTGGGGCGTTACAAGTGGTTGCCCATGCAGGTCCGCGCAAGCACCTCATGAACAATATAGGATAAACATGAAATATTTATAAAATACTAAAATTATTAAACTGACAACCATCCTTGAATTACAGAATGTCGAAGGTGTATAACCGACATACACGTACTACCGCTGGAACAAATCCCGATACTGTCAACGCAAAGATGGAGATGAATTTGAATGGGAGTTGGAACCATATCCCCAACAATGAAGATTCTGCCAACAATATCAATCCTGAAGCTTGCCTCAATGGAAACGGTGCTAGCAATGATGACAGTGCTGCTGATACTGAACAACCTCCGATGGTGCACCAGATATCTGATCGAGTATTGTGAGAAATGGTTCAAGCCATACGACAAGAAGCCATACGACAGGAAGCCATGCGGCAGGAACCCGTACGACAGGAACCAATGCGAGAAGGGGGAGTACAAGAGTTTCGGTCACTACGTCCACCGCTCTTCACTGGACGGGAGGATCTTCTAGCTGCAGAGGAATGGTTGCGGTCCATTACTCATATGCTGAAGTCGGTACGAGCTCCTGTGGATTCCTGGGTAGATATGGCAAGGCTGCAGTTGATCAAGGATGCCATGTTATGGTGGGATTCTGTGGAGGACCGTTTACCACAGCCGATCTCTTGGGCTACATTTAAGGAGGCATTCAATGCCCAATTCTTTTCACCTGAGGTGCAGATGAAGCTCGAGGAATGGTTTATGGAACTGAAGCAAGATTCCATGTCTGTGGAAGCATACGATGCTGAGTTTTCTAAGCTTAGCAGGTGCGTATTTTTTTGACCCATAACTGTTAATTATTCCAGATACATGATTTTTCTGCTAAACGATCTGTAAACTCCAGGTTTGCTAAGGACGTGGTGTCCACTCATCTGACCCGAGCCAAGAGATTCCAGAAGGGCCTGGACATCAACATCTGTGATAAGCTGGTCGGGTTCAAACTGAAGACCCATGCTGATGTGCTCTCCACTGCTCGAGAGTACGAGTATGTACAGCGGGAGCGATCACGAGAGCATCAGGTGGTTGCTCCACGACGACCACCTCCCTCTTCGATAGCTTCTGCAGGGCATCACTGACTGCCACTTGCTCCTACTAGACAGCTTTACAGGCCTATCATCAGACACAGTTTAAGAGGTCTGCACCACCCCAGCCACCGCAGCAACTCCAGCAACTCAGGCGACCCACTCATATCTACCACTACTGCAATAAACCGGGTCACATCAAGCCAGAATGTCGACTTTATCTAAATTTGTGTATGGTTTGTGGTACCAAGGATCACGCTGCGAAAGATTGCCCGCGTAGGGGACAGAGACCAGCTGCCCCAGCTCAGACTACTGCACCAGTTTTTGCTCCAGCTCTGCTCCAGCTTTAGCAGGGGCAATCACCGTAGAGCTCCACTTCCACCTCAGCAAAAGGTGTACCAGCAAGTGAGGACTCATGCTCCACCAGCGAAGCGCCAGGTTTTCACTATGACTGCGGAGGAGGCAGAGGCCACTGGCTAAGTTATCACTGGTATGTAGTTTACAGTTTACTGCTTATTTATTTATTTACTTATGTTTCCATACAATAGTATATGTATGCTTAGACTTAGTATCCGTGACCATAGGTATTATAATAGTTGCCAATAGACCCGTCCTCGCCCTTTTCGACTCGGGAGCTTCACATTGCTTTATGTCCAAGCGTTCTGTCGATCAGCACACCATTCCTATTTCGCCCCTCGATTCTTATTGGGACGTTAACACGGGCAGTGGGGTACTGACAACAACTAGTGCATGTCCTTCATGTCCTGTGGATATATGTGGACACAAACTACTAGCAGATTTCATCGTTATCGACATGCCAAGTTTCGACGTCGTCCTCGAGATGGATTGGTTGGCAGTGCATTATGCCACCATTGCTTGTCGCAAATGAAGAGTGGTGTTTGATATGCCAAACCAACCCAGATTTGAATTTGTCAGAACAGAGAGACCAGCAAGGTTCAGAGCTAAACCGACAGCAGCAACTGACATGGAGATAGAGATAGAGAAGCCAGAGGTAGTTTGAGAATTCTTGGATCTATTTCCGGATGAACTTACTGGGTTGCCTCCAGACTACGAAGTCGAGTTTGCGATTGAGTTAGTGCCTGGTGCCCAGCCTTATTCTAGACAGCCTTACCGCATGTCACCATTCGAGTTGTATGAAGTGCGGATGCAGTTGGATGATCTCTTGAAGAAAGGGTGGATACGTCCTAGTGTGTCTCCTTGGGGTGCTCCAATATTATTAGTGAAGAAGAAAGATGGATCCAAACGGATGTGCGTCGATTACAGGGAATTAAACAAGCTTAAGAACAAGTATCACATTCCCTGTATTGACGACTTATTTGATCAGCTTGGAGGAGCAGGTGACTTTTCTAATTGGACTTGAAGACCGGCTATCATCAGTTGAGGGTCAAGAAAGAAGACGTGCATAAGACATCATTCAGCACTAGATACGGACACTATGAGTTTCTGGTGATGCCGTTTGGTGTGACTAATGCACCGGCGATATTCATGAATCTCATGCACAAAGTATTATACGAGTATCTGGACAAGTCCGTAGTGGTGTATTTGCATGATATATTCGTATACTCGAAGAATGCACAGGAGCACGTCAGGCATTTGAGAACGGTCTTGGATACTCTGAGGCGGAGCAAGCAATATGCCAAGTACCGTAAGTGCGAGTTCTGGTTGGACAAGGTGGTATTTCCAGGCCACGTGATTTCGGGAGAAGGAATCTCTGTGAACCCGGAAAAGGTTGCAGCAGTTCAGAATTGGCCGGTCCATAAGACGGTATCAGAGATTCGAAGCTTCTTGGACTAGCTGGTTACTACAGGAGATTCATCAAGGATTTCTTGAGGATCGCAGAGCCCATGACACAGTTGACAAGGAAGGACGAGATGTATGTTTGGTCGAGGGCATGTACGATGCCTTTCAAGAACTGAAGAAGCGGTTGACGACAGCGTCGATATTGGTCATTCCAGATTGCATGGGAGATTTTGAAGTGTTTTGCGACGCGTCTGGCAAAGGTCTTAGGTGTGTGCTTCATCAGCACGGACGTGTTGTCGCATATGCATCAAAACAATTGAAGAATCACAAGAAGAATTATCCAAATCATGATCTTGAGTTGGCGGCAGTAATATTTGTCTTGAAGATCTGGAGACACTTTCTACTTGGGGAGCGCGTGAAGGTATATACGGATCATAAGAGCTTAACATACATCTTCACGCAGAAGGATCTGAACCAGCGACAACGGAGATGGATCGAGCTCATGACGGATTACAACATTGACCTCCAGTATCTTCCTGAGAAGGTTAATATGGTACCTGACGCTTTGAGTCGGCTTCCAGGAGTGATGACGCTTACGACGCAGTGGAGACTGCAGCAGGATATCCGCGACATGGAAATAGACGTGGTGTTACCCGGTCTGGCCTCATCATTTATGAACATGGAGATACAGTCGACGCTAGTAGACGGAATCAAGGCTGCTCAGACAGGAGATGCAAAGCTTCAGAGGATCATGAACATGGCATTGGCAGGACAGAGACCAGAATTTCAGATACATGCAGATGAGTCTTTGAGATATGGCAGCAGAATATGTGTACCATCAGGAGATGTCAGTGATGAATTATTAAAGGAAGCACACAGTTTCCTGTACTCCATCCACCCAGGAGGCACCAAGATGTACCAAGATCTACGACAAAATTATTGGTGGCATGGAATGAAGAGAAGCGTAGCGCGAAGTGTGGCCAGATGCATCGTATGTCAGCAGGTAAATGCTGAGCATCACCGCGTTGTTGGTCTGTTACAGCCCTTGCCCATCCCTGAGTGGAAGTGGCAGCACATCACGATGGACTTCGTGACGGGACTTCCAAAGAGCAAGAAGCAACATGACGCCGTTTGGGTGATCGTTGATTGATTGACCAAGTCGGTCCATTTTATTCCTTTTAGGGTTGGACAGTCTACAGAGACTCTTGCCAAAAGATACATGGAGGAATTGTGAAGCTACATGGGGTCCCAGTGAGTATCGTTTCTGATAGGGACACCAGGTTTACTTCGCACTTCTGAAAGAGTCTACAGGAGAAGTTGGGTACCCAGCTAAAGTTCAATACAGCTTACCATCCCCAGACAGACGGACAATCAGAGCGTATTATACAGATTTTGGAGGACATGCTGCGGGCTTGCATGTTGGATTTCAAGGGCTCATGGGAAGACCATCTACATCTCGTGGAGTTTGCTTATAATAATAGTCATCATGCGAGTATTGGAATGGCTCCTTTTGCTGCTTTGTATGGAAAAAAGTGTCGTTCTCCCTTGAGATGTGACGATGTTGGAGATCGAGAACTGGTTGGGCCTGAGATGATTGTAGAGGCAGTGAATGTTGTACGGACTATCAGAGAGAGACTACAAGTGGCACAAGACCGTTATAAGCACTGGGCAGATGCGAAGAGGCGACATTTGGAATTTCAGCCTGGAGATCATGTCTTTCTGAAGATTTCACCTAATAGAGGCATGATTCGTTTTGGTCGTAGAGGAAAACTTAGCCCACGGTATATTGGACCTTTCAACATACTCGAGCGTGTTGGCGAGGTGGTATACAAACTTGCACTGACTCCATCTCTGGAGGGTGTGCATAATGTGTTTCACATATCTCAGCTGCGGAAGTATGTGTGAGACCCAACCCACGTGGTTGATCATTCAGAGATCACAGTGAGGCCAGATTTAAGTTATGAACAACAGCCAGTGGAGATAATTGATCGTCGACAGAGGGCTCTCAGGAACAAGACTGTGGATTTGGTAAAATGATGTGACATCGTGACTCGCTAGGAGAGGCTACCTGGGAGCGAGAAGAAGAGATGAAGGAGCGGTATCCGTACCTTTTCACCGTTTAGTGTTTTCTTTGAATTCCGAGGACGGAATTTCTTTGAAGGGTATAAGGTGTAAAAGCCAGTTTCCTTATTTTAAAAGCCCATGCCCATGTTTTTTTTGCTTTCCCCTTTTAATAAAACCCACTCATTTCTCTCTCCCCCACACTCTTTTTTTCACGCGCCCGAGCCCAGCGAGAAAACCCCTCCGATGTTTTCCTTTCTCTCTCCCTCTCTCTCCCACACACGGCGAACCCAGATCACGTGCCTGAGCCCTTTCGCCTTCGTTCCCCTCGCGAGCGACAACAACCCGCGGCGGAAAATTAGGGGTTTCGAAACCCTAATCCCATCTTCAACCGCCCGATCTTCTCGTGGGTATATCCCGGTGATTTCGGAACCACGATTCACGCATGATAAGATCTCTTCCCCTTCCTCTCTCTCTCTCCCCCCTATTTATATGAAGGGATTTTTCTTAGGGTTTTGTGATGCGAAAGGTATCTTCTCTTCCAAAAGTTTTCGTTTTACATCTGGGCTTTCAATTGTTGCTTTTGGGGGCTTCGTTACTTGCTCCTTGGTTTCAGATCTGCTCTTGGGGCTTTTGGTTTTACTCAGTTGGCTTCGGATCTTTTATTATACTATCACAACCTTCGATTTCAGGTAGATTCGATCCCTATTGAACGTTTAATTATTTTATTTTTGTAATGGAAGTGATGATTCATGTAGAAATTGAGAGGATTTCTCATCCGATGAATACTTATGGCACCAACCCTAGCCTCGCGGCGCCTTAGCCGTTGTTTCGCTATTTTCGTTTAGACCCTTGTGTTGATATCTTGTTGTGATCAGCCACCGAGGTGGAAGGATTGGACTAGGATAGTCGGTTTGATCACTATGGGGGTTCTCCTTTACCGACGTTAGTTGCCGTGTGTTGTGAGGTTTTCGCTACAATGTTTTCCCATGTTGTTGCGTGATAATCAGAGCCCGTTTGCTTGCTGTTATATGCCCCGTTTGCTTACTGATGCATGTTCTGTTTGCCTGCCTTTATTCTTACTGTAGTCTGGCCGTTTTCTTACTGTCATAGGTCTTTTGCTTGCTGATTTGCCTTCTGGTTGCTTGCTGTTTGCTGAATTTTGGGACAGTTTTGTATGCTGAAATTGGGGCTGCATGTATGCTGAAAGTTGGGACTGTTTGCATGTTGATTGGGGTCTGTATGCATGACAGATTAGGGTACCCATTTGCTTGCCGAATTGTGTTCAGTTTGTTGGCTGTTTCCAAGCCCTGTCGTTGCTGCTTTCATAGGCATGCATGTTTTTCAGTTGTATAGTTGGAACCCCATATGCCCATGCCATAATGTTTTGGACTAAATTGGTATTTCACTTTTTTTACGATATTAGTCTGAGCAACCCCTCTAAGCAGGTAGACCACAGCCCATTTACGGTGCCAAAAAACATGAATCTGATCCATTTATAACTTTTATTACTTTTATCGCACTCGTTTATTTTTCTTTCGTCTTTTCTCTATTTATAAGTCATGTGCTTTAAATATGTTTTTCCGAGGTTGTTAATTTTAAATGCTAAAGTTAAGATTCTGCTTAAGAAACCGGACTTGTGAAAGGATTGAAAGTCTAAGTTGTTGACATATACTAAATTAGATGACTAGAAGTTATGCAATGAGATTATTAAAATATATTGGCATGCATGTTTTATCTTGCACAAGACTAGACAATCCTACACATAGATTTGCATAACTATCTAATTATCAAATTTAGAGAACAACTACATGAATATGATACTTGACACCCTAGAGCTAGAACAACTACACATGACATCACGAGTATGTGGAACTTATAATTGAGAGGGTACATGAGCGATTGAAGCCATGCTTATGGCCCATATCTGGGAGAATTTCCTTTATATGGATCCTGAGTTCTCGGTACAGTTTGTCCTTATACTCGGCCCGAGGTAGCACCCCGCGGTCCAATGTAGACTTCATGTTGCACATCGTGCCTTACTCTTATAAGTCACATCACAACAAATTCTTTTGGTTAGTTGCTTAATTCTTATTGACATTTAAATCATGCCAGGTCAGTAGTTTTACTTTACAGCTCCTTTTGTATCTTTTAACTTCCTGCAAAATAAATCAATTAAATGTCTAATACGGTTTGCAATCTACTTTATTAATGATGGTTCAACTCCATCAGGTGATACTCAGTTTGAAGAGGAGGCTCCGCAGTACGAGGAGTCCGATTTTCCTGTTGAGGACGCGGACTTTTGAGCTTTTGTGTTCTCAGGAGAGTTTTACCCTACTTTTAGTCATTTTCTCAGTTTGTTTTTAATTGAGTTTTAGTTTTGTTGTTGCCTAGACAATGTAATTCCTTTCAAGGTTGAATAAAATGAGTGTTTCTTTACACTTGTCATGAATATTTCCTGTTTAAACTATATTGACTTCACTGGTACCTGCAAGACCTGCAAAATTATTAAGAGTGTAACAACACCCGTTTCTGAGGCGTTACAGTGTCTAGTTTGACCTCTTTGTAACTTCATTAAATTGAGAATTGTTGAGGGTAGCGTAATGACGGATGATGCCATCATCTTCATAGTGCTTCTTGAATTACTTGGAGGTATACTTGCCTCCGTTGCCAAGCATCAATTTCGTAACATGTCTCCTTGGTTGCTTCCAAAATCATAGGAAGAAAACCATCAGTACCTAACAAAATAAAGGGCAACACCCATCGACCGAACTGGTGTAGGGCCCCAAACATTGTCATGGATTTAATTCAAAGTATCATTGGTATGACAATTGCGGTAGAAAACTTTACATTGTGTTGCTCTTCATAACACAGTTTTCACAAACGTTTAGTTTGCGTGTATTGATCCAAATGAGAAGCTTCCTCTTATGAAGCTTTGCCAAGCCTCGCTCACTTATATGTCCCCTTTCTTTTATTGCAAGTCCACTCTCATCATATATAGATGTAAACATTGCAGGTCCACTTATTTTCCTCAAAGCTTATATCAGTTTCCAAGTTTGTCATCTTTATCCTTGAAGACTATCCTAGCTTTACATTGAAGCACAATTTTGTAACCAATGGTAGCCTAGACATTCAAAGAGATGAAATTCATCAACAGCTTAGATACATGTTTACATCAGCAATCAAGCGTCCTCTCAATCTTGACTGCTCAAAACTTCAAAGGGCAACTATGTTGCAAGCAACATTTTTTCTTGGGAACATTACTGATATTAATGGTTGACATATGCAAAACAATCTTTTTATTGGGAGACATTGGTCAGAACCACCTAGAGTTCAAAATTTGTAAATCTTGTGAATATCCTACGTTAACAAAGACTGAGAATTGAATTGAATTATTATGTGTTGAATATTGAGTCACCCCATGTAGGTTTTTGATGATGACGAAACATATTATGTGCTAATAATCTATGAGTGCATGAATAAAGCAAATTGAAAATAAAAGCTAAGTGAACTCAATCAAGACCTAAGGAGCATTCAAGCCAAGGAGAACGAAATTCAAGTTTACATCAAGAAGGAATCAAAGCAAAAGTATATTTTTATTGTAATTTTATTTTATCTTGATTAGAATGTAAAAGCCTTGTTGAAGCTCGTGCACGCACACACCCACACTGTCTTAGGAAACCCTAGAATAAGTTTGAAAAAGTTTTAAAATATGTTTGAAAAGATTTCCACAGTTTTCCCGGCCAAAACCGTGTTTTTTAAAGTCGACTAATCGTCCAGAGCACTCCCTAATCGACTAGGAAACCTGAAAACCGATAGGTGTCACCATGTCAGAATTAGTCGACTATAGTTCAATGATTAGTCAACTAACTCATGGCCTAGTCGATTAATCCAAGAACAATAGTTGACTAATAGGCAAATAGAGTTAGCAAATTTCCTGTAGATTTCTGACCGCTGGTTAGTTGACTATGGACTTTGATTAGTCGACTAGATGACCCATTAGTCGACTAATCAGTCTACTATAGTCTATTAAGATATTACCGTAGGTTAAAACGAGATTAACACAAACTAGCCGGTTGTGACCGTTTAGGAGTGTTTTGAGATTTCTTTTGACACGAATTTTCATCTATAAATATAGAAGAGTTTTCAGAAGTTTAGTACTAAAAAATCATTATTTTGTAAAGAGAAAATTGTTTTGTGCTTTAAAGTGTTCTTAAGAAAAGCCCCTTCTTGGCATATTGCTCAACGATTTTCTTAATTTTCTTGGCCAATTTCTGTAATCTCTCAGGCTTCAAGTTTTTCTGTATTTTTAAAATCCATTTATAGTCTCATCACTACTACACAAGCTTCAACGAAGGCTATAGGTAAATTGTTTATCAAAAGCATTGTAAGCATTTCTAGCTTGTGCTTGTGAGAAGATTGTTTGTTGTTGCTCGAGTTTGTTCGAGTGTTTAGATCCATATACTGGGTTGTGGTGCAGTGGGTAGGTTGTACTAGTTTTCTGGTTGGAAGATGTTAGTGGAATCTCAGGTGGGACCAGTGGACTGGATGTAGGTCAGGGTTGATCGAACCATGATAATTAGCTTGTGTTTGGATTTGATTTTATATTGATCTATTCTCTTGCAATATTGTGTTTATATTTCCGTATTTTATATTTGCAAGTGATTTTTAGGCAGAAGTATTATAATTTTTATAAGATTTTATAAAACAATATTCACGCACATCTAGTGTTTCTTCTTGCCATCTCAGTTCCTAACACATGGTATCAGAGCTTCATTGAAAGATGACATCAACAGTCAGATCACAACTTGTACACCTTTGCTTACCCGATCCAACTACGGATGTTGAAAGAACCGAATGAAGATATATCTCAAGTCCGTATCCTATGATTTGTGGAGCGCGATGGAGATCACATATGTAGCTTAACTACACCGGGCACGTCATGGACCGAGGAAGAGAAAGACAAACACACTTTGAATGCCAAGGTAATGAATGCACTATATTGTGCAATTGATAGCACATAGTTAACCACGGCACACCAAATATAGAATATTCTTGAGGTAACTCAAGAATGTAATAACATGATAAAAACTACAAAAGTTTCTCTTTATGCCCACATGTATGAGCTCTTCAAAGTGATAGAAAGCAAATCAATAACGGAAATGTACACTCACTTTACGATGATCATCCACACCCTTACTGGGGTAGGTAAAAACTACACTTAAAGCGAGCAATTAAGATTCTTCGATCTCTCACACTCGAATGGGAGAAAAAGACAACGGTTATAGAGGAAGGAAATGATATCTCCAAGCTCATTATGGATGTTCTCATCTGCAATCTTATGACATATGAGTTTCAAATCAAAGAAAGAAAGGAACAAGAGCAATCCAACAAAAAGAAACCGCTTGCTTTCAAGGCCACCTCAGAGATGGAGGAATCAGATAACGAAGTTGTAGAATATCTTGCGCTTATAACGAAAGGGTTCATAAATCTTCTAAGGAAATGTAACCAATAACCATAGATTAACTAATGAGACTGTTGTGTGTTTTAGATGTAAAAAAGCAGGACATTATAAGGACATGCTGCCAGCAAAATCCAAAGGTAAAAATGTTGAAAAGCGATGGAGACCCAAGAAAAAGGCACTTGCCGCTTGGGACAGAAACTCGGTTACTTCATCCGATGAAGAAGAAGAGGATGATGAAGAACATGCCACATGTGTTTCATGGCTATGGTAAATGCGGAGGTAAGCCCAAACCCAGGCTCTGATAATGATGACGAAATTAATTCCCAAGAAAAATTTCAAAAACTTTATACTCTATATGAAGATGTATTAAAGAACACTTAATATCTAAAAGGCTCACAAAAAGTCTTATAAATAGTAATGATACATTAAATAAATTAGAAAAAGAAAATGCTGAATTGATGGACGAAATGATTAAATTAAAAAATGAAACAATTCCAGAAGACAAAGCTAAAATAAATCAAGAATTAGAAGGAAAAACTTAAAATTAAAAAATGAAAATCGTAATTTAAAAGATGAAAATAATCTTCTCAAAGATGAATGTAAGAACCTAAACATTAGGTTAAATGAACTAGAAAAGAACATTTCAACTATTAAACTAAAATATGAAGAATTGCATAAAATTTTGGATAAATTTAATAAAGGAAAAGAAAATATAAACAATTTATTAAATTCACAAAAACAACTAACAATTAATTTGGTCTAGGATTTAACAAGAATAATCAAAATAGTCACAAACAAAATCATGCTTTTCAATACATCAATTTTTGCTGAGAAAACGAAGAATAAAAATTTGAATGTGGACCATTATAGATCTAATGAACTAATTAAAGTTTGACTACCTAAAAATGGCTCAAAAATGAAAAATACTTATGTAAACAATATTATGGAAAACATTCATTGTTTTAAAAATTATAAATATATATAATGGAAATTCTAAGCCAAAATGTGTCTGGTTTCCAATAGAATAATAAATTATTAAGAAACCATAAACAAGGTACCACAAGCCCTCAATGATTTTTTCAAAAGGTGCCTATTAATAGAATAATAAATTATTAAGAAACCATAAACAAGGTACCACAAGCCCTCAATGATTTTTTCAAAAGGTACCTTATATAAAAACATAAAACAAGTCATAAAATATATTAAAATTTGAACATTAATATGTTTAAAATGATTACTTAATAAATAATTAATAATCATATAACAAAACAATAATTAAATATGCTTAATATTGCTTTCTATGCATGATTAGTCATCCAACCACTGCACTGTAGTCAACTAATCCCAGTCCTGTCAATATACATTTTGTATTTTGTTTTCCTGGGCATTAGTTGACCTATGTTGACTTGTTAGTCGACTAAGACACTAATTAGTCAACTAACAAGGCTTCTCTAGTCAACTAATAGTTCAGAATTTTGACAAATTTGAGTTTTATTTTTTCCGACTTTAATTTAGTTTTTATTATTTCTTTTGGGTCTGATCCAGCTCAATATATCTTAGTTTGGGACTTTTAAGACTAATCTTATGGATCCAAAATAAATAGGGTACCAAGTTAGTTGGATATTTTTTAGGTACTCGTATATACATTTGAAATCTATGCTACCTCCCCTAAGCAATACCACGATACAATGCTTCATCTTTTTGAAGAGAAGTATGCATAATTTCAGGAGAGCTTGCTAAAAGTCAGTAAGTATAGTATAGTTAAGTTTTTTTAAAACAATTGGTGTCACATTCTTGCCAATACTTGACACACCCATTGTCAGTTTTGATATATTAGACGTGATGCTAAATTAAGCTCACTAAAAGATAATTCTCTAATAGAAATGTAGCGGAATAAAAATAAAGTTAAAATCACATTTACGAATAAGATCAAACAGATTTTTGACTATGTTTTCTTTCACATTTGATATCAATTAGCATGCACATGCTTGCTTTGTAAATTTACTTTGCATACATATTATAATTGGTCCAAACTATTAATATGAATAATCAACATGATTATTGTAATAACTTTTGGAATATTGAGTCATCATATTTTGATAATAAAAACACTTGGTTAAACTAAGATTTTGACTCATGTTTTTTGTAATGACCCGTTTCTCCCTTCGCTCTCTCTTTTCTTTTTTCTTTTCTTTTCCATTTTTTCCTAGGCCCACACAGGCCCAAGCCCGATTGGGCTCGTTTATTTCTCCCCCCATTCGTTCTCTCTCTCTCTCTCTCTCATTTTCTCACGAGACAAGCCCTCGATGGGCTTCGATTTCACTCTCTCGCTCTCTCCCTCGACTCACAGCGACACCGAGCCCCTTCGCTGGGCTTTGACAGGTTTCCCTTCACACACACACACACACACTGTCTCTCGTTATCGCAGAGCCCCCAAGCCCGCTAGGGCTTCGACATGAGCGTAATCGCTCGCTTTCGTACGACACGGCATGGCCGTCGCCTCACATTCGTCCTTCACTGCGACACGACATCAGCCCCTCTCCCCTTGTACAGCCCTGCGGAGCCATTCTCTCCTTTGCTGCGGCAGCCCTTGTCTTTCTTTGGGTTCTTCGATGCCTATAAGTTCCTTCCTCTCCTCCTCCTTGATTACCAGGCTCTGTAAGTGATTTTCCCCCAAATTTTCAAAGCCTTTTCTAACTGATTCCATTCGGCTTCTCTGCGGGATTTTGTTTTGGGCTCAGTTCTTAATTATCTTGGTTCTTCGGCATCTTATGGTGGCATCTTACGGTAGACTCTATCTCTTTAACTTCAATTTTGATTTTAATTTTGCGTGGGAGAGGATGATTTGAGTGATTAGGGTAGGGTTTGATTTCCCTACGTGTATCTAGTAGGGTTGGATGCCCTCGCCTGCTTGTGTGGGGTCCATGGGTCTCGACGCGGGGTTGTCTTGGGTTTGGCTGACTTCCTTCCTGTTGTTTCTTTGGGGTTTGCTGCTGCGTTAGGGTCTAACATGTCCCCTTGCTTGCGGTTTGGACTTTTGCTTGTTTGGGGTTCGATTGGCTTTTGCTTGTTGGTTGGGCTTCCCCTTGCTTGCGGCTTGGACTTTTGATTGCTGACTTGGTTTCTTGGGTTGTTGTTGGGCTCGGCTGGCTTTTTCAGCTTGTGGTTTGGGTTTGGCTAGGTCCATTGCTCGCTGTTTTGGGTTTCGGTATGGATTACAAGTGATCTGGGCCCTTTACCATACTAATTTGGTCGTTAGCCCCTGGTTCATTGCTAGAAACACCGTGGACTTTGCTGCAGGCACGGTTTCCCCCATTACGTAATGAGAGACCCCAAATCTGTCCCTCTGGAGTAGACCCTCTAGCGCCATCGTGAGTTTGATTTTCGAGCTTTCTTTTGTGTTCGTCTCTTGGTTCATTGCATGAATGAATTGATGGGTTGTTTCTTTTAATATATAACAGTTCAGTTTTGGAGTATCATGAGAAGCATCCATGCCTTTACTTTATCACATGCACGTTTCATTATCATGTTGTCTCTTGAGCTTACTAGTACCATGAAATTTAATATTGTGATTAAATTACATAGTCCCTGGGTTATTACATGAACGATAGTAGACTATCATGAGGTTGACTCTTGACATGCCAGGTTACTACGACAGTGGACTTTCTTGTCTCATGACAGGTTGACTCATGACTTGACTACACAGTTTAGCTAGTATTAAACTTGGCACACGACACAACACTAAAATTAATAAAAGGTTAATTTCTGCTTGACTCACCGAGTTTCGGGAAACTTATGATCGAGGGAGTGCGGAAGCGACTGGGACCTGATCTACAGCCCCCAGGTTAGGGGACACCCATCATTTAGATGGGTCATGAGTCCGAGGGCAGACAGGGATGACCATCCTAATGGGTCCTGGAGCCCCCGTCACAGGTCACAGTGTTACAGCTCTTACAGTACGTTACTTTATTCTTTTGGACTCGGCCGGGGTCTCACCCTCACGATCCAGGTAGTTCCCAGTTGCATACCGTGCTCACCTTCATAAGTCACGACCTATGATTGGTTCACTTTAGTGAGTATCATCTTACAGTAGTTGTGGACATTTAATTATCATACCATCTTACTTCTTTGTTTAGTACTATCATATCTGTGGCTGTCCTATCTTTTTTTATGCACCCTTATTTTTCTGTCTCTTGTTTAGATATTGTCTACTCTATTGAGCGTGGTGCGACCTCTGTTGCCCACTAGATACGACGCACAGAATCATACGGAGATGATTGAATACGAGGAGTAAGACTTCCAATGCAGGACTTTTTAAGACTTGAGCCAGCGGCATGCGAGTGTTCAATTTACGTTTCAGCAGTAGTGTAGTTTTTACTGTTCTTACTTGCTTGTTATGAGTATTTCCTTACTTTCTACACTGCTCCACACTGACTTCACTGGCACATGCGGGACCCACATACACTTGTTTCAATTATGGCGGTACCCGAGAAGCGGGTCGGTACAAGTGGTGGCCCATGTAGGTCTGCGCAATCGCCTCGTGAACAATGTAGAGCAGACATGAATTACGATACTAGATTTACTCAATCTTGCTTTATAGATACATGTGTGTATGAAAGTTTTCATACACAAGAGGCGTAAACCATCTAAGGGACCGAACATGGCTGCGAACGCTTCGAGATCAGAGACGGGCAATAACTCTGGATCAAACACAGGGCATCAGATTTCAGACCAAGTTTTGCGAGAGATGATTCATGCTATTCGAGAAGAACCCAGGCATGATGGAGGAGTGCAGCAGTTTCGATCGCTACAGCCGCCGGTAATTAATTGACGAGGAGATGCTTTGGCTACAGAGGAGTGGCTACGCTCGATCACCGACATGCTGAAGGCATCATAGGCACCTCTAGCTTTGTGGGTTAGCATGGCGAAGCTGCAGCTGACTAGAGAGGCCAGGAACTGGTGGGATGCTGCAGAGGACCAACTACCTCAGTCGATCTCTTGGGCTACCTTTAAGGAGCCGTTCAATGCACATTACTTCTCCCGAGAGATGCAGATGGAGTTAGAGGCACAGTTCATAAACCTAAAGCAGGACTCTATGAATGTAGAGGAGTACGGCGTTGAGTTTTTCTAAACTCAGTAGGTGCGTAACTTGATGAGTGACCACTAACCATACTTTGTATGTACTAACCATTGGTGTTTTAGGTATTAAAGGACGCGGTGTCCACCCCTTTGGCTCGGGCCAATAGATTTCAGCAGGGGCTGGACATCGATATTCGCGACAAGCTGGTCGGGTTCAAGTTGAAGACCCATGCTGACGTACTCTCCACTTCCCGAGAGTATGCGTACATGCAGAGGGAGTGTGAGCGGGAGCGATGGGTAGGAGTCCCTCTGAGACGACCACCACAGACCATTGCTGCAGAGCAGAGCCGACGACCTTCAGCGCCAGTACACGCTCGCATCGGAGAATGAGAGAGGTCCACCATCCAGACGGAGCATACTACACCATTCAAGAGGACCGGAGCAGAGACCAGCACTCGACACCCTGTGATACGCTACTGCTGTCACGGATCCGGACACATGAAGAGAGATTCTCGCCGCTGGAACCACCTGTGTCTAATCTGCGGTCCATCAGAGCACTCCATGGATAGCTGGCCAAGACGAGATGAGCAGACGACGCCTGCCGGTGCCACTCAGTAAGAGCGACGTCCACCATCACCGCCTCAGAGGCGCCAGACTTTCACCATGGACGGACACCCCCCGACTCTTAGATTGTATTATCAGTTGTTTAAACTGATCTTCATTTTGTTGTTGCCTTGCCGGTTGTTGGATCTCTTTTGTATTTTGTATATATTATATTGTTCTAGAATTTCGAGGACGAAATTTTTTATAAGGTGGGTAGAATGTAATGACCCGTTTCTCCCGTTCTCTCTTTTCTATTCCATTTTTTCCTAGGCCCACTCAGGTCCAAGCCCGATTGGGCTCGTTTATTTCTCCCTCCGTTCTCTCTCTCATTTTCTCACGAGACAAGCCCTCGATGGGCATCGATTTCACTCTCCCGCTCTCTCCCTCAACTCACAGCGACACCGAGCCCCTTCACTGGGCTTCGACACGGTTTCCCTTCTCTCTCGCTCTCGCGATATCGCAGAGCCCCGAAGCCCGTCAGGGCTTCGACATGAGTGTAATTGCTCGCTCTCGTACGACACGACATGGGCGTCGCCTTACCTCCGTTCTTCGCTGCGACACGACATCAGCCCCTCTCCCCTCGTACGGCCCTGCGGAGCCATTCTCTCCCTTGCTGCGGCAGCCTTCGTCCTTCTCTGGGTTCTCCGATGCCTATAAGTTCCTTCCTCTCATCCTTCTTGATTACCAGGCTCTGTAAGTAATTTTCCCCAAAATTTTCGAAGCTTTTCAAACTGATTTCATTCGGCTTCTCTGCGGGATTTTGTTTTGGGCTAATTTCTTAATTATCTTGGTTCTTCGGCATCTTACGGTAGACGCTATCTCTTTAACTTCAATTTTGATTTTACTTTTGCGTGGGAGAGGATGATTTGGGTGATTAGGGTGGGGTTTGATTTCCTTTTACATGTATCTAGTAGGGTTGGATGCCCTCGCCTGCTTGTGTGGGGTCCAGGGGTCTCGACGCGGGGTTGTCTTGGGTTTGACTGACTTCCTTGCTGCTGTTTCTTTGGGGTTTGCTGCTGCGATAGGGTCTGACATGTCCCCTTACTTGCGGTTTGGACTTTTGCTTGCTGTTTGGGGGTTCGGTTGGATTCTGCTTGCTGGTTGGGCTTCCCCCTTGCTTGTGACTTGGACTTTTGCTTGCTGACTTGGTTTCTTGGGTTGTTGTTGGGCTTAGCTGGATTTTTCAGCTTGTGGTTTTGGTTCGGCTGGGTCCCTTGCTCGCTGTTTTGTGTTTCGGTATGGATTACTTGGGATCTAGGCCCCTTACCCCACTGATTTGGTCGTTAGCCACTGGTTCCTTGCTAGTACCATGAAGTTTAATATTGTGATTAAATTGCGTAGTCCCTTGGTTATTACATAAACGACAGTGGACTATCTTGAGATTGACTCTTGACGTGACAAGTTACTACGGTAGTTGACTTTTTTGACTCATGACTTGACTACGCAGTTTAACTAGTATTAAACTTGACACACGATACGACACTAAAATTAATAAAAGGTTAATTTCTGCTTGACTCACTTGGTTTCGGGAAACTTATGATCGAGGGAGTGCGGAAGCGACTGAGACCTGATCTACAGCCCCCAGGTTAGGGAGACGTCCACCATTCAGATTTGTCCTGAGTCCGGGGGCAGACAGGGACGACCATCCTAATGGGTCCTGGAGCCCATGTCACAGGTCACAGTGTTACATCTCTTACCGTACATTATTTTCTTCTTTTGGACTCGGCCCGGGGTTGCACCCTCGCGGTCCAGGTAGCTCCCAGTTGCACACCGTGCTCCCCTTCATAAGTCACGACCTAGGATTGGTTTACTTTAGTGAGTACCATCTTACATTAGTTGTGGACATTTAATTATCATATCATCTTACTTCTTTGTTCAGTACTATCATATCTGCGACTGTTCTATCTTCTTTTTGTGCACCCTTACTTTTCTGTCTCTTGTTTAGATATTGTCTACTCTATTGAGCGTGGTGCGACCTCTGTTGCCCACTAAGTACGACGCACAGGATCATACGGAGACGCTTGAGCATGAGGAGTCAGACTTCCAGTGCATGACTTTTTAAAACTTGAGCCAGCGGCAGGTGAGTGCTCTATTTACGTTTCAGCAGTGATATAGTTTTTACTGTTCGTACCTACTTGTTATGAGTATTTCCTTACTTTCCGCACTGCTCCGCTCCACAATGACTTCACTGGCACATGCGGGACCGGTACACACTTGTTTCAATTGTGGCAGTACCCGGGAAGCGAGCATTACATTTTTAAATCTACTTTAAAAGTTTTAAATGAACATTTTAAATCTCCCTTAAATTATTTTTATCTCCCACCCTTTTTGATAATATCAAAGGGGAAGAAATAAGTAGATGACATACATAAAATATGATAGGATATATCATAAGGGGGAAATAAGAAAATAAATACTCTACACTCATTTAGCACATATACTTATTACTAACATGTAATGATGTAGGATGATCCGTAAATTTGATTATATATTTGATATTCATCTTTAAAGGAGGAGTAAGTAAGGGTTTTATATTTTATGTTGTATATATTTGTCATAATCAAAAAGGGAGAGATGATGAATGTTGAGTCACATCATGTATGTTTTGATGTTGATTAAACATATTATGAGCTAATAATCTATGAGTGCATGTATAAAGCATAAAGAAAATAAAAGCTTAGTGAACTCAATCAAGGCCCAATGAATATAACATTCAAGACAAGGAGAACGAAATTCGAGTTTACATCAAGAAGGAATCAAAGAAAAAGTATATTTTGATGTAATTTTATTTTGTCTTGATCAAAATGTTAAAGACTTGTTAAAGCTCTCACACACTTATAAAATCCTAGAATAAGTTTTAAAAGTTTTAAAAGTTTTTTAAAAAGATTTCTTAAGTTTTCTCGGTCAAAACTATGTTTTTCAAAGCTGACTAGTCGACCAGAGCACTCCCCCATCGATCATGAAACCTGAAAACCAATAGGTGTCAGCGTTTCAGAATTAGTCGATTATAGTTCAAGTATTAATAGACCAACCCATGGCCTAGTCGACTAATTCAAGAACAACAGCCGACTAAGAGGCAAACATAGAGCTAGCAAATTTTATACAGATTTCTCACTGCTGGCTAGTTGACTAGGAACTTTGATTAGTCGACTATGTGATCCATTAGTCGACTAATCATTCTACTCTAGTCAACTAGGATTTACCGTTGGCCAAAATGGGATTAACACAAACTAGCCGTTTGTGACCGTTTATGGGTGTTTTGGGATTTCTTTTGGCATGAATTTTCATCTATAAATAAAGAAGAGTTTCAGATGTTTAATATGAAGAAAAACCATTATTTTGCAAAGAGAAAATTGTTTTTGTGCTCTAAAGTGTTCTTAAGAAAAATCCCTTCTTCTTGGCTTATTGCTCAAATATTTTCCTAACTTTCTTGGCCAATTTCTCTGATCTCTCAAGCTTCAAGTTTTTATATTTTTAGAGATCAATCCACTTATAGCATCATCACTACTATACAAGCTTCAATGAAGGATATATGTAAATTATTCATCAAAAGCATTGTAAGTATTTCTCATTTATGCTTGTAAGAAGATTATTGGTTGTTGCTCGAGTTTGTTTGAGTGTCTAGATCCATACACCAAATTGTGTAGTGGGTAAGTTGTACTAGTCTTCCGGTTGGAAGAGGGGAGTGGAATCTTAGGTGGGACTTGGGAATTGGATGTAGGTCAAGGTTGACCGAACCAAGATAATTAGCTTGTTTACGTTTGATTTTGTGTCGATATATTCTCTTACAATCTTATGTTTATATTTCGGTATTTTATATTCATAAGCGATTTATTGATTAAGATACAATTTGGTAAAACAAATTGATTTCTTTGGCAGAAGTATTAAAGTTTTTAGAAGATTTCATTAAACACTATTCACATTCCTCTAGTGTTTCTGCTTGCCATCTCATGTCCTAACATTATCTGATGCGACTAGGGCTTTTTGTGGGGATTAAAGGTAGGGTTTTTATGGCTTGTGGACTACTAATCTAGGGTTTAATAGCGAAGAACAGATCTGAACTAATATTTAATTGCTGGAAAATAGATCTAGGGCTAAAATTAATTAACTAGCAACTAGGGAATAATCTAGAGCAACTAGGAAAAGAAAATACTCTCTCAATTTTCGCATGACTTCTAAGGGCCGGCTCAACCCCCTTTAAATAGACAAACGCCCCCTCATTGTTATTTTACCCAATTGCCCTTACTCCAATTTCCGGCCGCAACACTACTCCGCCCCGGAAAAACCACCTTGTCCTCAAGGTGGTGCGTGAAGGGTATGGTCAGCTACTCCAAGTGCAGGTGCTCTTGATTATCGTCCACGCCGGCTTCCAACATGATCACACTCTCTTCGCCCTCTTCTTCATCATTCACTATCAGGATCTGAAGAGTACGATTCCCGCACCGGTGCCCAGGAGTAAACTTCTCGTCGCATTTGAAACACAGGCCCTTGGTCCGTTTGTCACAAATCTCTGCCTCGGTCATTCTTCGTGTGTGTCCCCCCGGTCGTAGATCCATTCTCTTCTCCTTGGTAACCACTGTACCGTCAGTGGATGTTGCCCCTCCTGCGGCCCCCTTTTGTCCCCCTCTAGGATCCGGACTTCGAAAGGTAGAGCCTCCCCACGTCCCCCGGGCTCTTCTCTCTGTCTCCTGATGATCCTCAACCTTTCTGGCCAGTGTCATCATCCCACGCAACCCAACGGGCTCGAACTGTCTTAGCCCCGACCGCACCGTGGGCTTCAGCCCCTTCATGAAACAGCCCTCCAGAGACTCCTCAGAGACTCCCCGAACTCGGTGGCAGAGCGACTCGAACTTCTTGATGTAATCACCCACGCTCCCCTCCTGCTTCAGCGAGTACAGTCTCTCGAACACGCCGCCAGCCTGTCCTCCTCCAAACCGCTCTGTCAAGAGCGTCGTAAACTCAGCCCAGGTCTGAAAAGGCCGCTGCTGATCTGTCCAGCGGAACCAGCCCAAAGCCTCTCCCTCCAAGCAAACCCCGATCGCCCGAAGCCACTCCTCTCCTGGGACAGCGGACACCTCCAAGTACCTCTCCACCCGGTACAGCCAGTCATCTGGGTCTCCCCCCTCAAAAACAGGCACCTCCAGCTTCCTCAGTCGCCTCTCGCCAGTGTATCCACCTCTCTCCTGCGGCTGGAAACCTCCCCTGTGCTGGTACTCCTGTTGCCTGTCTGGAACATAAGCCTCAGACCGATCACGGTAGCCTCCCGCTGCTCCGTGCCCCTGCCAGTCTCCCTGATGGTGTCCAAACTCCGCCTGGTGGCCTCCTGGAGGATCCTGGTACGCTCTCCAATCTCCCGTCACTCCCCCAAAGGGTGGGGGCTGAGTCGACGGGCCTCCTGTGATCTGGTGGGGCCCTCCACCCTGCTGCAATCCTCCGCTGGGTCCCCCAAAAGGCTGAAAACCCCCCAAATTGCGCTCCACGAACCTCGGGCGGGGCCCCCCGGGGGTCGGGGAACCTGCGGAATCACCTGTCGAGCGTCTTGGGGGGTCAGTGGCCCCCCCAGGGGTCGGGCGGGCCTCGGATCCCCCCTCTGGGGTCGGCCGAGGCCCCCCAGGCCGCCGCCTGGGCCGGCCGGCCCTGGAAGTGGGCCGGCGGGCCCCAGGCGGCGGCGGCAGGGTCTGCCGAGGCCGCCAGGGGGGCGGCAGGTGCGGCCGCCCCTCCCGAGGCCCTGGCGGCCTGCCGCCGCCCCCCAGGGGGTTCGCCGACCCCCCCAGAAGTACCTGGGGGGCCGACGGCCACCCTGGGGTGTTCCGATTAGCCGGAAATCCCTCTCCTTGATTTGTGTCATCGCGGCGCGGCGGCGCGTGGTCTTGGTGGGTCCCCCACGCGTTGTCTCCTTGGTCAAACCCTCCATCGTCGTCTAGATCCGTTTCATCTTCAAAAAAAATTGTCTTTTTACCCTTGTCCTTCGCCAAAGGTGGCTCCTTTTTGCTCGGATCCTCTTTTGGGATAAGATGAGCGGTCAACGCCGCTATGGCCTCCGTCAATTCCGAAAGTTTTGCATCCGTTTTCCCTTGATTTTCTTTTATCTCCGCCATCTTGGCCTCCGTCTTCTCTTGATTTTCCTTCATCTCCTTCCGGATCTCCGCGGCCATCTCCGCATCTTCTTTCCTTAGATCGATGAAACCCTTACTGATTTGGGCTTCAATCCTCTCAACTTTTCCTTCCAAGACTTCAATCCGCTCCGTTGCTCGCGTGTTCGCCATGGATCAACCGCTCTGATACCAATTTGATGCGACTAGGGCTTTTTGTGGGGATTAAAGGTCGGGTTTTTATGGCTTGTGGACTACTAATCTAGGGTTTAATAGCGAAGAACAGATCTGAACTAATATTTAATTGCTGGAAAATAGATCTAGGGCTAAAATTAATTAACTAGAAACTAGGGAATAATCTAGAGCAACTAGGAAAAGAAAATACTCTCTCAATTTTCGCATGACTTCTAGGGCCGGCTCAACCCCCTTTAAATAGACAAACGCCCCCTCATTGTTATTTTACCCAATTGCCCTTACTCCAATTTCCGGCCGCAACATTATCTTTGTCCATGTTATCTTCTGCAACACTAGCAATCTCAGAAACATTCTCTTTTGCTTGGAATCTATATCAAATTAGCAATCCTTTATAATGTGTCCTTTCTTTTTGCAGCATCAACACGTCTTGAATTTCCCTTAGTTTGGATCTTGTCTGTTTTTTTAGTTTTTGCATCTTTTTCCATTGTCCTTTCACAGACAATCAATCCATGTGGTTGTGATTCTGACTCAATAGATTCCTTTCTCATTTCGTTTGACAGAAGTGCAAATCAACATCTTCTATACCAATAGAATGCTTTCCATAAAGCGATATGGTCATGAGATGTTAATAGGATGTCGGTAAACAGTAAATAGGACCAGGGCTTTATCTTCTTCTATACTTATAAGCTTAATACAAAGCAACTCAAAAATACTTTTACCGAGTAAAATGGATGTGGTCATGAATTAATGTACATTCGTACATTGATAGTTTGTATACCTGTGTTTCAGAAACATCTGAATTGTTAATGACTTACTTATGCACAAGATCTCAAGCTTGTTTCACTCTTTTACACAAGAATTCTTGCCGAGAATGTTGTAGATGACTTCTCTGTTAAGAACAGATGAAATATGTTCGCTTTTCTCAAATTGAGATCTTCCTACTCTTTACATTGAGTACCTTGCGTAGACCTTGTTGGACTAAGAGATTAATAACCTTCACTTGCCATAAGGAGATGTTATTATTTTCTTTAAACTTCTCCACCTTGGACTTTCCGTTCAACATCTGTGCGTCCATCTTCGAAAAAGTTGCCAATCGGAATACGTAGCTTTGGTATGTGCGGAAGCCGGATCTGCAAATCCAACCATGACAATGGACAATGAAATCACAAGAGAGATAATGAGAAGAAACGAGGACACAAGATTTATGTGGTTCACCCGATCAAGCTATGCCCACAGTAAAAGACATTTGAGTTTTCGATTTAATCAACGATAAGAGATAATTACAAGAACATAAAGGCAATACTATTCTCTTGCCACTCAATTCTCAACCAAAAGAAACTAAAAGCAACAAGTAAATGGGCACATGTCCATGATAGGCTTCATAAGGGCAATATATAGGCCAAAGGAAGAAAAGTTCTGAACTGAGTTAATTTGGACCATTGATATCAAATCCAATCAATGTGTGCAGTTGCCCCAAGAATTTAAATTCTAACGGGGGTACTGCTCTGCCCTTGGTTGTCCTTGAGTCAGCAGGACTTAAATTGATACAGCAGTTTAAGTTGAAAATTGAATTAAAAATCCAAACCATATGAGAACTTGCATTTGAACAGCCAAAACCAATTGGAGTTGGATTCTTCCATGGTGCTTGACAGAAAACAGAAATCTAGTGGGGGCCTTCTTGCATATGCATCCACACCTCCTTGATCAATTTGAATAACAGCCAACATAACATCCACTTAACCACAACCAATTGAATTCAGTTCATGGTTGATGCATGATTTAATATTCTTAATCGGTTAATCTGGTTGAGAATAATAGTCCCATATTGGAAATATGAAAGAAGTTGATGTTCGTAAATTAAAGATTGAGTCTGTACCTATTGGCTTATGCTTGGGATTAGATATGGTTCCTGGTACTAATTTATAGCTTCACAAATATCATTAATAGTGGTCCCATCTGAATCTTGTTCGTGCTCTTAACAAGGTAGTAGAGCCTAAGGCTCCAACCGATCCTACCACCTGATTTTTTTAAGTTAAATCCAGTATTGATAATTGGTCTTATAATATTGTCTATCTATAATGGCTTAATGACCGTCTGTCTTGTAATCATGTTTGTTCATAGGTTTCATTATGTCCGTTTGTAATGGTCTAATCTGGATCCAAATCAATTTGAATCAGGGTGCTATCCCGATTTTTAAAACAATTTTAATATTCAAATTCAAGGCTCCCACCTTGAGTTTGAGGGAGGGTGTTGAGATAATAAGCATATATTGGAAAATTTGAAAGACGTTGATGTCCCTAAATTAAAGATTGAACCTTCACCCATTGGCTGAAGCTTTTGGGGTAGATATGATTTTAGTTGCTACATTATGTCTTCACCAATGTCATTATTAGTTGGTCCCTCTCAATCTTCTTCATGTTACTTAACAAATCCTGTGCATGATATACACAAACAAGATAGTTTTCATTACATGTTCTATTGATTTGATATGTTGTTTTCGTCATGTAGTAATCTACATGGAGAGGATACATGTCTTATACATCATATTTGGCATGGACCAGGCCAGGATCTACAGGTGTTTAGAAAGGACAAGGAAAAAGACCATCAAAGACAAAAAAGCTGAAAGTGAAGTATGTGATACTGTAACTAAAGAGCAACAATCGTTAAGGAAGAAAGTTACACTTTTGATGAAGAGGCAAAAGCTGCATCAAGTGAGGAAGATTGTAAAGGGGTATGATGACGTGAAACCGTGGGGCCATGATACTCGGGCCAAGGTTTGCATTATTCATCATGGCTATATCATTGAGCTTTTATCCTTTGTTCTTAATGTGATAATATCCTGTATTTTTTCATTGATGCAGGTTGGAAGCCGACTAATTGAGTTATTGATGGAGACGGCGTATATTCAACCTCCCATTGATCAGTCAGCAGAAGGTGCGCCAGATGTCCGCCCTGCTTTTAGGCATCATCTAAGAACTGTCAGGAAGGAACATCAGTAAGATAATTGAATATCTTAAAGTTAAAGATGACAAATAACTATTGTTGCTATTTTCAACTTTGTGACATCTCACTGGCCTGCAGGAAGTTTGGCAGGAGATATGGGTATGTTGAATGCGATCAGCTTGTTCGCCAAGGGCTAGACAGAACTGTAAGAAAATATTCATCACTGTTTGAAGCCTAATATAAGCCCAATATCAGATATATTGGTTATTTCTTTTTCTCAGGGGAACCTTACTTTCTGTTTGCTTGATAGGCAAGGCATATGGTGATTCCTTATATGCCAATGCTGGTTCCTCCCATTAACTGGACTGGGTGTGTGCTCCAAGATTTCATTGTCAAATATATTCTTCTCTGCCAATATTATGTCTCTTAGTGGAAGTTAATAATTTAATATACTTAAGAGCCTGATATTCTATACATCTATTGACTAGTAAGTGGTGGTCTACTTTTCTAAGCTCTGTTTTCAATTTGTATTCTTGTAACCAAAGCTTATCATTCTCGACCCTTAACTATTAGTATCTTTTCTTGATACTATTTAAGCAAATGTAGCAATTTGGTATGCTTCTTTCACCCTTGATCACTACCAGAGTCCAGTTTTCTTTTGAGTTTTTGGCAAGAATGGAAGTACAAAGATTATACCCACCATTTATGGGAAGCAGTTTTTTTATGTTCAGGGTGTTGGATCATGTTACACAACCTATGTCATTTTTCTTTATTTTGTATAATTTAATTTAAATAAAAAGGGTTTATGCTAATGTTGATGGCTGGTCAAGTGATCCTTCACAGCTATGACAAAGGAGCACACATATTTTTACCGTCTTATATTATGCGGACACATGGATCTAAACAGCAGCGCCAAGCAGTCAGAAGGGCCCCTGGAAAACAATTGCAACCGGTGTTTGAGGTTTGTGATTTTGTATTATTGCCTCCAACTTACACCCATCTTGGTACAAGTAGATAGATGACTTTGGAAGTTGTCATCTTTTGTAATATTTGCTTACTGGTTACCCATATTCTTCCAACTTCTGTTATCTTTTGCCTTTAAAACAATTAATTTTTGTAATGTCCTGACCCTATTTTTAGCACATAAGTACGTCATCAGTTCCCTTCCTCAAATGGTCTAACCTCATTTTCTTGTTACTGGTGGTTTGTATTCTCTAGGCCTTGAATATGCTTGGCAGTACCAAATGGAGAGTTAACAAAAAAGTTCTTAGCGTCATTGAAAGAATTTGGTCTAGTGGAGGCCGTCTTGCGGACTTTGTTGATCGTGAAGATGTGAGTTGAATATACTTTTTATGGCTTATGCTCATGGTTTGATCCTCCTCCTGTTTGTTTGTATACAATCTGTAACTTAGGGAGTGGTTGAGGTTATGTAGGTCAATTTCATTTCTGCAGAGTCTTAAGAAATGTTTGCACTGCAGCTTCCTCTCCCTGAAAAGCCTGATGTAGAAGACGATGCTGAAATTAGGAAATGGAAATGGAAACTGAAGGCAGCAAAGAAGGAAAATAGTGAAAGGCATTCCCAGCGATGCGATGTGGAACTTAAACTTGCTGTAATGTTTCATAACATGGTTATTTGAAAATCACATTTGATTTTACGAAGACTGCAGTGGCATATCACAATAAACATTTTTCTCTTTGCAAGCAGGTAGCTAGAAAAATGAAAGACGAGGAAGGCTTCTACTATCCTCACAACCTAGACTTTAGAGGCCGGGCATACCCCATGCATCCTTACTTAAATCATCTTGGTTCTGATTTATGTCGAGGAATCTTGGAGTTTGCGGATGGGCGCCCATTGGGAAAGTCTGGCTTGTGCTGGTTGAAAATACATCTTGCAAATTTATATGCCGCTGGTGGTGTGGACAAGCTATCATATGATGGCCGTATAGCATTTGTTGAGAATCACTTGGAGGATATATTTGACTCTGCAGATGGACCCCTCGAAGGAAAGCGTTGGTGGTTAGGTGCAGAAGATCCATTTCAGTGTTTGGCTGCTTGCATGACTCTTGCTGAAGCTTTAAGGAGCATATCGCCAGAAACCATGACTTCACATTTGCCTGTTCATCAGGTAAATGAAAGTTTCTGATGAACATATAAAGCTCTTTTCTTATTGTTCTAAACTATTTCGCTTTGTGTAGAATCTGATTGTATACTGTTTTTTCATTAGTTCTGAGTTATTTCAGGTAATTTGGAGCAATTTCTTTCCGGAATATGTTACTAAACTGTGGGACATCTGACACTAACACGTGTGTGTGTCTATATATATTCGTATGTATGTATATATATTCATATGTATGTTTGTACATGCATACGTATATGCATATAGATATGCATACATGCATATACATAAAGACATGCACACATGCACACATACACACACACACACAGAGAGAGAGAGAGAGAGAGAGAGAGAGAGAGAGAGAGAGAGAGAGAGAGAGAGAGAGAGAGAGAGAGAGAGCACACATACATGTACCCATATGTATGTATGTACTTATGTATGTCTGTAAGTATGTATGTTAATTACATACATATATGTACACACATACATATATGCATGCATGCATGAATTATGTATGTGTATCTATGTCTATGTGTGTGTTTATGTATCCATGTATACATACATGTATGTATCTATATCAATATACACGCGCGCACACACATGGAGTTACACTGGTATACTTAGAAGGATCAAATATGCAGGTCCTATCCACCCTAATTTTAAAATGAGCAGTACAAATTAAGGCAATATAAAATAAAAATCCATTCGCATGTGAATAAACAAGTTTAATCTACTTACAAACTTACTCTCAAATTTTTGGATGCATTTTCCTTATGCAAAAAGTGATGACAAAATCAATGTTTTAGGATGTTATAAAATTAACACCCACTTGATGCATGAATAAAATATATCCAAATCGTTTGAAATTTAATTTGTAAGTCTCACATTCAATGGAATAGATTTTTAATTTGGATTACCCATTTTTAAAATGTATGTATGTATTGTATGTATGCATGTAAGTATGAATGTAGGGATGTATGGCTATATACATGTATATGTGCGGATGTGTGTAAATATGTATGCATGTCTCTATGCATGTATATTTACATATGTGATATAAATATACGCATATATGTATGAATATTTGTATACATGTACATAGAGATATATATAAATGACTATAATCAATAATGTATATGGGCTGCTAGTTTATGAAATTTTCTAAGTTGATAGCAAACAAAACCACACTTTGCTATTATTTTGATGAATGAACATGTAGAAGTTGATTTACAAATACTAAATGTAATGACCCAGTTTCGGGGGCCATAACATATTACAAGAATCTGCAGTGCCTGCTATTTACCGGTGAAAACAATGTAGGTGAAATAGAAATATACCATAAAATCACCTGAATGAGTAGGCGCAGAAACTTAGTGCACAACTCAAAGAGATGGAAGCTAATCTGATAGGATCCGAAAGCAAATCTGAAATTATATTAATAAAACAGCGAATAAAAGATAAATTGGCTACAATTGATAGGTGTAACCTCCCTCCCAAGACGCCTTTAAGCGAGGACGTCCGACTCTCCTAGATCTACCTGAGAATTCTCGAAGAACTCTCTTTCTAATTGTCAAATAACTCTCAATTTCAACATGAAAATAAATGACGGCTAGACCTAGTTTAAATAAGAAACATCTCCTTGTAGTGCATAAAGCAATTCCCCCTGACTTGTTGTGCGCAAAGTAATTCCTCCATGACTTCTTGTGCGCAAAATAATTCCAGATTTAACATAATCCTAGAACTTTGTAGTCTCCTGCTATACCTACAAAATGTTCCACCGGATTGAAAGTAGATTATATCTTCCTCCAAGCATACGGGTTATGTGCAAACAGAAAAAGGAAATAAAAGCATAGGATGCGTGACAATAAACTTACGGAGCTACATAATATCTAGTATACAAAAGAGGGCGGTTAACGTGACTTTGTCTTATATGGCAAAGTCACATCAACCCCTTTTACTCCTTAGCCCCCCTTTATTTACAATGTTGCTATTGACATTTTCCCCATTGACCCCCTTATTTACATGTTTTCAATTTAGATTTTTTCCTCTTTTACCCCTGACGACACCGACACACACACTTCTCAGTCCTTTTCGGTTGCACGCATGCACCACATCCTGTTCGGTGGGTATTTTTTGCACCGTGCACTATGTGCACGTGTTATTTCTAGTGAATAATTAAAAGGCAAGTGAAGCAAGCTATTGAAATGACAGATACGACATGTATAATAATTTTATTACTGTGTTACAACTGTTCTGGTTCGTATGATTGTTGTATCAATCCTAGACTGACCCATGTTTGAGAATACGATGTGCAGAAAACAAGTTATGTTATATTACCCCGCTACCTGATGATCTCAGTATTATAACCCATCATTCCCTAAAACGAAGAGAAAAGTAGACAAAGTAGTGTAACCACTCATTCTGCAAGGAAGAGAAAAAAATGTATATAGTAGTATAACACATCATTCCGCTAGGAAGAGAAAAAATGAATGTACGTATTAGACCCCACTTCTATGAAAAAGAGTGAAAAATGATTATAGTAAACCTGTAACGTCCCGCCTCCCGGCAGGTGCCGCTACGATTGAAACAAGAGTGTGCAGGTCCCGCATGTGTCAGTGAAGTTAATGTGGAGCAGTGCAGGAAGGAGGACACTCTAGACATGACAAGTAACACAGTTCTAAATAAGAAAAGGACAGTAACAAGCAAGGACAGTTGTCACGACCCGCTTCCCTAAAATGGAGGCGAGACGTGAAAAGGTCCGCACGAGAGTGGAGCTGTGAAGCCCCAAACCCGATAAGCGTCCACAATACATAAACAGGTCCCTGTAACCACAACAGAATGACAATAATAATACAAGGAGAAACTGAAATAAAATTCCACATCTCAAACATTGTCCAACAAGAAAATAAGTCCAACATCCAGAAAAGCCACCAGGCTAAAAGAAAAGAGTCTAAAGGCCCAGAACAAGGCCAACAAAAGCAACGACAACAACAAAGTATAGGTGCTACGCACCGATAACAAAACAACTGCCTAACAAAAGTAAAACACACGAAGACACTAGGACTGGTCCCCAGTGTCCACGTACTCCCCGTCAAACACAAGCTCGGGCTCGGCGTCAGCAAACACCTCGTCCTCAACGAGGTACTCAGGCTCAGGATCTAACATGTGTCACCCAAAAGAGTAAAGGGGCACATGTCAGCAAGTCTAAAAAGACTTGGGCAAGGAAACTGAAAGTGAGGCATCTAGCAACCTAGCAGTTTAGTATGCATGACATGGCAGTTATAACATGAGTGCACAATTAAAACATGGCAAGACAATTTGTACAAGAGAACAATCATCGGGACAAGACAAGAGTAGCCAAGCTACTATCAATTCAATCAATTCACATTTTGTAGGTGTTTAAGCCCTTCGCTGAATGGCATAGCATTTCAGACCGATCGGCACTAAACACTACCCAATACCCACACGATATGGAGCCTGGGGTCCCCGCACATTGAGATCAGCTAGTGAGCCTGAGGTTGCCCCGCACATTGAGCTCGCATTCTTAGTTCACAATTCAATACATTTCGAGCGTTGGGGTTTCCAACTCATTATGCTCGCTTCTGGTCACGAGCCAGGAACACAAGTATCGTAGCAAAGCTACGCAATCAAGCAACACTTAAAGAATGCGAGGTCATGACAGTTTATTTGCGTACCGTTAATTAAAATAAACGTGACAGGCGAAATGCAATGACATGAACATATTCGCGTACCGTTAATTGAAAGTAAACATGACATGGAAGTTGTGCAACATGCTATATGTGTTGGAACTAGCTTCGTTGTCAAGCTAGTTCCCCAATTTGCGCCTAGGCGAGTATCATTTCGTCGCCTAGCCTCTTTTACGCCTACAACAAGCAAATGGCCTAAAACATGGCCTAAACCCTAAGTGGCAAGTTTCACTTGCCTAGCACCGGGGATTGACGATCACTTCGTCACACGGATGCTATCTACGGGGGAAATCGCTGTTATGGGGGAAACACGCACCAAACACTTGAAATTAATTAGGGTTTTCATAAAATTATAAATAGGTTAAGAAAACAACGGTTGATCGATTTCTTACCGAGAGGAGACGGAAGAAACACTCCGGGGAACCCTAGGATCAGATCTGGAAAAGATTGGAGAAGTTTGGGGAAACTAGGGTTTTGGGGGATTTGGGGATTTTGATGGGTTTTGGTGAGATTTTGGGGAAGATGAGAGGTGGATGGAGTGAATGGTTGGATTGGATGATGATTCTAGGGCTTGGAATGAAGAAATGGAGCTTGGAGGAAGATGTGGGCTGAAGGGGGAAGATTTTAGGGTTTTGGGTCGTGTTGGAGAAGAAGAAGTCGTTTGGGTTGGGTATAAATAGGTTGAGCTGGCGGCTGCCCAGAAATTAGGGTTTTAACACTAGTTAGTCGGTCAAAGAGCAACCACTGACCGACTAGTTTGGCAACTAGTCGGTCGGTCGACCAACGCAGACCGACTAAGTGCAAACAGTAACTCCTGAACGAAAATAGGATTCTAGAGTTAGTCGGTCCATGAACAAGTACTGACCGACTAGTTTAATATCTAGTCGGTCGATGAACGTTCTTAGACCGACTAAGGGTAAACAGTAACTGATACAAAATTAAGATGATGAGTTAGTCGGTTCAAGAAGCATTGCTGACCGACTAGTTTGCAACCTAGTCGGTCAACCAACGTTCTTAGACCGACTAACGATAAACAGTAACCCCTGAGAAATTTAGAAAGCTAACTAGTCGGTCCAAGAAGGATTGCCGACCGACTGGATCGTCATCTAGTCGGTCGGTGGCCCTTCTTACACCGGCTAATGAGCACCAAAAGTACCGATACGGAGCGCGGGGCCCCGGGATCGATTCCTAAGACTCCTAGGCTTGATCTAATAGTTAGATACGACCGTTATGAAGTCCGTCACGAGTGACATACTTCGAAATCGACAATCCTACGGAAGAAGCGAGAAAATACGACGAATCGATCGAAAATGAAATCTACGGAGACGAAAACCACACAAGAGGAGAAAATCCATCAAAACATATATTATATTATATTAAATCTAGATTCATGAAAAGCAGTCGTTACATCCTCCCCAACTTAGGAAAAATTCCGTCCTCGGAATTTCCAAAAACTCACGAGTCTGGAAACAAAAGTGGGAAACGCTCTCGCATCTCATCCTCATTCTCCCAAGTAGACTCTCCAGGTGAACCGTGTCGCCACATCACCCTCACAAGATTGACAATCTTGTTTCGAAGCGATTTCTGACGCCTGTCCAGAATCTGCACTGGATGCTGGTCATACGTCATATCGGGGCGAACGGTAATCTCCGAAAAATCCACCGCATGAGACGGATCGCTAATGTATCGACGAAGCTGCGACACATGGAAAACATTGTGAACTCCTTCCAAAGATGGCGGCAAGGCCAAGCGATAAGCTACCTCGCCAACCCTCTCCAAATCGTCAAACGGTCCAATGTATCGCGGGCTCAACTTCCCACGCTTCCCAAAACGAATCACACCACGATTCGGGGAAATCTTCAAGAACACATGGTCGCCCGGCTGAAACTCCAAAGGACGACGTTTAGCATCCGCCCAATGCTTAAAACGGTCCTGAGCAATTCTCAACCTCTCCCGAATATTCCTGACGATATCCACGGCCTCCACGATCATCTCAGGTCCCAACAACTCCCGATCACCAACGTCATCCCAACTCAATGGCGATCGACATTTCCTCCCATAAAGAGCGGCGAAAGGCGCCATGCCAATACTCGCCTGGAAGCTGTTGTTGTAGGAAAACTCTACCAGATGTAGATGGTCCTCCCACGAACCCTTGAAATCCAACATGCACGCCCTCAGCATGTCTTCCAAAATCTGAATCGTCCTCTCGGACTGGCCATCCGTCTGCGGATGGTACGCCGTGCTGAAACTCAGACGCGTACCCAAGCTCTTCTGCAAACTCTGCCAAAACTGAGATGTGAACCTCGTGTCTCTGTCAGACACGATACTCACGGGGACTCCATGAAGTCGCACAACCTCCTGCACGATTCACGTTACATCACTATCCAAACTAGGAAAAGGAAATAAAAACGGAGAGTAAAAGAATTTTACCTCCATATATCTCCTCGCTAGCGCCTCAGTGGACTGCCCCACTCGGAACGGAATAAAGTGCGCAGATTTGGTCAACCGATCCACGATTACCCAAATCGCGTCATTCTGCTTCGGACTCCGAGGTAGTCCAGTCACGAAATCCATAGTGATGTGCTGCCAGTTCCACTCCGGAATCGGAAGTGGTTGTAGCAACCCGGCCGAACGCTGATGCTCCGCCTTCACTTGCTGGCATACCAAGCACTTGGCTACACTCCGAGCCACGCTCCTCTTCATACCATGCCACCAATAATTCAGACGAAGATCCTGGTACATCTTGGTGCCACCAGGATGCACAGAATACGGCGAACTGTGTGCCTCCACCATCAATTCCTCTCTGATATCCCCAGCAGGCACACACAACCTGGCTCCAAACCTCAGCGAGCCATCCTCATGAATCAAAAAGTCAGTCCGCAGACCGGCTTCCACCTGCTCCCGAATCCTCACCAGCTTCGGATCCTCGGCCTGGCCAGCCTTAATCCGATCCACGATCGTCGACTGTACCTGCATGTACATCAACGACGAAGCCTCTCCAGGAAGAACAATCTCCACACCAGACTCGCAAAAATCCTGCTGCAATCTCCACTGCGAGGTCAAAATCATCACCGCCGGAAGCCTACTCAAAGCATCCGGAACCACGTTCACCTTGCCAGGGTGAAACTGCAAATCAATATCATAATCCGCCATAAGCTCCAACCATCGACGCTGTCGCATGTTGAGCTCCTTCTGAGTGAAAATATACTTCAAGCTTTTGTGATCGGTGAAAATCTTCACTTTCTCACTCAGCAAGAAGTGCCTCCAAATCTTAAGAGCAAACACAACGACAGCCAACTCCAAATCATGCGTCGGGTAATTCTTCTCATGAACCTTAAGCTGACGAGACGCATACGCCATAATATGCCCGTGCTGATGCAACACACAACCTAGACCCTTGCCAGAAGCATCGCAAAAGATCTCAAATCCACCGCTGCGATCAGGCACAACAAGAATAGGGGCACTCGTCAACCTCTCCTTCAGAACACCGAAAGCCCTCTCACAATCACCCGACCAAACATAAGCAACATCCTTCCGCGTCAACCTGGTCATCGGCTCAGCAATACGAGAAAAGTCCTTAATGAATCGCCGATAATAACCAGCAAGTCCGAGAAAACTCCGAATCTCAGACGCAGACGACGGAACAGGCCACTCCCTGATGGCCCGAACCTTCTCGGGATCCACTGAAATACCATCTCCAGTCACCACATGCCCGAGAAAAGCAACTCGATCCAGCCAAAACTCGCACTTCGAAAACTTAGCATACAAACGATGCTTCCTCAAAATCTCCAACACCGTCCTTAAGTGCGAGGCATGCTCTTCCTCCGACTTCGAATAGATCAGAATGTCGTCAATGAAGATAACGACAAACTTATCCAAAAAGTCGTAGAAAATCAGGTTCATCAGATTCATGAAAACTGCGGGCGCGTTAGTTACGCCGAAGGGCATAACCACAAACTCATAGTGTCCATACTTCGTCCTGAACGCTGTCTTCGGAACATCTCCCTTCTTCACCTTCAACTGATGGTAACCACTCCTCAAATCCAATTTAGAAAACACCCTCGAACCTCCAAGCTGATCAAAAATATCATCGATGCGAGGCAACGGGTATTTATTCTTAATGGTCACCGCATTCAACTCCCGATAGTCCACGCACATGCGACGCGAACCATCCTTCTTCTTAACCAACAACACCGGTGCTCCCCACGGAGACACGCTAGGATTAATATAACCCTTCTGCAAAGGCTCATCCAACTGCTTTCGCAACTCTTCCAACTCTGCAGGTGCCATACGATACGGCGCCTTCGAAATCGGCTGCGCACCTGGAACAAGATCGATAGAAAATTCCAAAGCTCGATCAGGCGGCAAACCAGACATCTCCTCGGGGAAGACGTCGCCAAAATCACGCACCACAGCTGGCCACTCCAGCTCCATCTGCATAGCCACAGCCTCCACCGGCCTGGCCCGAAATCTGACAGGACCAAGCGAACTGCTACCACGACTGAACTCAAACACTGGATGTCCGGGAATCTCGAACACCACCTTCTTCTTCCTGCAGTCAATCGTAGCATAGAAGCTCGCAAGCCAGTCCATCCCAAGAACTGCATCATAGTTGATGATGTCGTGGACAATGAAATCCGTAAAAAGCTCATGTCCACAGACCACCAACGAGCAAGAATTGCAACCACGATGCACCGAGACCACACCATTCCCTGTAACGATATTCCAACTCTTGGGAAGAGGGGACGTCGACAAGGAATGCCTCTCCACGAAGCTCCGAGAAATAATGCACATCGATGCACCAGAGTCAAAGAGGACTCGTGCAGGAAATGTGCAAACCAAAATCACACCTAATCAAGCAATTAACAATCAAACCCTAATCTAGCAAACAACCATGTTCAAGCAAACAACATAATCAAACAATCAGAACCAGCTTGGAAAGTAACAGCTAGAGTGAGGATTACCTGCGATAACCTCATCCACAGCCTCGCTCTCCGCGGCAGTCATCAGAAAAGCCTGCCTCCTCGGCGGAATAGCCTGCCGAAAAGCCTGCCTCTGCGGAACAAGAGCTGCTCCACGTCCAGCAGGAACAGGCGCTCGCTGCTGCAACGGCTGAGCTGCAACAGGAGCCCTCCGCAGCGGATCCGCATGCCGACAATCCTTCGCGACATGAGAAGCATCACCGCAAACCAGACACTGGCCCAGAAACTTCCGACACTGATCCTTGACGTGACCAGGCTTGCCGCAGAAATGGCAAAACTTCGGAATAGGCCCTCCTGGCCTCTTAAACTGAGCAGACTGATTAGGCCTGAATCCAGGTCTAACCACAGCTCTCGCCTGCTCCACAGGCCTCTTCCCAGCACCAACAACAGATCCCCTCCGCTGGTTCACGAGCAGCTCCTGCCTCTTGGCAGCGACCAGAACCTTCTGATAAGACTCCCGGTCAGAGGAGGTCACAAAACTCTGGAGCTCCGAAGCGAGTCCCTGCAGGAACCTCTGAGCTCTCTCCTCAGCGTCCTGCACCATCTTTGGTGCAAACCGACTAAGCCTCATGAACTCTTGGTGATACATGTCCACCGACGAGTTCCCCTGCTTCAGATCGATAAAACGCTGCAGCATCTCCTCCTTGGCAGCCTTCGGAAAGAACTCACCCTCAAATCTGGTCTTGAAGGTAGCCCAAGCTATCGGCTCCACCAACAACTTCTCTTCCGCATCCCACCAATTCCTGGCGTTATCCTTGAGCTGCCTCTTCGCCAAATCAACCCATCCAGCCGGGGTGATCTTGGCCATCTTCAGATTGTCCTCGACGTTCCGAATCCACTCATCGGCAGCCAGAGGACCCTCAGAACCATCAAAATACGCGGGACCCAGCTCCCGAAATTGTTTCGCTCCTGGCTCAGAGCGAGGGGCATCCGGAAGAGCCCGGGCAGCTCGAGCAAGTGGAGCATTCTGGACTTGCAAAAGCACGCCCTGCTGCACTTGCATCATCTGCAGCATCATCCGCATCATCTCACCGCTGGTGGGTTCCCGCTCAGGCTCCTCATCATGAGGGAGCGCACCACTACCCCCACCACGGGTGAAACGCCTTCCTGCCATCTAGTGACACAGAAAACGAATCAGATTAGACTCATAGCTTATGACTCGGACGTCGAACTTAATTTATTGGACATTCTAATATTATTATCGCTATTCCAAAGATCGCAGTTACAGAAGGACCTGCATGGGCCACCACTAAAACCTGTCACGACCCGCTTCCCTAAAATGGAGGCGAGACGTGAAAAGGTCCGCACGAGAGTGGAGCTGTGAAGCCCCAAACCCGATAAGCGTCCACAATACATAAACAGGTCCCTGTAACCACAACAGAATAACAATAATAATACAAGGAGAAACTGAAATAAAATTCCACATCTCAAACATTGTCCAACAAGAAAATAAGTCCAACATCCAGAAAAGCCACCAGGCTAAAAGAAAAGAGTCTAAAGGCCCAGAACAAGGCCAACAAAAGCAACGACAACAACAAAGTATAGGTGCTACGCACCGATAACAAAACAACTGCCTAACAAAAGTAAAACACACGAAGACACTAGGACTGGTCCCCAGTGTCCACGTACTCCCCGTCAAACACAAGCTCGGGCTCGGCGTCAGCAAACACCTCGTCCTCAACGAGGTACTCAGGCTCAGGATCTAACATGTGTCACCCAAAAGAGTAAAGGGGCACATGTCAGCAAGTCTAAAAAGACTTGGGCAAGGAAACTGAAAGTGAGGCATCTAGCAACCTAGCAGTTTAGTATGCATGACATGGCAGTTATAACATGAGTGCACAATTAAAACATGGCAAGACAATTTGTACAAGAGAACAATCATCGGGACAAGACAAGAGTAGCCAAGCTACTATCAATTCAATCAATTCACATTTTGTAGGTGTTTAAGCCCTTCGCTGAATGGCATAGCATTTCAGACCGATCGGCACTAAACACTACCCAATACCCACACGATATGGAGCCTGGGGTCCCCGCACATTGAGATCAGCTAGTGAGCCTGAGGTTGCCCCGCACATTGAGCTCGCATTCTTAGTTCACAATTCAATACATTTCGAGCGTTGGGGTTTCCAACTCATTATGCTCGCTTCTGGTCACGAGCCAGGAACACAAGTATCGTAGCAAAGCTACGCAATCAAGCAACACTTAAAGAATGCGAGGTCATGACAGTTTATTTGCGTACCGTTAATTAAAATAAACGTGACAGGCGAAATGCAATGACATGAACATATTCGCGTACCGTTAATTGAAAGTAAACATGACATGGAAGTTGTGCAACATGCTATATGTGTTGGAACTAGCTTCGTTGTCAAGCTAGTTCCCCAATTTGCGCCTAGGCGAGTATCATTTCGTCGCCTAGCCTCTTTTACGCCTACAACAAGCAAATGGCCTAAAACATGGCCTAAACCCTAAGTGGCAAGTTTCACTTGCCTAGCACCGGGGATTGACGATCACTTCGTCACACGGATGCTATCTACGGGGGAAATCGCTGTTATGGGGGAAACACGCACCAAACACTTGAAATTAATTAGGGTTTTCATAAAATTATAAATAGGTTAAGAAAACAACGGTTGATCGATTTCTTACCGAGAGGAGACGGAAGAAACACTCCGGGGAACCCTAGGATCAGATCTGGAAAAGATTGGAGAAGTTTGGGGAAACTAGGGTTTTGGGGGATTTGGGGATTTTGATGGGTTTTGGTGAGATTTTGGGGAAGATGAGAGGTGGATGGAGTGAATGGTTGGATTGGATGATGATTCTAGGGCTTGGAATGAAGAAATGGAGCTTGGAGGAAGATGTGGGCTGAAGGGGGAAGATTTTAGGGTTTTGGGTCGTGTTGGAGAAGAAGAAGTCGTTTGGGTTGGGTATAAATAGGTTGAGCTGGCGGCTGCCCAGAAATTAGGGTTTTAACACTAGTTAGTCGGTCAAAGAGCAACCACTGACCGACTAGTTTGGCAACTAGTCGGTCGGTCGACCAACGCAGACCGACTAAGTGCAAACAGTAACTCCTGAACGAAAATAGGATTCTAGAGTTAGTCGGTCCATGAACAAGTACTGACCGACTAGTTTAATATCTAGTCGGTCGATGAACGTTCTTAGACCGACTAAGGGTAAACAGTAACTGATACAAAATTAAGATGATGAGTTAGTCGGTTCAAGAAGCATTGCTGACCGACTAGTTTGCAACCTAGTCGGTCAACCAACGTTCTTAGACCGACTAACGATAAACAGTAACCCCTGAGAAATTTAGAAAGCTAACTAGTCGGTCCAAGAAGGATTGCCGACCGACTGGATCGTCATCTAGTCGGTCGGTGGCCCTTCTTACACCGGCTAATGAGCACCAAAAGTACCGATACGGAGCGCGGGGCCCCGGGATCGATTCCTAAGACTCCTAGGCTTGATCTAATAGTTAGATACGACCGTTATGAAGTCCGTCACGAGTGACATACTTCGAAATCGACAATCCTACGGAAGAAGCGAGAAAATACGACGAATCGATCGAAAATGAAATCTACGGAGACGAAAACCACACAAGAGGAGAAAATCCATCAAAACATATATTATATTATATTAAATCCAGATTCATGAAAAGCAGTCGTTACAACAGTAAAACATGTAAGGCAGTACTGAATAAGAAGGAGACAAGTAAAACATATAAGGCAGTACTGCTTTTACTTGTCTCCAACCACAACTCAACAACCAGCAGGGAGTCCAAAGTTACAAGCAAGGGAATCAATTAACCCCATAACAGCAAGAAAACCCCAACCTGCACGCAGTGAAGTCACCGTACTTCAAAACAGCCAGGGGAGCCCATGTCACAAGCAGAAGACGCCACCAACTCTATCAAGCGATGAAGCCCAGAACATCAAGGAAGCCAACCAATCCAAGACTAAGCAAGGGAAGCTACGAACTCAAAACAGCAAGCAAGAGACAACCCAGACCCACAGTAGGAGAGCCAAACCTGTAAGCAAATAAGACCCAAACCCCAACACAAGCAAAGGAATCGAAATTGGAGTATATGAGATAGAGTCTACCTGAAACCGAAGCCGAAGAACAAAGAGAAAGTTAAGATCCGAAGCCCAATTATCAGCAGAAGCCTATACTGCAACCATCAGCAACAAGGGATCCCAAATCTGCAAGCAAGGAGAGCCACCGGAACCAGTAACCCAGTAAGCAGGAACAAACAACAAGCAAAAGAACCACCGCAACACTAAAACAACAAGAAGATCAAAACCTGCAAGCAAGAAAGTCAGCCGAACCCAGTTTAAGTAAGAAACGGGCAACCCACAATCAAGGAGAGGTCGAACCTCAACAACAACCCAAAACAGCAAACCAAACCCTCAGCCGAACCCAACGACAGTAGGAAACAAGCCGGAACTAAGGAACCATCGAAACCCTTAAAGCAGCGAGCAAAGAGGCAAGAACTCAGCAAAGGGGAATCACGAACCTAACGACAAGCAAAGAAGGGCAGACTGGAAGCAAGAGGAGCCACCGTACTCCATCAACGAGTAAGGGACCAAGGCAGCAAGTAAAGAGGGTCCAAAAACCCTAATCAGCGAGCAATGGGTGCCACGAACAGCAAGAGAAGGACGGAGGGGCTGCGTTGTGTCGAAGGAAGCTCACGAAGTCCCTGTCGCCGCGAACGTGTGAGAGAGTGAAAGAGGGGGTGGCGATGTCGAGAGAGAGCGAGAGCGAGGGTCGAAGCCCTAAGGTCTCTCGTCGAACGAAACGAGGGGGCACGGGGGTGAATGAAACGAAGCGAAGCCTTGGGGTCTTTCGTAGAGTGTGAGAAAGAAGGAGAAAGGGGGAAAAGCCCGGTGGGCTTGGGCCTGGAGCGGGCCACGAAAAGAAACAAAAGAAAGGAAAAAAGAAAAAAGGGAAGAGAGAGAGAGAGAGAGAGAGAGAGAGAGAGAGAGAGAGAGCTGGGCTGTTACAAAACCTGTTATCATACTCGCACCATCTGGACAGTGAGTTACCCCAAAACACCATGAGTGAAGTGTAATGTCGTTTGGGTTATTGGTGTGATTGTCAAGTGTGATGTCCAGCCAATGTATTGTTTTCTTGTTGTCTAGTTGTTTTCAAAGTCACAAGTCAAAAATGTCAATGTCAGGTTAGGTTCTCGAAAATGTCTATATTTCTTATTATCTTAAATTATGCAGTTAACCGTACTAGTTATTGCAAGCATGATATTCAATTTCCTTAACTTACTGAAAGGAACATTAACTTTTTCTTGTTTAAACGAAATTTCTAAATTTATTGTGAGTTTCCAATCAATGTTCTAATCCAAAATACAATAAATTTCTGCACAAATCACCTCGAGCTAAATCTGGAATTATTTAAATAAACAAACTGACAATTTAATTGTTGCAAAAGTTCCCGAAAATCATATGGATCAGATTTAGGGATTCTCATCATGAGGCGGCTGCAAGGGAAGAACCACCGAAAGTCTACAAAGATGTGGAATTGGATCGCATGCCACTACAGGGTCAAGAGAGGCAAACCGAACCATGGCAGGGTCAGGGGCTGAACCTGAGCTCACTACAGAGGTAAACAGATAGAGCCGAGTCACAACAGCAAGAAACAAAAGAGCCGAAGCCCCCAAACACCCAACAGGGTACTAAACAGCCCCATAGTAAGCAAACATATGGATTGAAATCCCCATACCACCAACGCAAGAAGTTGAAACCCCAATGCACCCAGAACAACAAAACCGAGAAGCCGCAGAAAGCCAACAAGGAGCCGAAGGCCCGAGACATCAAAAACAGGGAACCAAGAGGCCCCATCTCAACAATTAGAGAAGTTATAGGCCACATGTCAAGCCAACAGAGGATCTGATACTTACAACCAGCAAAAGAGACCAAAAGCTCCGAGCAACAAAAGTAGGGGAAATAATTTCGACTCCCAATCATCATATCCCTTGTTCCTAGAATTTGCATCATAAAAGGGGAGAAAATCCCCGAGCAAAACCAACATCATAGTTCATGCTTAAATGAGTATAAATAATTTTCATCACCCAAATCAGCAAAATTCTTATCGCATGAAATTTTAAGGACAAAACTCATTTTCTAGCCCAAAACAAGTTTCTCCAAATAAATAACATAAAAGTTTCAAACTTTATGGAAATTAACCAAATCAAACTTGGATTAAGAATAATCTACCGTGAATTGAAGTCGAAACCACCGAAATCCCCGATCAAACCCTATCACCTTGCAGATCGACGGCTGTGATTTGCTTGGTTGGGAAAACGTTGAAAGCTTTGAAGAGATCCGGCTTCAAAATCTCATCAATCAACACCCAAAATCAGAAGAACCGAAATTTGGAAGTTTGTAGGAAAACAAAATTTTTCGCAGGTGTAAAAACCAAGAAAACTCGTAGAGAATAGTTATAAGGAAAAGGAAATAGCCGTTGGAGAAGATCGTGGAAAGAGGTTGTTGTTGAATGCTCGCGTAACCGAAGGAAGCATGAGGACGACGGTGGTTTCGAACGGGTCTAGTGTTTTTTTGAAAGGGAAAGAAATCATCGGCGGCTGTGCTCTGTCGAAGGGAGAACAAAACTAGGGGTCTTCTTTTGGGTGTGTGGGCTGCAGGAAAACATATGAGAGGGATTTTGATGGTGGTCTTTGGGCTTGTAATTTTAAAGAAGGAAAAGAAAAAGTTAAAAAGAAAAGAGAGAGTTTGGTGGGCTAGGCCGTGGGTTTCTTTTAAAAAAAGAAAGGAATGAAGGAAAACGAGGAAGGAAATTAAGTTGGAAAATTTTGTAGAAATTTCCAAAATGACTTTATTAAAATTATGGGGTCTTACAATAAAATTCTAGTATACAAAAAATTCCATAAACCCCGTGCTATTTGCTTATTGATCATGTGGTTGAAAATAGTTATGTTATCGTAAAATTCTATTTGCTTATTGATCATATGGTTGAAAATAGTTATTGATCCTACGATCTTAAATTTCAAACAATCCTATCAACAAGCAAATAGCATGAGTTTGTTGGATTTTTGGTGTATTAAGTTTTAGCATGTGTTGATCAACTTCAATAGCTCCGATCACTGGGAAAATAATTGAAAGGTGTATGTTTTGGCCACCACCTGCGGAGATGTCTGAGATGGCAGCATATATACAGCAATGTTTGAGAGCTCAGTTTTAGTTTCGGTCGTTAGAAATTTTTTTGGTTTCGACCAGTTTTGATTGTTGTGTAAATTTCATTTTTGAATTTTAGTTTTGAATATATATATATATATATCTATTATCTATAACAATGCATTTATAATAAATTTTTTAGAATTTTAGAATTTTTAGAATATAATTTTTAGAATTTCATTAAATTTTTAGAATTTTTTGTATTTTAATAAATAATTTTATGTATATGGTTCAAATCGGTTCACATAATCAAACACTTATTTTATTTTAAGAAGTAAGGTTACGGCCGAAATTGGTCGAAACGACGGAAAGCAAGTTCCAGCAACAGTTTTGTATCATTTCATTCGAAACGGAAACAAAACGGCCGAAACCACTAGCAAGTTTCAGCAGCATTTTCGTTTCATCCCATTCGAAACCGAAACAATACGATTGAAACCAATTGGTTTCGGCTGAAACCTCATTCCTTGATAGTTGATATACATTATTTTCTCTCTTTATACATACATACATACACATAAATATATGCAATACACACACATGCATATATGTTGGAAATATAGGCGTCAACTGACAAAGGATGAATTCTTTTATGCCTTCGTTAACAAGTCGACTTTTCATAATTTTTAAAAAATGACCAACACCTTCCATTTTTATTTTCATATTCTAAAACCTAAATACACCAAAGATCCAATGAATCAAAGTGTTTTGTTCATTGATATATTCATTGTAAATTTTACAATTTTGCTATAATGGAGCTTATTGCAACAACTAGATCAATGAGCAAATCACTTTGGGCCCATTGTATCGTGTTGGTGTACTAGGATTTTACAATATGAAGGTCAAATGAATGGCACTAATAATCTAAAAATAGTAAAAAGTGGACTTTAACGAATACATATGCCTCCTTGAATAGCCGATACACTTCTCTCTCTATGTGTTTGTATAAGAAAATTGGGTATCATATAAAGTGCATGTATGTCACCCTTGAAAAGTTCACTCTACTATTTTTTGATTGATCACCTTTGTTCAGTTTGATCTTCATATTTTAGAACCATAAAACACTAAATAGCAAGTGAACATAAAGCTTTTGCTCATTGATGTCCATGTTGGAAAATTAACAGTTTTACATCAATATAACTTTTATTACCCTTAAATTGACAAACAAAAAGCTTTGGGTTCATTTGATATGTAGTGTGTTAGAATATGACCATCAAAATTAACAAAGCCAATCTTTCAGAAAATAGTGGATAGTGAACTTTTTGATCGTCACATGACACTTTGTTGAATATTGAGTTACTGCAATATAAGTTTTGATGATGAGCAAACATATTTGTTATGGAAATATTATGAATGCAGAAATTAGGAGAAGAACAAGGCTAGGTGATGGTGTTCAAGGCAAAGAAATGAAGTGAAGAATCATTTGACAAGTACTTGAAGATCAAATATTATATCAAGGAAGAAATCAAGGCAAAATTTATATTTTGTTGTATTTATTTTTCTTGTCATCGATTACTTGTTAGTCTTGAAGAAGCACCTCACACATATTAAAGAAACCTTAGCAAATACTTAGAAATATTTTGGTATTATTTCTATTATTATCCTAGGTTTCTAGCCAATTCTGTGCATTTTTGTCAGTATTAGCCAACCAATGCTATAGCCATAGTCAACTAATAGCAACGTGAGACAATAGGCTTTTTGAGCATGTCAGGTTAGTCGACCGGTATAGATCCCCTAGTTAACTAATTCCAAACTGAGATTTTTTACTTTATCTGGCATGTCAGGTTAGTCGACTAGTGTAATCCAATTAGTTGACTAATGCCACCATTAGTCGATTAATGGTTGAATATTAGTCGACTAAAGATATTATTGTTGCATAATCAACTAGTTGTTTTATAGCCGTTTGAAAGGACACCTTTGGGATTTCCTTTGACTATTTTTCATGTTTATAAATAAGGATTATCTCAGGAATTTTCATATCAAGAAAAATCAAGAGAAAACATTTTGTGAATTTTTTTTGAGAAAAATATATTTTCTAAATGGGCCATTATACCCTTATTCTCTCATCTTCTTCATTGTGTCATTTTATTGATTTATATTCCCATGATATCCAAATCCTAAGAATAGAAATCCTTTCATCCTATAGCCACATCATTCACATGTGTTTCAACTTCAAGGCTATAGGATCATGTGCTTTCATCGAAAAGGTTAAGTATTCTCTCAAGGCTTGTTTGAGAGAAAGATAAGGGTTTTACTCTTGAGATTTGTTTGAGAGGGTTGTTGCTTAACACCGGGTTGTGGTGTTACGGGTTTGTATTATTCTTACATGTTAGCAAGTGAATAGTGGAACTCTCAAGCGGGATATGCTTGGGGATTGGACATACGTCGGTGAGACTGAATCGGTATAAAATTACTATGATTGTGGTGTGCTTTTGTGGTTGATCTTTTTTACTTGCAATTTGTTATTATTTTCTGATGCATACTTAATCATTTGCAAGTATTTTTGTTAATTAAGAATCTAACGTAGGTAACTCTATCAGATTTCTTAGGTAGAATTTTTAAAAAACTATACACCCCTTCTCGTGTTTCTACTTGCTATTCATAGGATCCAACATGCTTGTGCTCATATGACATATGATACATATTTTTCACACACACACACGCACACACATATGTAACTCATAGGCCAAACCTTGAGATTATATAATGTAATGGCCCGCTCCCGGCCCGTTTCTTCGCTCGCTCCCCTCTTTAACTCTCTCTTTTTTCTTCTTTTTTTCGTTTCTTTTGAAGCCGCTCCAGGCCTCCCCCCTTTGTCCCCCGTTCTCTCTCTCTCTCGCCCTCGCCTACTTGCGTGGGGTCCCGGGGTTGCCGTTGGGGGGATTCGGTGGCTCCTCCCTAGCTGTGTTGGTTGTCGTTGGGGCTTTGCTTGCTGGTCGGGGTTCCTCTACTTGCTATTTGGGCTTCCCCTCGCTGCGGCTTGGCTCTCGCTTGCTGACTTGACTCTGTGGGCTGCTGTTGTGCTCGGCTGGTTCCTTCTACTTGCTGGTTTGGTTCAGTTGGGTCCCTTGCTCGCTGTTTGGGTTTCTGTGTGGTACCACTTGGGTTGTGAGCCCCGTTCCCCAACGGTTTTGGTTGTTAGCCCCTAGTTCCTTACTAAGAACCCCGTGGACTTTGCCGTTGGCACGGGTACCCCCCACTGTGTGATGAGAAGACCCCAAATCTGATCCCTCTGGCCTAGACTCTCTAGCGCCATTTTGAGTTGACTTTTTGGTCTTTCTTTATTAAAGCGATTGTTATGTTTCCTTATCTCTTGGTTCGTTGCAAGATTCAGTTAGTATTGTTTCTTTTATATATCGGCACGTTCTTTCTTACTTGCTTGCAGGTTTCTTTCGTCCTTTCTCTATTGCTTGCAGGTTTTGGGCTTCTTGTTGCTGATGGTTGCGGTGTAGGCTTTCTGCAGATGCTGGTCTTCGGTTCTTAATTATCTTGGTTCTTCGGCTTCGGTTTCAGGTAGACTTTATCCCCTATACTCCAATTTAGATTCCTTTGCTTGTGTTGGGGTGTGGGTTTCCCTTGCTTGTGGTTCAAGTTTCCCTTGTTGGTAATTGAGTTGGGTGGCTCCTTTGGCTCGTTGTTGGGTTTGATAGTTTCCCTTGATTGCTGCCTTGGGTTTCCTTGTTGTTCTTGGGTTGATGTTGTATCTTTTCAGCTCAGTTTGGAATATCTTGCCATGAGGAACATTTATGCTACCTGTCACTTGCTAGTTTCTTGCTTTTATTGTTTCATAAGCTTATTAGTACCCTGTTAGTTTAATATTATTAAATTGCGTAGCCTTGGGATGTTCTTATGATGGCACGTTACTATGTTGGTACTGGATGACTGATGGACTATCCTGAGGTTGGATCTTGACTTGACAGGTTACTATTACCAGTACGGTAATAGATTTCCCTTGGCTACGTAGTTTAATCTATATTGAACCCCACGACACTAATAACTAATAACATGATTACTTTCTGCTTGACTCACCGGGTTTGGGAAACTTATGATTGGGGAGTATGTGGGCGACTGGGACCTGATCTTTATCAACCAATCGTTTTGGTTGTTATTTTCCCCGAGTTAGGGGGGACTCCATCAGCTGATGGGTCCTGAGTCCTGGGGGCAGACAGGGACGTCCATCTTGATGGGTCATGGAGCCCCATCATATGCCACAACGCCACAGTTCTGACAGGTTTTGCAGCTTACAGTACAGTACTTTACACCTTTGGACTCTGCCCGGGGTCGCACCCTCGCGGTCAAGGTAGCTCTCAGATGCTTATTGTACTCCACCTCATAAGTCACGGCCTAGGATTGATTCACTTTAGTTAGTACTATCTTTACAGTACTTGTGCTCGTTTTTGACATGTCCCTCTTCTGTACCCTTTCTGCTACCGTCACATCGTCCTTTGTGCTTCCTTACTCTTTAGTGGCGCGTGCTTGTGGATTACCAGGTCAGGTTACTTCTTTGGTTAGTGCGATCATATCTGTGGTTGTCTTGCTTCCTTTTGTGCACACTTACCTTTCTTGTTTCTTGTTTAGATATTGTCTACTCTATTGAGCGTGGTGCACTCTTTGTTGCCCACCAGGTACGAAGCACACGATCATCCAGAGACGTCTGAGCACGATGAGTTGGAGCTTCAGTACAGGATTTGAGAGAAGTCAAAACTTCCAGAGAAGAACAGTTTGAGCCTTGACATAGCGGAGGTACGTGTTCTATTTACTTTCAGCAGTAGTGTAGTCTTACTACCTTTACCTGTTACTGTCTTTTCCTTATTTAGAACTGTGTAGCTGATCATGTCTAGAGTGTCCCCTTACTTTCTGCACTGCTCTACATTGACTTCACTGGCACTTGCGGGACCTGTACTCTCGTGTTTCAATCGTAGCGGCACCCGTCGAGAGGCGGGGCGTTACAAAGTGGTGGCCCATGCAGGTCCGCGCAAACGTCTCGTGAACAGTGTAGAGCAGGCAGGAAGTGCGATGCTCGATTGACTCAATCTTGCTTTGTGGATGCAGGTGTGTACGTGGACCATCCAGGAGAGCGCTCATGGCTTCGGGATCAGGATCTGGGTCCGTTGGCGCCAAACCCAACACGGTGTATCAGATTTCAGACCAGGCCTTGCGAGAGTTGATTCAGGCTATATGTGAAGCGCCCAGGCCGGATGGAGGAGTGCAGCAGTTTCGATCTCTTCGGCCGCCGGTTTTCGATGGACATGGAGATGCTTTGGCTGCAGAAGGGTGGATGCGTTCGATCACCGTCAGGCTGAAGGCTGCAGAGGTACCTCCAGCGTTGTGGATTTGCATGGCGACGCTACAGTTGACTAGAGATGCCAGAGACTGGTGGGCTGCTGCAGAGGACCAATTACCCTAGCCGATCTCTTGGGCTACATTCGAGGAGGAGTTCAACGGCCAGTACTTCTCACCGGAGGCGCAGATGGAGTTGGAGGCACAGTTCATGCACCTGGAGCAGGGCTCCATGACTGTAGAGGAGTACGATGCTGAGTTTTCTAAACTCAGTAGGTATGTAACTTGTTGCAAGATCGCTAACCATACTTTGTGTTTGTGTTTGCTAACAATTGGTGTTTCAGGTTTGCTAAGGACGCAGTGTCTACCCCTCAGGCTCGGGCCAAGAGGTTTCGGTAGGGCCTGGACATCGACATCCGCAACAAGCTGGTAGGACTCGGGCTGACGACGCATGCTGAGATTCTCTCCACAGCTCGAGAGTACGAGTACTTGCAGCGGGAGCGAGTACGACGAGAGCAAGCAGGAGTCCCTTCCAGACGACCACCATCACTTCAGAGGAGCCAGACTTTCACCATTGAGGCGATGGAGACGGACGCTACCGACTTTTAGCTTGTATTATCAGTTGTTGAACTGGTCTTTATTTTGTTGTAGCCCGTTGTTGGATATCGTTTGTGTTATGTATATACATGTTATCTTGTTCTAGAATTCCGAGGACGGAATTTTTTCTAAGGTGGGTAGAATGTAATGGCCCACTCCCGGCCCGTTTCTTCGCTCGCTCCCCTCTTTAACTCTCTCTTTTTTCTTCTTTTTTTCGTTTCTTTTGAAGCCGCTCCAGGCCTCCCCCCTTTATCCCCCGTTCTCTCTCTCTCTCTCTCGCCCTCGCCTACTTGCGTGGGGTCCCGGGGTTACCGTTGGGGATGTTTAGGGGATTCGGTGGCTCCTCCCTAGCTGTGTTGGTTGTCGTTGGGGCTTTGCTTGCTGGTCGGGGTTCCTCTACTTGCTATTTGGGCTTCCCCTCGCTGCGGCTTGGCTCTCGCTTGCTGACTTGACTCCGTGGGCTGCTGTTGTGCCCGGCTGGTTCCTTCTACTTGCTGGTTTGGTTCAGTTGGGTCCCTTGCTCGCTGTTTGGGTTTCTGTGTGGTACTACTTGGGTTGTGAGCCCGTTCCCCAACGGTTTTGGTTGTTAGCCCCTAGTTCCTTACTAAGAACCCCGTGGACTTTGCCGTTGGCACGGGTACACCCCACTGTGTGATGAGAAGACCCCCCAATCTGATCCCTCTGGCCTAGACTCTCTAGCGCCATCTTGAGTTGACTTTTTGGTCTTTCTTTATTAAAGCGATTGTTATGTTTCCTTATCTCTTGGTTCGTTGCAAGATTCAGTTAGTATTGTTTCTTTTATATATCAGCACGTTCTTTCTTACTTGCTTGCAGGTTTCTTTCGTCCTTTCTCTATTGCTTGCAGGTTTTGGGCTTCTTGTTGCTGATGGTTGCGGTGTAGGCTTTCTGCAGATGCTGGTCTTCGGTTCTTAATTATCTTAGTTCTTCGGCTTCGGTTTCAGGTAGACTTTATCCCATATACTCCAATTTAGATTCCTTTGCTTGTGTTGGGGTGTGGGTTTCCCTTGCTTGTGGTTCAAGCTTCCCTTGTTGGTAATTGAGTTGGGTGGCTCCTTTGGCTCGTTGTTGGGTTTGATGGTTTCCCTTGATTGCTGCCTTGAGTTTCCTTGTTGTTCTTGGGTTGGTGTTGTAACTTTTCAGCTCAGTTTGGAATATCTTGCCATGAGGAACATCCATGCTACCTGTCACTTGCTAGTTTCTTGCTCTTGTTGTTTCATAAGCTTATTAGTACCATGTTAGTTTAATATTATTCAATTGCGTAGCCTTGGGATGTTCTTATGATGGCACATTACTATGTTGGTGCTGGATGACTGATGGACTATCCTGAGGTTGGATCTTGACTTGACAGGTTACTATTACCGGTACGGTAATAGATTCCCCTTGGCTACGTAGTTTAATCAATATTGAACCCCACGACATTAATAACTAATAACATGATTACTTTCTGCTTGACTCACCGGGTTTGGGAAACTTATGATTGGGGAGTATGTGGGCGACTGGGACCTGATCTTTAGCAACCAATCGTTTTGGTTGTTATTTTCCCCGAGTTAGGGGGGACTCCATCAGCTGATGGGTCCTGAGTCCTGGGGGCAGACATGGACGGCCATCTTGATGGGTCATGGAGCCCCACCACAGACCACAGCGCCACAGTTCTTACAGGTTTTGCAGCTTACAGTACAGTACTTTACACCTTTGGACTCTGCCCGGGGTCGCACCCTCACGGTCAAGGTAGCTCTCAGATGCTTATTGTACTCCACCTCATAAGTCACGGCCTAGGATTGGTTCACTTTAGTTAGTACCATCTTTACAGTACTTGTGCTCGTTTATGACATGTCCCTCTTCTGTACCCTTTCTGCTACCGTCACATCGTCCTTTGTGCTTCCTTACTCTTTAGTGGCGCGTGCTTGTGGATTACCAGGTCAGGTTACTTCTTTGGTTAGTGCTATCATATCTGTGGTTGTCTTGCTTCCTTTTGTGCACACTTACCTTTCTTGTTTCTTGTTTAGATATTGTCTACTTTATTGAGCGTGGTGCACCCTTTGTTGCCCACCAGGTACGAAGCACACGATCATCCAGAGACGTCTGAGCACGATGAGTTGGAGCTTCAGTACAGGACTTGAGAGAAGTCAGAACTTCCAGAGAAGAACAGTTTGAGCCTTGACATAGCGGAGGTACGTGTTCCGTTTACTTTCAGCAGTAGTGTAGTCTTACTACCTTTACCTGTTACTGTCTTTTCCTTATTTAGAACTGTGTAGCTGATCATGTCTAGAGTGTCCCCTTACTTTCTGCACTGCTCTACATTGACTTCACTGGCACCTGCGGGACCTGTAATCTCGTGTTTCAATCGTAGGGGCACCCGTCGGGAGGCGGGGCGTTACATATAATTACATAGAAGATGCAGATGCATGTATCCATATGGCTCATATCAATATTATTATCATCACTGCAATAATAAGTTTAATTGTTATAATCAATATTGAATTTCACTTTAGCAGCCCAATCCTAATGCCATACTTGTTAGTTGGGCAAGATGATCATGAGTCGCAGCCTGATTCAAGTCATCTCCCTTGAGACATGGTATGTTCTCCAAGAGCAATATCTTTGAATTAATCCCATTCCATCATTTAGAGTCTAATAATTCTATTATGCCCCCTGAGACTGTAGGAGGCCTGCAATGGTATTGAGACATTCCCACGAGGACAAATATGTTCATAATAGAAAAACAAATGTGGGTTAACCCCGTGTCGAAGCCAATGGTTCTGTTATGTGGACGCTAAAGTCTTTTTGGGGGTGGTGGGGGTTGGGATGGCTTTGTCATGCATTAGCTGAAACCCCATCATTGTATCCCAAGGTAGTTCGGCTGCGTCAAAGTTCAATTTCATCACATTCTGTGGTGGCAGAGGACTTAACCCAAACCATGTTAGATTGGTTCGTGTCAACCTCAACCCCAGCCATGTGACTTAGCCAATCAACTAATCTCCCTTCATCTGATTTCCAAATATTCTAGCGATCTTGAAACAACGAACAATTTTTGCTTATCGGCAGTCCAAATTTGATTAGGTTCATGCTGGCTCTTGATGACTACAGCCACATTTCTCTCACTCTAATTTACCATATAATATATGCCCAACTGTCATGATAACTTCTAGTCTTAGCCTAGAATGGTTAGGATGCATCTGTGTGAACTGCTTCGACGAGTCAATCGATGACTAGACAGTTTGACAATCACACAGGCTTCCAACAGTAATCCTAAGCACACCAAATTTCAACCCTTTCGGGCACTAAAGTAGGGCCTGATCAACTGATTTAATGACATTCGAATTTCAAATGCTGCACATGCTGGTTATACCAATTTGTTTACGTTGCAAAATTTCATTGGCTTTGCATGGGTTATTCAATGTATATGTAACGCCCCATGTTCGGGTGCCGTTACATCTTTTATTATTTATGCATGTCCTGCAAATACTAGTGAAATCAATATAGAACGGAACAAAAAATTCATAAATGGAATAATCTTTGTTCATCCTTCAAGAGGGTAAAAAAAATACTGAAAAGGAGCCAATAGTCTCTCACTCCAACAATTAAGGAAAGCAAGCTAAAAAATGTAAATAGAACTCTCCTTACTAATCCCGTCTCAGAAATCAGCGCGCTTTAATGGAAATTCGGACTCCTCGAAGACTGGAGCCTCCTCGTAAGCTGGTTCATCACCTGCTGAAAAACATTTAAAAGAGACAATGAAGTAGACGATATTTACAATAAACAAACAATTATAACATTTGGAGCCCTATCACTAACAAGATAATATCAACTAAGCACTAACATATGACTATCTATCTGAAGCAGTTTATTATTAATTTACTCACAATGTAAAGGGAGATAGCTAACTGAAGAACCACCTTGCTACCACAGGCGAGCTCACCTGGGCCTTAGTTCCATGGTCCAAAGAAGTCGGTAAGTGATCCAGTCAAGTCGGTACAAGTTAGTCAATGAGCTTGGTCTCTGCCACTCTTCCTATCTTTAATTATGAGTTCCCAAACCTCATGTGTCAATTCTATCTATTTCAATTTCATTTATTCTCTATTTTTGTTCGTTCTAACCTATGTAAAAAGAATCGAGCACAAACTATAGTGTCCAAAGCAGTCAATCCAATGTGTCAATAGTCCATAAACAATAACTGTAATTGCACAATTCTAATTATATAATTTTTTCTCTACAATAACCATTTTATTAAACAATTCACTCCAAGACATTTTTAAATCATTCAAGTCTTTTGAACAATTAAAACTGAAAATAAATCATTCTTGAAAGGGCTGAAACATCCGTAGAATCATATGCATATTTATTTGGCATCCAAGAATGGGTTTAGGGTTTAAGAGAGAGAGAGAGAGAGAGAGAGAGAGAGAGAGAGAGAGAGAGAGAGAGAGAGAGAGAGGTCGGGTGATGTTCTGTGCGGGTCGGGTGTGGGGGAGAACGGGTGTGAGTTTGAGTTTTGTTTTGTTTTTTATAAAGGAAGTTGGGTTGGTGACCTGAGCTGTGGGTTGGGCTGTAAAGAGAAATTTATTTGAAAAAAAAGAATGTGGGTCATTACAATATAGCTTCCATGTAAAGAATCAAGCCAAGTGGATATGCTATGCAGATTGGACATGGGATGTGCTTAATACATGGCATGCACATGTTTCATATTTTCTTGATTCCGCACTTACATCACCATCGGAGATAGAATAAATGTGTTTGCATGTGTTTCTTATAAGGTAGGAAATCCTCGTGGTTAAACCTATAGTCCTCGTACTTTCAATTGGCTTACGAAGGTGATACACACATGCTCCATGCGTGATTGCTATTCTTTGTCCAGTTAGACTTCATGATTTGAAATTGTAAAAAAACTACAGAGGGTGCAACACTATAATTTTAAGTAATTGGACTCAGATTAAATTCAAACTTGAGATACTGCATTACCATCTGGACTTGTTGTTTTGAATTTGAACCAAGCTATATGGGTATCGGGTCTTTAAAAGTTGTTTGAAGATCTAGATCTAAATCATACATATATTGGCTTGTACTCCAACTGTACAAAAAAAATAAGGAAGTAATAAAAAGGAATGATTTATAACACTTCCACTGCTCTTAAAGTTTGGTTGGTTTGAAGCGACAATCATCATAAGACGCCCATCATCAAATTTCTATAAGATAGCAGTGTATGTATTATCTCATTATTATATCCTATGTGCATATAATGTTGGAAAATATCTCTAAACAAAAAGCAAGAGTTCCTTCAATCATACGGGATCTGGGCTATATCAGTGGCTCGAAGTAGGGATGAGAATGGGCATGCCCAAAGCCCGATTGGTCTTCCAATTGGGCATGCCACATCCTCATCCCTACTCATCCCTTCACTAATTTTTCTAGAATTAGTGAAGGGATGAGTAGGGATGAGGATGTGGCTTGCCCAATTGGAAGCCCAATCGGGCTTTCGGCATGTCCATTCTCATCCCTAGCTCGAAGGGAGGTTTTGATGATCATAGCAACTAGTGATAGCAATAGATATTAGCACCTACAGATACCCATTTTAGTCTAGACATCCTAAATCAGCAACAAGGTTAATTTTTCATTTTTTTATTTATTCCAGGACGGATCATGTAATGGTCTTCAGCACTATGCTGCTCTTGGAAGAGACAAGGTAAGTCTGCTATGCTACAATTCTATTGTCGATTGGTGATACTTTTGGTGTGACCGTTGACCTGTGGATTACTAATTTTATTCTTTACTGATAATTTGTGTGCAAATTGAAATGCGGGCATTAATGTTGTTAACTGATGTTCATCAATATTATATCAGAATTCCAGTTTATCACAAGGACACTAGGCATGATGCAAATATAAAGATGAAGTGTTCAAGCATATATGAACGCCTACCCAAATTTTGGAAATTTGAGCATAGATGTGTGTCTAATAGTTTAGGAAACTGTATTGCATCATTAAATTGGGCAACTTGATTTTTAACAACGGGATCAGGGACATCCTATTAAGTAATTGAGTTAGCAGGGTTTCTATGGCATTTTGATTGTCGATTTCAATTTGAAACATATGAGCAGATATATGCTTCTTTCTCATTAGTATTCAAGTTTTTTGAATACTGAATTGTTTTCAGTTTGTAGGCAGACTCTTTATATCCTGGATCATATCATCACAAGGATTATGATTTTGTATAAACTGTATCTAACTTGAACATAATTATGCAAGTTGTGCTACTTATGTTATTCATATTTTTGTCATTGCTATAGATTTATTCTAAAAGCCATAACAAGAACTTCAAACATATGTATTCCTCCAAACTCTGGATACACTGTAACGCCCCATGTTCGGATGATGTTACTTTTGTACAATTTTATACAGGTCCTGCAGTTACCAGTGAAAACAATGTGGAACAGAGCAGAAATTAACAGAATTAAAATACTCTTTTCATTTCATTACCTTCATATCAGGTTAGCAAAGTTCTGTACATGGAAATAAAAGAACAATCTCACTCTTTAGCTAAAACGTAAATACATGGAAATGAAACTACGAAGGACACTCACTATCAACCGGCCCTCAAAACTCAGCGTCCTGGACCGGATGCCTCGCCTCCCCGTACTCAGTTGCCTCTGTGTATTCCTATTCGTCACCTAGTGGCAACAACAGGAGTGGTACCATTGCTCAATAGAGTAGATTATATCTAACCAAGCAACAATAATAATAACGGTGCATAAACAAAGAGGTATAATGGAGAACATGTATAAATGGTACGATACAAAAATTTAGCATGTTATGGTTATTTCAATGTTATCAAATTACTATAAAGTTGTACTGGTAAAGTTGACTAAATCTAAATCGTAACTTATAACGGAGAGCACGATGTGCAACCCGGAGACCATCTTGGACCGCGGGACGTTACCCCGAGCCGAGTCTAAAAGTCAACAGTGACGGAGACTTATGATCGATAGACGGAAATCCTCCCTGATACGGGCCAAAAGTAGGACTCCAATCATTCCCGCACTCTTTCAATTATAAGTTTTTCCTAAACCCCAGCGAATCATGTGAAGTTGTTTAGTTAGTAGCTTAATGTCGTGTGCTATGTTTTTGTCGGATAATGTTGCCTAGATATTCAGTTGTCTCTAGGTTTGCATGCCAACTCTGTCATGTCAAGTATAGTTATACCTATCCGGATTTGTCTAAGTTTAATATTATTTAAACTACGTAGTTAGGGGGTCTCTGGAAACAAACCGAATTTACGTCCATGTAATAGTAACAAGACATCTTTATGAGTCAATTCTTTATTTCAATCTACAAACTATCCATTATCAGTGTTGTCAAGAGTAACATCTCATGGACTACTCAATTTAAACACAGTATTAAACTTTCTAGTTCCACATGCATAGGAGGAATTTCTCAATAATTTACTAGACATGATATTAATACGAAACGAGAGACAATTCCTCACCTTTGTATTTTAACCCGATGATCCTTCAATTAAAGCAGGAAGGAATACCTCTTTCTAATATTTCAGTTTAACCTGAACATTTATTAACAGAAGATAACTTTTATGGAAGCACCAAACTAAACAAGGAATATAACATCTATTTTCAAAAAGAAAATTGAAATCTACAACCTTAACATATCTGAAAATTCCAGTCATATGGATCAGATTTGGGATATTTCTTCAAGTTGTGGGTGGAACCCTAGCCTACGGCAAAGTCCATGGGGACTGCAGAGCCAACGGCAAGCTAACAGGAGCCGAAGGTCAAAGACCGCGGGTAGGGGGAGCCCCAAAGCCCAGACAACAAATTGAATCACATGGAATAATTCAATTAGCAAAACTGAGACTTCCGAACAACATACTGCAACTGAGAACCCCAAAAAACAACCCAATCCGCAGGCCGACACCCCAGAGCCTCACAACAGGGAACCAAGACCCAAAAAGACAGCAAGGGAGACAACAAAACCCAAAAGCAGCACAAATCCATACGCTGATACCCACGGCCAGCTAAGGTAAGGAGCCGAGGCCTCAAATCAGACCAAGCACATACACCCGAGACCCCAAGCCAAGCATGAAGGAAATCAACCCCAGAACAGCAGATCAAGGAAATCAAAACCTTAAAAATATTTCCTAATATAATCATTTACCAAAATTCCACCATCAATTTCATCTTAAGATTTTACATACAATAGAATCGAAATTAACTAAAGCATGGAAAAGACAAAAATCTACCTTTCACCGCCGATGCCCAAGAAATCAAAGAAAACAGAAAGACCCAGCAATATTAGAACAATTTCCAAAGAAATCTACCTCGAAATTTGAAGGAAATCGAACCGAAAAGCCCCAGAAATGTAGAGAGAGAACTTACAGTTTACGCGTAAGTGTGAAGATAGAGAAGATGGAGAAGATATTAAGATCGGAGATGCCGACAATGTGTATGGCTCGAAATTAATTGCGATCGACAAATTTCGAAGCGCTGTTGGTTGTTCGTCACCTGCGAGAGACGAACGAGTAGAGAACGAAAGGGAAAAAAAGGAGAGAGGGTGGGAGGGAGCTTATTTATTAAATGGGACAAGCCCACATGGGCTTGTTTCTTTCTTTCTTTTTGTTTTTTATGAGTCCATTACATCCTCACCTTCTTACAATAAATTTCGTCCTCGGAATTGGAAGAATTAATACTCCTCAAATAGATAGGGGTAGCATTCCATCATCTCTTCTTCTCGTTCCCAAGTAGACTCGCCTGGTGCATTACAATGCCACAATAACTTCACCAGGTTGACAGTCTTGTTCCTCAAATTCTTTTGTTGTCGATCAATAATTTCCATTAGCTGCTGATCGTACGTCAAGTCTGGACATACTGAAATCTCTGAATGGTCCACCATATGTGTCGGATCTCCCACATATTTGTGTAGCTAGAATATGTGGAACACATTATGCACTCCTTCTAAGGATGGAGACATGCAATCTTGTATGCCACTTCTCCTACTCGTTCAAGCACATCGAAAGGTCTGATGTAACGTGCACTGAGCTTTCCTCGCCGGCCAAAACGGATCAATCCCTGATTCTGCGAAATCTTCAAAAAGACATGGTCTCCTGGTTGAAACTCTAGATGTCTTTGTTTTAAATATGTACAATGCTTGTACGTACAGTTTTTCTTTGATCATCTGCACCACGTCAACTGCTTCTACTATCATTTCGGGTCCCATCAATTCTCGATCCCTAACGTCATTCCAGCTCAAGGGCGAACGACACTTCTTTCCATATAACGTCGCAAATGGCAACATCCCAATGCTCGCCTGATGACTATTATTGTATGCAAATTCCATGAGGTGTAGGTGATCTTCACACGACCCCTTGAAATCTAACATACATATCTGTTGCATATCCTCCAAAATTTGAATGGTACGCTCTGATTGTCCATCTGTCTGGGGTGATAAGCAATACTGAACTTGAGATGAGTGCTCAAATTCTTCTGTAAGCTTTTCCAAAAATGCGATGTAAACTGGGTACATTTGTCTGAAACAATGCTCACCGGTACTCCGTATAGTCTCACAATCCCTTCCATGTACCTTTTGGCAAGAACATCCGTAGATTGACCAACTCTGAAAGGGATGAAGTGTGCGGACTTCGTCAATCGATCCACATTTACCTAAACAACGTCGTTTTGCTTTCTTTCTCTGGGGTAGGCCAGTCACGAAGTCCATCGTGATATGATGCCATTTCCACTTAAGAATAGGCAATGGCTGTAATAAGCCTTCAACTCGTTGGTGCTCAGCCTTCATCTGCTGGCACACTAAACACTTGGCCACGCTCCGTGCAACACTCTTCATTCCGTGCCACCAATAGTGTTGCTTCAGGTCCTGATATATCTTAGTACCGCCCGGATGAATGGAATAGAGCAAACTATGAGCTTCCTTCAATAGCTCCTCTCTAACATTTCCAGAAGGTATGCAAAGCCTATTGCCAAATCCCAAAGATTCGTCTGTGTGTATCGTGAACTCTGATTGCTGTCTAGCCATCACCAACTCCCTGATCTTCTGTTGCTTCGTATCTACTGTCTGCGCAGCCTTGATCCTGTCTATCAAAGTGGACTGTATCTGAAGATTCATTAGAAAAGTAGTCATCCCAGGTGATATCACGTCTATCCCCATCTCCCTGATCTCTTGCTGGAGCCTCCACTGAGTCGTAAGAATCATCATTGCTGGAAGACGTCTAAGTGCATCAGACACAACATTGACCTTCAGTATCGACCTTCCCAGGGTGGTACTTAAGGTCAATGCTGTAATCCGCCATAAGCTCGACCCATCGACGCTGCCGCATGTTTAGCTCCTTCTGTGTGAAAAGATATTTCAAACTCTTGTGGTCTGTAAACACCTTCACCTGCTCTCCCAACAAGAAGTGCCTCCAGATCTTTAAAGCAAAAATGACTGTCGCCAACTGAAGGTCATCAGTGGGGTAGTTCTTCTCATGGGTCTTTAGTTGCATGGACGCATACGCCACGACTCGACCATGCTGGTGTAGTACACAGTCGAGACCCTTGCCGGATGCATCGCAAAATACCTCAAATCCTCCCATCTGATCTGGAATAATCACTATCGGTGCCGTAGTCAACCTCCTTTTCAGCTCATCAAATGCATCGTTGCAAGCCTTGAACCAAACAAACATAACATCCTTTCTCGTCAACCGCGTCATTGGCTTCACAATCTTCGAGAAGTCCTAAATGAACCTCCGATAATATCCAGCTAGTCCCAAGAAGCTTCGAATTTCAGGCACCGACTTAGGAATTGGCCACTTCTGGACTACTGATACCTTCTCCGGATCCACAGAAATCCATTCTCCGGACACCACGTGGCCCAGTAAAGCCACCTTGCTTAGCCAAAATTCACATGTATTGAGCTTGGCGTACAATTGATGTCACCTTAAGATCCCAAGAACCTTCCTCAAATGCTCTCCATGCTCTTGTCTGTCCTTCGAGGACACCAAAATATCATCAATGTAAACCACTACGAATTTGTTCATGTAGTCATATAACACTAGGTTCATAAGACTCATGAACACCGCCGGTGCATTCGTCACACCAAACGGCATCACTAAGAATTCATAGTGTCCATATCTAGTCCGGAATGCAGTCTTAGGCACATCCTCCTTCCTAACCTTCACTTGGTGATATTCAGTTCTGAGGACCCACCAAGTTGATCAAATAGGTTGTCAATACGAGGACGATGGTACTTGTTCTTCATCGTAACCTTGTTGAGCTCTCTATAGTAAATGCACATGCGTTGTGTGTTGTCCTTCTTCACCAACAGTACTGGGGCACCCCAACACGATACACTAGATTTTATCCATCCCTTCTGTAGAATATCATCCAATTGGGTTCGTACTTCCTTTAACTCCGATGGTGCCATACAATAAGGTTTATTTGATATGGGGCTGGTCTCCTGGCACTAAGTCAATTGAAAATTCCATATTACGATCCATGGGTAAACCTGTAAGTTCGTCCGGAAACACATCCAGGAATTCAGGAATTGTTGCATAACCTCTGGTTTATCCGGCTCAGCATTCATGGCAGTCACCACTGCCTCCGTCGGTCTGGCTCTGAACTCGATCGGCCCTTCTTACTTGCTCCCTCTGACAAACTCAAACTTTGGATGATCGGGCATTTCGAACACCACTGTTCCACGCTGGCAATCAATAGTGGCGTAAAATGTTCATAACCAGTCCATCTCGAAGACTGCTTCAAAACTTGACATCTCGATGATCAGGAAGTCCGCATAAAGTTCTCGCCCGCATATCACTACAGGGCAAAGAGAAACTCCCGCTAGACGTCCTCAACACTCCACTGCCCGTGTTGACATCCCAACAGGAGGTAAGGGGTGACTCAGGAACTTTAGGTTGGTCGACGAATCGTCTCGACATGAAACAGTGGGAAGCTCCTGAGTCGAACAATGCAAGGGCGGGTCTGCTAGCTACTAGTATGGTACCTAAGGTAATAGATACTACGTCTAAGCATACGGTAGCTAGTGTGCAAAATAAAATAAATACTGAAAACAATAAAGTCGTACATGTAATAACTTGTCCGATAGCTTCGGTCTTTGCAGCGGTCATAGTGAAAGTCTGACGTCTAGGAGGTGGGGCATGTTCTCTCGCCTGCTGAAAGACCTTCCGCTGAGGCAGAAGTGGGGGTCCACACTTGGTGTCCCCAGCTGGAGCAGTAGCTGGTGCAAACGTCAAAGCTGTGGCTGTAGGCCTTTGCCCCCTCCGTGGACAGCCTCTGGCTGTATGATCCTTAGCCCCACTGTAACAGCCCGTTCCTTTTCCCCTCTTTCTCTCTTTCTTTTTTTCTTTTCGTTGGGCCCAGCCCACTTGTGGAAGCCCACTGGGCTCCCCTCTTTCCTCCCTTTCTATCTTGATCCCGCAGCAAACAAAGCCCTTGGGGCCCATCGATCACGTTTCTCCACCCTTTCTCTCTCTCGACGAAGCACGCTGGGCTTCGACATGCCCCTCTCGAGCAGCCCGAGCCCACAACTAGGGCTTTGCTTCGATTCGATGCGTCCTCATACGAGTGGCAAACCCCACCCCTCCGTTCGTCACAAACGCCCCCCCTCTTCTCCTTCGTCCTCTCGCAGCATCCCCACGTCCTCTGGGGCTCCTCCGCCTCCTTTAAGACCACTCTCCTCCGTCTGATTGATGGATCCCCTCGCTTGCGGTCTGTCCCTTCCTTGCTCCTCTTGCTTGCGGTCTGTCTGTTCCTTGCTGCTGATGAGTTTGGTGGCTCCTTTTTGCTTGCTGATGAGTGCGATGGCTCCCCTTTACTCGCTGATGAGTGCGGTGGCTCCCCTTTGCTCGCTGATGAGTTCGGTGGCTCCCTTGCTTGTGGCTGTGGGCTCCTTGCTGACTGATGGCTACAGCTGGCTTTGTTCTGCTGATGTTTGGGTTCGGCTGAATTCTTTGTTCGTTGTTGGGCTTCGGTTCTTAATTCTCTTGGTTATTCGGCTTCGATTTCAGGTAGACTTTATCCACTATACTCCAGTCTTCGTTTCGATTCCTCGCATAATTAATTTGAGTTGGAACATTGGGGGTTTGGTCATCTTTGCTTGCTGCTTTGGGATTCCTTGCTTGTGTTGGGTTCGTTGGCTTATTTGCTTGATGTTTTGGGGTTCGGTGGCTGTCTTTGATCACTGTTTTGGTTTCATTGCTCGTATTGGGTTCGGTTGGCTCTCCTTGCTTGCTGATTGGATGCGGCTGGTTTCTCTGCTTGCTGTTTGGGTTCAGTGGCCTTTGCCTGCTGTTTTGGGGTTCGGTTGGTGCTCTTACTTGCTGTTTTGGGGTTCCTGGATTGTTGAGGGTTGCGGCTAGCCCTCCTTGCTTATTGTTGGGTTGCGACTAGCCCTCCATGCTTCTTGTTGGGTTGTGGCTAGCACTCTTTACTTGTTGGGTTGAGGCTAGCCCTCCTTACTTGTCGTGGGTTGTGGCTAGCTTTCTTTGCTTACTGTTTTGAGTTCTTACTTGTTAGGTTTGGTGGCTCCCCTTATGTGTTGTCCCTGAGTTATTGTTAGGTTCGGCTGGTTTCCTCGCTTATTGTTTTGGGCTCTGGTGTGGTTTACTTGGAAATCTGATTCCAATGACCTAGAACTTCTAGAGCCAATATGAGTTTGACTTCGGATTTTTTTCTTTATCAAGCAGTTTTTGTGTTTCCATCGTTTCTTGGTTCATTACATGGAACAGTTGGGTGTTTTTAATATCAGTTCATGTTTCATGCCATGAGGAACATCCATGCCTTGCTTTATCACATGCCAGTTTTATTATCATGTCATTCAATTATCTCTTTGAGCATGCTAGTTTAATATTGTGTTAAATTGCATAGTCTTGGGATGTTACTTGTGATGGCACGATACTGACACGATACTGGATGACTAGTGGAATTGAGGTTGGCTCTTGACATGAGAGGTTACTCATACATGTACGGCAGTGGATCTCCCTTGGCTACGTAGTTTACACAATATTAAACAATATCACGACACTAAAATAATAATTAATTAATTCAGCTTGACTCATCGGGTTTTGGGAAACTTATGATTGTGAGAGTATTGGAGCAACTGGGACATGTCTTTGGCATTGTCTGGGAGGATTTTCATTCCACACGATACTATTCTCGATACTTGTTCCCGATACTAACATTAGTGTATGGACTTGAGTAGTCTTTTATTCGACCCGGGGTAGCACCCTTGCGGTCTCAAGAAGGTCTTCGTGTTGCACACCATACTCTCCCTCATAAGTCATGACCAATGATTGGTTTCACGTTAGTAAGTACCACTTTGCTATAGTTTGTGTACTTTTTAATATTCATAACATGTTACATTTCTGTATCGTGCCTTTATATCTGTTGCTCATATATCCTTTTGTGCACCATTACTATTCTGTCGTTTGAGTTGATATTGTCTACTCTATTGAGCTGTGGTACGACTTCTGTTGCCCACCAGGTTATGCATAAGATCTTACAGAGGCGCCTGAGCACGAGGAGTCAGAGTTACCAGTGCAGGACCTTAAGACGTAAACTGGCTGAGGTAAGTTTTTACATTTCAGTTGTAGCGTAGATTTTAGTGTCTTTTACCTATTTAGAACTGTGTTACATGCCATGTTATGAGTATCTTTATTCTTTCTGTAATGCTCCACATTGACTTTAATGGCATCTGCAGGACCTGCAACACTTGTTTCAATTGTGACGGCACCCGAGGAGTGGGGCGTTACGCCCCACAAATGAGACACAAGTTCAGGAACAACCTGCATTCTGGCTTGATGTGTCGGGCTTGTTGCAATAATGGCAGATTGGAGTAGGGCGTCGCTAATGCTGCTGCGGCGTCGGCCTCCGGAACTGAGTCTGCTGAATGGGTCGATGTAACTGCTTAGCGGGAGCAGACGGCTGTCAACTGGACCCCACAGAAGCTGCTTAAAAGGTGGTGGTCATTTCAGAGAAGCTGCTGCATGTCGCTCTCGTGTCATTCCCGATGTACATACTCGCACTCTCGAGCTGTAGAGAGTACGTCAGCATGCGTTTTTGATTTGAACCCAACCAGCTTGTCACGGATGTCGAAGTCCAACCTATGCTTAACTCTCTTGGCCCGCCAGATGGGTGGACACCATGTCCTTGGCAAACCTGGAATACCAATTTGTTAGCAAATACCTATGTACGGTATAGTTAACTGTCATGCGTTAAAATACGCACCTGCTAAGCTTAGAAAACTTAGCGTCGTATTCCTCTACAGTCATAGAGCCTTGTTTCAGACTCACAAATTACGCCTCCAATTCCATTTGTGCCTCCGGTGAGAAGTACTAGGCATTAAACGTCTCCTTAAAGGTGTCACATGAGATCGGCTGCGTCAGTCGGCCCTCTGCAGCTTCCCATCATATCCTGGCCTCTCTGGTCAGTTGCAGCTTTGCCATGTTAACCCATGAAGCTGTAGGTGCATGTGCTGCCTTCAGCATATCGGTAATAGAACACAGACATTCCTCTGCAGCCAGCGGGTCCACTCGTCCAGTAAAGTCGGCGGGCGTAGTGCCCGGAACTGCTGCACACCTCCATCCTGTCTGGGTTCCTTCTGTATTGCCTGGTATATCTCTCGTAAAGCCTGGTTCGTGATCTGATGCACCGTGTTCGACCCAGTGTTGTTGCCCGTCCCAGATCCAGATCCCGAAGCATTTCCGTCCATGGTCAATTTATTAGCTGTTATACGTCTTTTGCAAACGTAAACTTTGATGGGAAATCGAGTCCCACCCTGAAGTGGTTTTGATGATGAGCACACCAAATGATGTTAATGTACTAATGACATTATCTAAAGTGTGCAGTTTGTGCGATCAATAGATAAAGAGTTTTACGCATACTCCGAAGAAGCTAAACCACACTCAGAAGATGAAGACAATTTGATAGCTTTACGTCAAGCACAAGTGAAGCTCAAAGATGAAGCTCATGGAACATGCTCAAGCTTAATCAAAGATGAGCTCAAATTCAAAGTGAAGCGCGCATCTACATCAATATCTGATCGGCTTCAGAAGTCTTCATTTAAGTCTAAGTGTGTGAGTTCTTTTAGGAATATGTTAAAGCCAAGATATATTGCACACACACAAAACGTTTTCGAAACAAAGTTTTTCAAACTCGTTTTTAAATCTATTGAGAGCTAAGCTTTTCGATTTAACTTCGTAGTCAATCTCCAAACACCCAGGAGTTGATTACTTATCTTTTCAGCTGAGTTTCAATGAAAAATATGCTCTGCGAGTCGACTACCAGCTGTGAGCAGAGTTTTCATTGAAAACTCTCTGGGAGTTGACTACCTTAGAGTCGACTACCAGCTGCGTTTGACTTCCCAGATTTTGCTCCTTTAATCTCTCGCATTGCTTGATTTGTGGGCTGAAGTCAAACATTCTTTGAAATTCAAATTTGGTTTTGAAACTCTTTAAATAGATACCCTTGAGAACTTTTCACAATACCAATCTCTATTATTTCTTGAGCAAAACTATACTCTTGTGAAATCTCAATCGCTCTCACATCGACGTAGCGAAAAAGCTGGGTTTTATATTTTGATCTTACTATTCTTTCTCTGAACTTCGCAACCAGAACCAAATCCGAGGGCCCAAGCAAATGCGGTGGTTTCTGTCACCACACGTGGAGGACGGACGACTGACCCCGTCATGATCCAGGTTGTGAACAAGGAGAGAGTCATTACTGAAGAGGCCGTTATTGACGGTGATAAAGAAGAGGATACTGAAGAGCCTACAAAGAATGAGAAGGCAGATCCACCATCCATCACACCTACAACAACGCCGTCTCCTGATGATGTCGCAAGAAACAAGGTAAGCCGACCTCCCCCGCCATATCCACAGAGGTTGGCTTTGGCTAAGATGGAGAAGAAATACTCCAAATTCACGGAGCTGCTAAAGGGAATCCAGCTAAACATTCCATTCATGGATGCTATTACGGAGATCCCCATCTATGCCAAGTTCTTAAAGGACCTGATCACGGGGAAGAGGAAGCACGAAGAGATAAAGCTCTTGGAGGACTCTACCTCCATTATAAAGAATCATCTCCCCCGGAAGCTACCGGATCCGGGAAGCTTCACCGTTCCATGCTCTATCGGAGGGATGCCCATCAGCCGAGCCTTGATCGATCTAGGGGCGAGCATCAGTTTGATGCCGCTTTTTATATTTGAGAGATTGCAGACAGGAAGCGAATTGGAGCCGACGAATATGTCCATACAGCTTGCGGACCATTCGATCACATACCCGGTGGGCATAGCCAGGGATATTATTCTCCAGATACCTCCTGGGTTGTGCGTTCCCGTTGACTTCGTTATTATGAACATGCCTGAGGGAGGGAGCTCCCAGCTTATACTTGGCCGCCCCTTCATGGCGACGGCCGGCGTCTTGATTGATGTCCGAGAAGGGACTCTCTCGTTGAACGTGGGCAACATTGAAGCTGAATTCAGGCTGCAGAAGCCAATGAGGGAGCACGTTCGTGAAGAAGGAGCTAGCTATTTGGAGCTCCTGGAAGATGAAGCTGTAAGAGATTTTACTTCTGAGGGGGTCATGAAGGACCCAATAAGAACATGTGTTGACGATGACGGCGACCCAACCTACCACAAAACGGTCGTTGCCTATATCTGAGTGTTGGATGAGGAGCTTTTGAATCATTCTCCGCATCGTGAAGAACCGGAGGCAATGTGCTACGCAAGGGAGAAGCTTGAAGTAGACGGACACCAAATACCGCCAGACTGCGTCATTGGCAAGAACGACGCACGAATTTCACGCGCACCAAACGACTATTGATGAACCAAAGGGAGTCGAGCTCATGACTCAAAACGAGCGCTTATTGGGAGGCAACCCAATCTCTTATATCTTGGATTTTCTTTTTCAATTTCTTATTTTTACTTTATTTATTTAAGAAAACCAAACAAAAACGTTGTTTATCTCCCGTAAAACTACAAAACCATAAACATTTGAGGAGTTCTTCCTCTTTACAGGTTGAACATGAAGGGGCACACAAATCGACGTTTTAAACGGAAGAAAGCTGGAGGAGAGCAGCAATTTTGAAGAGCAGATCAAAGAAAAAGAGCTAAAAAGAAGATACAGGTTGGTCGATCGAGCAGCCACACTGCTCGGTCGAGCAGCGCAGACACAAGAAAGAAGAGCAAAACATCACGCTGTCTACACGGCCCGAGCAGCATTTGCTCGATCCGAGCAGACAGTAACTCAACCGAGCAGCTGCCTGCTCGGTCGAGTAGCGTAGGCCCATGAAGACTTGGAGAAAATGATGTTCTGTCTGCGCGGTCCGAGCAGCGCATGCTCGGTCCGAGTAACGATCTACTCGACCGAGCAGCTCCTTCTCGATCGAGCATAAGAGCGAGTTTCCTGAAACTTTATTTTTTTCCTTGTCCGACACGACCGAGCATCTTCGCTGCTCGATCGAGTCAGTCTATCCTATTCCTTGGGCCTCACCTCCAAACGAATTGGGTTTTTAACCCAACTCGTTTTCATTTTAACCCCTAAGCGCTCATTATTACCCTAAGCTCTCAAAATCCACTGCCCGAGCAAACCCCCCACACCCTACTCGATCTCCCCCGTCGCCGCCTTCCACCGCCCGCGCCGCCGTACGTGCTGCCCGGTCTCTCCCTCTCCGGTCAGTCTCTCTCTCTCCGTCTCTCTCTTCCCCCTTCTCTCCGCTTCCCCCTTTTCTAATCGACGACGGCCACCGACGGCACCGCCGCTGCCGACGGCGCCACCCACCTCAAACTCCCCACCGACACCCCCTACTCCTCCGCCTTTTCCCCCCTCTCATCGCGCATCACAAAAACCCCCCATCGCAAATCGCCGCTGCCCTAGGGCAACCCAGCTGCTCGATCGAGCACCTATGGTGCTCGACCGAGCAGCTCGTCTCCCCCATTGTGCTCGACATTGCTGATCGAGCACACTAGTGCTCGGTCAAGATTTTCCAACGAGCCACACTACTCGACCGAGCAGTAATCTCATCGGTCGAGCAACCCCAATTCACCACTGCCACAACTTTCACACTGCTCGACCGAGCAAGACTACTGCTCGGTCGAGCAGCTGTACATACCCCTTATTTTTAATTTCACATACTGACGTTTTTCTCGTTTCTGTTTCAGGTACTGTTTGCCTACATCAGCAGCCACTATTGGGATTAGCTTGGGGGAGATTTTCGCAGCGCTCGCACTTTCGGTATACTCGTTCCTCTATTTACTTTATTTTTATCGACACATTGTATTGCCATCTCCAGGATGGTTCGCACTCGAGGAGCCCCGTACCTCCCATTCGTGGGAAGAGGCCGTCCACTGGCGTCTCCTCTTTCCGACCTCCCCACCACTACCGTGCCTATCCCCACCACTACCACGCCTATCCCCACCACTACCATCCCCACCACTACCGCGCATATCCCCACCACTACTACACCCATCACCTCTGCACCTATCCCCACCACCCGTGATCCACGCTCCAGCCCCTCCACCCCGGCCATACACTGTGACTACCACTGCACCACTCAGTGCTCCACATTCTCAGGCTTCTGCAGAGCCTGCTTCTTTCCCACCTGAGTCGGTCACCACAATTCAGTTCACTACTGCTCTTGTTCTATATGCACCACCCACATCTCCTGGTCCTCAGCAGAGGTACCCACCACCACCCCCAGAGGGTGATGCCTCTGCTTGATGCTGTCCCATACCCATTTTGCCTCCCTCATATTTTATCATGCACATCTGTCTCTTCGGGGCCCTGATCTTATATAGCTTGGGGGGAGGATCCTCCATGCATCATTCCGTACATATACATCATTTTTTCTTCATCATTGCCTCATCATGTGTTTACTTCTTTTGCACAGTTTTTATTTTATATTCCACCACCCACCCATCCTATTTAGCATCATCTCCTGCCTACCAGCGTTTTCTCAGCAGTGAGGACACTGCTGGGTTTAGCTTGGGGATGAGTGTTACCCCTTTATTTTTCATTTTCTCTTTTATATTTTCCTCCCCTTTTCAGCTTTTTAGTTTACTTTTCCACCACTTTTCCACTTCTTTATCTTTTTTTCTCATTCTGCATCACGTTTTCTTCTTTTTGCCATGCTGCATCCCTCTTCTCATTTTCCTATTTTCTCCGCCCTTTTTCTTTTTTATGCTAAGGATGTTCTGCATGATGATACTTCTCGTAGCCCTAGTAGTTACTCACGTTGCTTATTACTTGCTGACATGCTATTTAGGGTAGTTTCAGTTTTACTTTCTATATGCGTGCATATTCTTTTGCTGATCTATCTGAATTGATGCTTGTTATAAATTGAAAATCAAATGCATGAAATAGTATCTAGTATGTGCTTAGTTGGGTAATGCACCTAGGTTCACGCATAATTAGAATACTTGGAGCATCTGTTTTCTATCTTATTCACTCCTGTTTGCATGCTTGATGTTATTGTGCTTATTAATGCATGTTTTTCAGTATCTATCTAGATGAATGAAAATATCCATGCTAGTTATGAGTTTAGTTAGAGTATTATCATTTTGAACGTTGTGCACCTCTTAGGAGTGAATCGAGTGATTCATTATTTTTCTTCTTCACATATCTTTATAATTCTCTACATATCAGTTGGTTTCACCCCTACAGTCACCGTTACCGCATCTTCCTTCCCAAAAAATCCCAAAAAGAAAAATATAGCTTCTAAATGAAAAAAGAGAGTATATATATATATATATCTGAAAAAGAAAAAAAAGAAAGAAAATAAAGGAATAAAATCGTTTTGTATCCTTTCATTAGAAGTTATCACATATACTGGGAAAAGGACAAAAAAGTCCATATCCCACTCCTAGATGCGATGCCTCAAGCTAAGCTTGGGGGGTGAACCAACTGATCATATGAGCGAGTATGACATTAGAGTGGAGACGGTGCATAACGGGAGATTTGATAATGCTTTCACTTTACGAAATACTTTAGTTTTTGGAGATTTTTCGTGATTCGAAGTTGATATTTGAATAGCATGATTCTTTCCATTCTCTATTGCATGCTGTGTGATTTTTATTTGCTCCATGTGTATCTATTGATTGAAAAGTGCATTGCCAACTCTTTTTATACTACTCTATGAACTGCATGAGATTGATATGAGTTGATGGCATTATTTTAGGAGATCCCTATTTTTGTCTATAGTACATGCTAGACATGATCTGTAAAACTCGAAAATACCATTAGCATGAATTTTTACTATTTGGAGCATCGTGATATACTGCTTGAGCTTGAGATCTGATCGAACAATCTTAGCACCCTCCATCCATCTCTACTCTTCTTTTATTCTTATTTTTATTTCTTTTTGTTTATCTCCCGGCGTACTTAGTATTCGTTTTCCTCGAGGACGAGTAAGAGGTAAGCTTTGGGGATTTTGATATGTCCATATTTTACACCTTTTCATAGTATCATGCCATTGCATTTCATGCCATTTTCGCACCCAAATCTTGTATTTTTCTACGATATTGTAATTCTAACATTATATTCGAGTTTCGTAGTGTTTTATGGATTTTCAGGGATTTTGGAGCAATTTGGGACTCATTTTGGATATGGACACATCTGGCACGCTCATGAGCTCGTTGGCGAAGCTCTACAGGAGTTCGCCGAGTTTTGGGAGCCATGGGAGGAGTGGAGGAGAGAGGAAAGAGGGAGGAGAAGCTGCATGAGCTTCAGCACAAATCTTCCCAGGCGACTTGACCGAGCAGAGCAGCTGCTCGGTCGAGCAGAGCAGCTGCTCGGTCGAGCAGATGCAAGATGAAGGAGGAGAGCTGATACGCGGATTACTCGGACCGAGCACCCATGGTGCTCGGTCGAGCAGCCTCTATCTTCGAAGCACGATCAACCTCCTGCATGTCCCGAGCAGAGCTTTTGGCGACCGAGTCAGCTGTCTGCTCGACCGAGCTGAGCTGACTCGGGCCGAGCAGACAGAGTGGCATATTTTGGAGGAGCGCGACTTACTGTCGTGCTCGACCGAGCAAGACGGCTGCTCGACTGAGCAGCCGACCGGGCAATCAACTGCTCGACCGAGTCACTGACTCGGTCGACGATGCTGAAGGCTATTTTTGGAAATTTTCTGCGGCCGTCTGTTGCGCGCTTGGGGGAGTGAAGAGTGGATCTGCTGCTCCGTTTTGTGGAGTCGATCTTTTTGTGAGTTTTGAATTATTTTGGAGAGAGGAGATGAGATTAGAAACTAGTTGTTAGATCTAGATTTAATTCTTGAAGATTATTGGATTAATTTTGGAATTCTATTGCTATTCTTGCATTCTGGAATCTTGGGGTTTCTTTGGATCTATTGCTCGCTGTTTTTCTTCGTCTTTGGCACGTAAGCTTCTCAATCTTTATTCGATTAATTTCCTACGATGTCTTCTCTTGCAAAAATCATATTTTTATTCGTTAAAATCGCCATGAGTGAGTAGTCTCTTCTAGGGTTGATGGGTTAGCCCTAAAACCCTAGGGGGAGATGTAGATTTGGATTTCTTGGTTGAATGGGGAACAAAGGGGAGTATTTCGGTCGATCCTACCGAATCCCTAGGATAACCCGTACTGATATCATGCACACGGTCTGTGGAATTGATGTGCTTAAGGGGTATTCTTAGGATTCGAATAGGGAAATCGGTGGATCCAACCAAGGCTCGTGACCATGCCAGGCTTGTGCCGTGAGGGGATCCACCCAGTGTAGTCAAGGCGCAAGGCGCAGGCAAGGCGCACAGATCCTTTGGAGCCTGAGGCGCAAGGCGCACTTAAGGCGCGGGCTTTTTTGAAAAGGCGCACAATATATAAAAATTGGATATATAACCCTGAAGAGGTATGATATTTCAGAAATAAATTTGCATATGAGCTAGAATTAATCATGATTAAAACATCAAAATATAATATCACATATCATATATCATAATACGAGCATGATTTCATAAATCCGGGTTATTTCCAGCAAGATCCTTAGACAAGCAGCATACGTTCATCAAAATTCAACAGAACGAAAAAAAACAGACCGAAAAAAAACGAAAAAAACAGAACGAAAAAAACGAAAAAAAAAACAGAATGAATAAAAAACAGAACGACGAATTGAACGCAAAAAAAAGAACTGAACAAAAAAAAGAACGAAGAGGACTCACCTGCACCTGCGCGAGAGAGACGGAGAGAGAGAGACAGGGAGATAGAGAGCTAGGGCGGCTTCTGTTCGGGATCCGGATCTTCGATTGGGAATGTTGGGCGGCTGTCGTGGCTCTTCGATTGGGATTTATTTTGGGCGGAATTTTGGGCGGCTTTGGGAATTTTGGGCAGCTGGTTGGTGGTCCAGGGTTGGAATGTTGAAGGGTGTGGGCTTATGCAACAAATTAGAGGAGAAATGGGCCCAGAATTTGTGGGCTTTTGGTTTGTGGACCCAAAAAATTAGAATATGGAAAAAAGACAAAAAATGAAAAGGCGCGCGCCTTGGGTCGCCTCGCCTTGGGTCCAAGGCGTGCGCCTTGACTCGCCTTGGCTCGCCTGCAAACTGGCATGTAGCCTGTCCTTAGGCGAGGCGCAATAGGCGCGCCTTGCGCCTTGGTGCGCCTCAGGCGCGCGCCTTGGTGCGCCTTAACTACACTGGATCCACCAACGAACTATATCGCTACGTTGACGGCTACCGCCATTGCATCAACGAGAGCTACCGAAATACCTCGAAATTCTAACCCACGAGAGTTGAACGAATTGATAGATTAATCCCATAACCCCAATACAACGTAAGGATCCTATTCCAACATCGATCACCGACAGTCTTAGCGGCGATCCCTAATACCCTAGTTCCCCGTATTATTGAATCAACAACAATATCACCACCAATCCTCTCAACCCGACATCTATCTCACTTCGAGATATAGATTTAATCTGAGAATTCAAATACACTCTCACCGTCCCTGTGGGATCCGACATCCTTTATACTATAATTTGACACCGTCCGCTTGCGGATAGAGCCCGGTATAGACACCTAGGGGCCATACTACGCCTGGCGACTGTGACACCGCCAGGTGGAATCTAGGTGTAGGTTTCGGGTGCGTCAAGTTTTTGGCGCCGTTGCCGGGGACGACAATAGTGTTTCTCAGTTTATTTTTATTTCGAGAAGTTTGCTAGCAAATCTTTCCATTCCTATCTTTCCACCCTTTTATTCTTTTAATTATTACCATGCTACTAATGGTATTTGTCTGAGTTGTTTTGGTGCATGAACACTCGCTTCGGGGCGTTAAGTCAAGAATTATTGTTTGACCCCGAGATCAAGAAAACGGCAAGGGCTCTGAGGGCCTCAAGCTGAAATTAATCTCCCTCTGCTCAGATGGCAGACAATAATACTCCTCGCACCGGGTCCATCAAGGACCATATGAAGCCAACATTTGGAAATAATTCCTTTATCCTTAGACCGCAACTGGCGGCGGCGAGCTTCGAGCTGATGACGTGGCTCATAAATTTAATGCAGCAGGATCCCTTCCATGGGCATCCCCACGAGAACCCCAATCACCACATCGACACTTTCCTGGCAAAGAGTGACACTTTCAAGGCGAAAGATGTGAGTGATGACGCCGTCAAGCTGCGGCCTTTTCCATTCACACTGAGAGATAAAGCATCGTACTGGCTACGGGCTCACCCGCCCAACCATTTGACCACATGGGAGAAGCTGGCACTCGCCTTTGTGGATAAATTCTATCCACCTTCGAAGACGGTGCGGATCCGGGCGGCCATCTCGAATTTCAAACAACTCCCGCTAGAATCTCTTTATGAGGCCTGGGAGAGGTTCAAGGACCTCCAACATCAATGCCCTCATCACGGGATCCAGCCCTGGGACTTGGTACAGAGTTTTTTTAATAGGTCACAGTCCAGCACCCAATTGATAATTGATGCTGCTGCGCAAGGCGCCTTGCTTGACAAATCTCCTGAAGAAGCCATATACCTGCTGGAGCATATGTCAGCTAATAATCAACAGTGGAGTGAAGAACGGACCATCGTGACACGGACCCCCGAGGTCAAAGCTGCCAGCTATCTTGATTCTCATATCGAGAACTTGTGCAAACATGTGGCCAGAATTGAATAGCGCTTGGATTCCATCCCGGCTACCACCAGCACCCTGTGTATCATCCTGCAGAGGATTATGCAGAGCAAGGTTACATTCCTAGTGGGGCACATTATGATGGCGCTGAATTATCTGAGTCTATGCAGTACGTCCAAGGAGAGGGACGAAATCAATGGAAACACTCGACTGCTTGGAATCATCCGGGATTTTCTTATGGGAACCCAAGTGGGGGGCTGCAACCCCCACAATTCCAGAGACCGCCACCCCCTCCTCAGCAACAACCGCAATCACAGAGTCAGCAGCAGAGTGGGTTTAGGCTAGTTGGGCCTTATCAACCGCCATGTTATCAATTCAATCGCCCACCTCAGCAGGGCTATGTGCCAAATCCGCACTGATCCAATCTGGAGGCCACATTGAAGACTTTTATGAGTGGTCAAGCCCGGTTCAACCAGGACACTTCCGCCCAGTTCAAGAACATAAATACATCGCTCGATGAACTGAGGGGCCAGATGTCTCAGCTTCTGAAGAATCAAGGGAGGTTGCCTTCGCAACCAGAGCCAAATCCGAGGGCCCAAGCAAATGCGGTGGTTTCTGTCACCACACGTGGAGGACGGACGACTGACCCCGTCATGATCCAGGTTGTGAACAATGAGAGAGTCATTACTGAAGAGGCCGTTATTGACGGTGATAAAGAAGAGGATACTGAAGAGCCTACAAAGAATGAGAAGGCAGATCCACCATCCATCACACCTACAACAACGCCGTCTCCTGATGATGTCGCAAGAAACAAGGTAAGCCGACCTCCCCCGTCATATCCACAGAGGTTGGCTTTGGCCGAGATGGAGAAGAAATACTCCAAATTCACGGAGCTGCTAAAGGGAATCCAGCTAAACATACCATTCATGGATGCTATCACGGAGATCCCCATCTATGCCAAGTTCTTAAAGGACCTGTTCACGGCGAAGAGGAAGCACGAAGAGATAAAGCTCTTGGAGGACTCTACCTCCATTATAAAGAATCATCTCCCCCGGAAGCTACCGGATCCGGGAAGCTTCACCATTCCATGCTCTATCGGAGGGATGCCCATCAGCCGAGCCTTGATCGATCTAGGGGCGATCATCAGTTTGATGCCGCTTTTTATATTTGAGAGATTGCAGACAGGAAGCGAATTGGAGCCGACGAATGTGTCCATACAGCTTGCGGACCATTCGATCACATACCCGGTGGGCATAGCCAGGGATATTATTCTCCAGATACCTCCTGGGTTGTCCGTTCCCGTTGACTTCGTTATTATGAACATGCCTGAGGGAGGGAGCTCCCAGCTTATACTTGGCCGCCCCTTCATGGCGACGGCCGGCGTCTTGATTGATGTCCGAGAAGGGACTCTCTCGTTGAACGTGGGCAACATTGAAGCTGAATTCAGGCTGCAGAAGCCAATGAGGGAGCACGTTCGTGAAGAAGGAGCTAGCTATTTGGAGCTCCTGGAAGATGAAGCTGTAAGAGATTTTACTTCTGAGGGGGTCATGAAGGACCCAATAAGAACAGACATGCACACCCACAAAGATTAAATGTTATCAAAACTTTGATGTGTCTTGGCGGAGTAACTAGTTGGTTTAACACACTAAATATGTGAGGACTCATGTTCGAAGCCTATAGACTGCAGCATTAAGTATATGGCAGTCCACTACAATGTTTTATGAACATTATCTATATCAGTTTCGGTAACAGTATTTTTTCATGCACATTCATGTAGCAGTGTCAATTTTATCTTAAATATTAACATTTACTGAACTATTGTCTAATATTTTCTTAAACCTGTATTTACTTTCATATCATTCTGTTTACCGTAAAGAGTTATGCAATTTGTCTTCTAATGCAAATTATATCCATGTCAACTGTCAAATTCAGTTGGGAGCTATTTCGGTGAACTTGGTTACTGGAGAGAAACCTGCTGATGTTTACTCGGGAATAGCTGCTAGGTAAGTGCCTTACACATCAGTGAATACTCTGTCCTTGAAGTCTTGTTTTGTGTTCCATAGACCGAAGAGATTAGACTGGCATGTTGTATCATAAAGTCTTATACATCTTTTGAAAAGTGATGACGATAACTACAACTGCACACAAACGAGTCATAACTAAGCTAGTTAGGCCTTAGAATCAGCTTTAACATGGCGAGAATGCTAACTTGCTTTGGTATGCTCATATACAAACGTGCATTATATGCTATCAAATTTGATGATCCAATCTGTTCATTTTGACCTATATGCCACCAAAATATATATGGATAAAAATCATGAACACTAAAACTTCTTTCCTTGGCACTGAGGGGGTGCAGAAAATGGTTTCTTGACCATATAATGAAATAGCTCTCATGATTCAGAAATTGAATTATTCCTACGGATTATATATCTTGTTTATCATGCCATACATACTTTAAAACATCTATACATTCAAACTCATAAGTTGGAGGACTTCTAAGTCATGAATCACAAGGTTTATTTAGTTTATTTTCAGAAAACATTCTTTTGTCATGACTTAATTCAAATGTAAGAACTATTGTTTAAGGTTGATCATTTGCAGGTCAATTATAACATTTAGATCCACATGAGCTGACTTGTTTGTCTAAGTTGATAGCACATCATGAATTTTATGCGCAATGGAACCAGACAAGCCCCTCGATGCATTTTGATCTAGAAGAGTTGATTGCTCTAGATTTGAAGATTCATGCATTTTGACGGATTTCCGTCGTGCATCAAGTGGTTACAAATAAACTTTTTTGGCTGATATAACCACAAAATCTCATGATTCATGAGTTAGAGTCCTGGAAACACATTATTTCTTACTAATTAATGTTATATGGCATGAAGATTATGATGAATAGATGGATTATCTTTTGGAATAATCTACTCAGGAACCATAATCCCTATTTGTTATATTTTAAGCCGTTCATCTTGCAACCACCTGAATGCATGGGCATAGAACCTTCGTGCATGTTTTTTATGGAGCAATCAAAACAAGAAGATCAAAATAAAAGGAGTGATCATTAGCCCCTTTGATGATGGGAATAATAAGCTAGTTGTGTGCACCAACACTAATAATAGTACGTAGGGACTCACGTACTGGGCTCTGCTTGTTGGACTTTGGGCATCCAATAGAAAAGGAAATATTAGGGTAATTACATGTAGAATCTCCTGAACCATGTATAATGTGGAATTAATACCCCGAATCTATGATATTTTCACTTAGGCACTCACTTGGATGGAAACTGTTAAAACAAATTTCCCCTAGTTTTTTTCATTTTTACTTTAGCAGCTACCATTGCTTTCTTGTCTCTCCTTCTCTCTTATGCTCCCACTCTCTCTTACGCTTCATCTTTTCTCTCATGCTCCCTCTCTCAATCTCTCCCCCCTCTATCAACATTCTCTATTTTCTCTCTTATCTTTCTGCTTTCTCTACTCTCATTTCATCCCCAAAGTACCACATACCCTCTCTTCATATTCTTCCCCAACAGTGGCAGTACTTGGAGGCAACATAGGAAGAGAGGGTGTGGATATTAATTTGGGGGATAGAAGAGTGGGTGAGAAGAAAGAATTAGATGAGAGAGGAAACATGAGATATAAGAGGGAATACGAGAGAGGGAGCATGAAATGGAGGGATAGATGAGTGAAAGGGACAACAAATGGTAGTAGCCAATGAAGAAGTGCAAAAATAGAAAAAATCGATTTTAACAGTTTTCTTTGAGGTGAGTATTAATATCATAGATGTCTTAATCATACATTGCGTGTAGTTGATGGGGTACGACTGCAATTTATCCTTTTTTACAAGTTAAAATTACATGTAAACTGTAGCTAGTACTAATGTTTGATTGCATGTATGAACATGCTTGAATTTTTGTATGTGTGTGTGTGTGCACGCACCCACATACATTGCTTCTAACCATGTTGATTTGATAAATATAATTGATTTAGTTCTATATATCAGTCAGTGAGATTAATTTCTTGATCTAGCATTCACCATGTATCTTAATAATTGAGAATAACGCTTAAAAATCCAAACATGTGTTTGCTCGTCTAATGGGAGCACATGAATTTGAAGGCAGGGTAATAATCTATTATAAAGAAGAGGATATATTCTATTATGGAGAAGTTAGTGTTCCCCGTGGGTGCAAACTTACTTTTGAGCCAGGCTTGCAACATCATGCAAGTTTTTGGATTGATCTGCAAAAAGTAACCAGTAAATGTAAATTATAGATTAAGGATTCATGCTATTTTGGTACAATTGTCTTAAACTTATTCTTCAAGAGGCTGGAGGCTTTATTTGCATCTGCCGAGTAATCTCAATTCTGGCAGGTGAACTTAATGAGAGCAGTCTACATAATGACAAAAAAATTTCTTGGAAAGGCAAGATTTTATAAATAGGAAATTATTGAGGTCAGATTTTCTGATACTGTCACAAAAGATGGAAGTGGAAGCAAAGTCAAGTGATTTGAATTTATCAGAATTTTCTAGGGAAGAACTTATCACCTTTCGTTGAATATATTCCACGTAAATCGATCTTTAAATATCATGGGGGTTTTGGTGGATGGTATGATGATGATGGGCCTGCCTTGTAAGTTGATTGAGGATCTTTATTTAATGTCATAGAGGAAAACATCTTGTAAGGAATGATCTAGTTTATCAATCTCTTATGAGACATGCATGCACTCTGCTTACCCCAACCAGAACTTGTTTCAATTGATGTCAATTTTAAACATGAAAGTTGTTAATTATTTGTTAAGGCTACCTTACTGGCCCCTTTTAGTGATCTTCATTGTGGAATACTTGTCCAACCCCTTTTATGACAAACATAGAAGCATTCCAAGAGTCTGAAAGCATAGGGCCTTCAGGATTTCCAAGGGAGTGATGGAGTTACAAGTTAAGGTGTTTGACATGGCATTATAAGGTTATTTTGTAGATTGATTGTGTGATGTGACCCTTGTTTGGGTAGTGTAAGGCCCATGGCCCAAGCCCGCTGGCCATTAATAAAAAGCCCCCCCCCCCCCGGTTTTTTTTCATTCATTTCCACGTCCCCTTCTCTTTTTTTGTGTTGTGTTGTCTCCCCCCCCTCTCTCTCAGTGAAAGCCCGTTACGGCTTCGGCTCTTCAAGCCTCCCCCTCTCTCTCTCTCTCGACGGAAGCCCACGAGGGCTACGACTCTTCGAGAGCCCTTCGCCGTTTCCTTCGGCTCGAAGCAAACCCGCTAGGGTTGAGGGGATGCATCCCCCCTTGCACGCTGCAGCTGTGGGTCCCTCGATCGAGACCTTGATGCGATCTCTGAGCACGGTCACCGTCGACGATGTTGCTGCCGTCCTTCCCTGCGGCTTGTGAGGGCCCGCCGAGCCTCTGAGGCGGTTTGGGCTCCCTACTTAACCCCCTCTTCCCCCTCCTCTCGGTTGCTTGCTGGTAAGTGTTCTCTGATTTTTCCTTCAAAGTCGCTGCTGATTCTTGTGGATTTCGGGATTTTCGCACTGAGAACTGTGGCTGAATTTCTGTGGCTTCCTTCTTCCACCCCCACACTGATTTCTTCTTGGTTACGGTAGACTTCATCCCTCCTTTTCTTTTTCGTTTTCATTCAGTCTGTGCATGCTGTTCGGTGGTGATGTATTGGGATTTTTTCGGAATAAAGATTGGTGTTTTTCTATGGGAGAGGATGAGTCAGGGGGGAGTGACGTAGGGTTCGAGCCCTACGATAGTTTTAATGTGTAGGTTTCCCTCGCCCGCTCGTTGTGGAGTCCCGGGGTGCCCTAGGGGTTGCGTCGGTTTGTGGTCTGCCCCTTTTACTTGCTGACCCTAGCATCGATGGCTCCTTGTTTGCTGGCGTTCACGTTGCTCACTAAATACATGCTGCTGCCCCTTTTTCCTTGCGGCTTGTGTTGACCGAACCTGCGGGTTGCTGATTTTATGCTGCCATTAGACCTGACTGAGAGTTTCCTCGCTGATTGTGGGTTATTGCTGAGATTCGCTTGAATAGGAGCCCGATGTTTTGACCCATAGCCCCAGCCCCTTGTTAGGAACCCTGTGGACTTTGCCGCGGGCATGTGTGCCCCCGCCATCTGATGAGAAACCCCCGTTCTGATCCCAAATGGCCTAGAACCCCTAAGGCCATGATGTGTTAGACTTTCGGGCTTTTATTATTATTTTCAGATGTTGCTTTCTTTGTTTAGTTGGGCTGGCTCATAAATACTTGCTGCTTTATTTACAGTTCAGTTTTGACATGGCATGCCATGAGAAACATCCATGCTATTTATTACCTGCCAGTATCATTATTGTGTTATCTCTTGAGCTACTAGTACTCTGAGGTTAGTTGTTGCAATCCACTTATGTTGGTCTCTGGGTTGTTGTACCCGACAGTGGAACATCTTGAGCAGGATTCTTGACGGGACATGTTGTCTCATGATTGGACGACGCAGTCGTCCCATATTGCACCTTATTGCACATCACGACACTAATAAAACTAATAAAATGATTACTTTCTGTTGGACTCACCAGGTTTGGGAAACTTATGATTGGGGAGTATGGGAGCGACTGGGACCTGATCTACAGCAACCAACGGATTTGGTTGTTATCCCCGATTTAAGGGAGACTCCATCATGCAGATGTGTCCTACGTCCTGGGGCAGACATGGACGTCTATCTTGATGGGTCCTGGAGCCCCACCACAGGCCACCGCACCACAATTCTTACAGGTTTTGCAGCTTACAGTACAGTAATTTACACTTTTGGACTCTGCCCGCGGTCGCACCCTCGCGGTCAAGGTAGCTCCCAGATGCTTATTGTACTTCTCATAAGTCACGACCTAGGATTGGTTTACTATAGCTATCACCGTCTCACAGTAGTCGAGTCATTAAAATGCTTATCACATGCTTTCTTTCACTACCATGTCATTCCAAATGCTGTCGTCCTTACTTTTGTAGCACTATTAGCATGTTGTTGTCCTTTCTTAGCACCATTAGCGTGATGTTGTCTTTACCTTTCCTAGTACTATTTGCATTTTAGATGTCGTCTACTCCTCTGAGCGTGGTGCAACCTTTGTTGTCCACCTAGGTGACACACAGGGTTACCCGAAGACGTCAGGCCAGCAGTTCCCGTGCCAGGACGTCAGGCGTTGAGCGCGATCTGCTCGTGAGTTTCTCAGAGGCTCCCCTTTTGTACTTTTTGGTTATAGGTTGGAGCGGGCTTAAGAGTTGTAATTTTGTTTCTCGTTTCATTCCGCTTTATATACATCTATGTGAGTACCCTTTTACTTTTCTGTATGTTCTCTTTGTTTCAGTGGCACATGCGGGACCTGCACATGCATCTCTAACACTAGTAACCCCCGGGAGTTGGGGCGTTACAGGTAGATCCATGAGTTAGTAGCCGACCATACGATGAGTTTTTTTCAGCATTAGATGAATGTTGATAGGGATACAGAAGTGGTAGGGTATAACATCTAAGATCTGTGGTGAAATTAGGAAGCTAAAGTTAGGTTTTTAACTAAAAGATAAAGATATGATTTTAGTTTTTCATCACGGAGGTCAGATTGTTCACCAATCTTAACATCTTGCTAAAGATTTTTTCAGGACCTCTTGCACAGGCAAATAACTCACCCACAATTGCACCTTACATGTAAAAGATTCAATAATCATAGAGTTTAAAAACTTATTTTTTATTTTTTATCTTTCATAAAAAAAGTCCTACTACATATTCATATTGATAGCAAAAGAAATAAAGGTTTATCTATGCTCATACTTAGATTCCTAACATGACTCAAACTATATTATAAAAATAAAATAATAGACTTCCTTAAAAGGAAACTCAAAAGACTTAAAAAAGAACGCTAAAAGGACTTAATAAAATAAATACAAATAGATTCAAAACGAAAAGTGTAACTCGACTCAAACTCTTAAAGAAAATCCTACTCAAACTTTAATTTCTTTTACTTCGATCATGAGTCTTATTTAGAAAAGGATTTCGTGAAGAATTTGCATATGCACCACATCAAATCTCTCATGGTCGGAAAAAAATTCGATCTCAAGGTTTAAAGTAGCGTAATATCAATATGAAGAAACTTGACTAACCATATTAGGTGTAACAAACCAACATCGATACAAACTGATATTGGAAATGTGCAATACTTCTGACTTGTAGGTAATGGATCAACTAGAATAATAAAAGTCTATTTCTAGCTTCAAGTTCAACAAGTGGTTCGAATGGCAACTTAAATATGGACTCTACTTGGTACGTTGATTCAGACTCAGACTCTGGCACTGATTATGTCTCGAAGGTAGCTTCGTCTCAGGCTCGGGCTCAATATCTGATCTGAATGCATTTTTGATCCCAAGTCTAGCTCGATTCAAGCTCGGATCTGCATTTATACTTAGGTTTATGCTTACATTATGGCATCAACACGAGCTCAGTCGTAGGCTCTGGTTCTGGTTTGAGTAGAGGCTTCGTATCAATAAGTTTCTTGCATAATTCCTGTAAATTGTCTGGATTTCTTATTAAAGTTTGTCGAATATCTCATCAATTCTACAACTATCTTTAGCATTTGAATTTGATCATAATGGACACAAATGACGCTTAACAAGGTATCAATATCGAATCTTGACCCCCCTAATGGCTAAAGTGCACGACATTGAGCATAATCTAACCATCAAGAATGAGCTTTGTTGGCTGCTCGTTCTGATCTTGGACGCAGTACATTGGAATCCTGAAGCACCACCACCACGAACGCTACCGCGCGTGCGCCTGCGGTGCGGTAAGGCACCACCTTGTTGTGCCAGCAGCCAACTCCGGCGTGTCAGCTTAGTTATCCTCATCAAGCCACAACCTTGATGTCTAGCTTCCCAACTGGTAAACGGTTCCTTTTCCCAGATCAATGAAGAAGGGAGAAGTCAGTTGATTCTTCCGAAGAACCGGAAGCGAAGCGCTATGCCGGGGCGAGGGGATGGGAAAAGAAACTGCTCCGAAGAAAAATATTGGGGTTCCTAATGCTTCTCCACGCCCAACGAGATGCGCCAACCTCGGGATGCTTTACTCCTAACCCCACGACGGTTCTGAGACGGAGCTTAACCTGAGTCTCGGTTAAGAACGGCGATGATCTACGTTTCACACGGCGCACGAATCTCTGAGGTGGATAAGTCCGACGACTCAGCAGCAGTGCGGAATTGAGTTTTTCGTCCGGTGGATCTGATATATAGTTAGGGGGCAATACATACCAAAAGGTTCGAAGAAGGAAGGCGCATAAGAGTATATAACCAACCCACCCTTCTGTATAACCTATTCACATTAGTGAAGCGGCTGCATGCATAAGGGAAATGCACGTTTGTGATACCTTAGCCGGGATGCATATGGGAGTCAACCTACGAGCACGGAAGAACGTGGGTACCACTGTCCCTCTCTAAGTAAAGGTCAGATTCTGTTTTGATTACTCCATAGAAAATAAAACAATAGGGACATCCATTTCTGGCTGCTCCTTTCGTATCTTAAAAAAAAGTAGGCGAGCGAAGTGAGGCGACCGGAGGGAGGAAGGCGGTCTCGTTTCAGAACCCGACATTCACTCCGGCATATCGCACCCCCCAGTCCCCATGCGCCACGACGATCCATATTTCCTAACTTTTGTAATCTTCGTAATTATGGTATCTTAAAATGTTGATAATTACAAATGATTATACTCTAACAATTTCTTTGGATGATGATAAGAGGCTATGTGGTATCGATCCTCGTAATAGCCCATTGAATCTATGCAAAAAACTCTAAATCAGCTTAAAATTCAAAAAGCTTCTGGCTCAATATTTTGTTCAAATAGATCGAATGTGGCTCCAAACTACTTGAAAATATCCCAAACTTACTGCAGTAGTTTTGCAAAAATTACTCTAGCATATGGTATTGTATGGGCACTGTAGCAATCATGGTTGATGTAGCAATTTTTATTTTTTCCTGAATTTTTCCCAACTATTTTTTAAATTTTTTGCTAAATTGATAATTTTATTTTTTACTACAATTAAAAAGGGACTAATTTACTAATTTTTTGAAATGATTGTTTTCTTCAAAATCTAGAAACATAAACTATAACTACAATGGAACTTTAGAAAAATGAAGGTCAAATAGGAATTTCAGATATGACACTAATTGATGGGGATGCAAAGTGTTTAACATTTATGATTTGTGATAGAATTAGGGAATTAAATTAGGATTTTAAACTTACAGATAAAGATATGGTTTTAGGCTTTTAATATCAGAGATTTAATTGATAACCGACTTCAACATCTCGCATGTGGAAATCATGCCTAGACGAATAGCTTGTTGAATATTGAGTCACCCCATGAATATTTTGATGATGAGCAAACATATTGGGTACTAACGATTTTACAAGTGTAGGTATGATGCATGATGGAAAATTAAAGATGTATGGAGTCAACAAAGGCTATAGGGATCAAAAGAACCAAGACAAAGCACATGATCAAGTGACTACATCAAGGAGCGTCAAGATCAATGTAATTTTTGATGTAAATGATATTTTTTTGTCTTAATAATAGAATGTCAAGATCTTTGTTGAATCTCTCACACTTATGAGCACATAACAAACATTTTAAAATGTTTTTGAAAATCACTTACTAAGTTTAAAGGTCAAAAAACTTTGTATTTATAGTTGTCTAGTCGACTAGAACAAATACGTAGTCGACCAGCCAAATCTAGAGCAATGGTTAAGCATGTATCAAAAAACTAGTCGATTAGTGTTCATGGACTAGTCGACTAGAAGCAATGCTCTAGTGGACTAGCCATTGACATGTAGTCGACTAGAAATAACAGAGCCCAAAACTGCCTCTAAACTGAACTGGTCTAGTCAACGATAGTAAATGGACTAGTCGACTAGCTCTTGACTAGTGTACTAGTACATGAACTCTAATAGACTAGAATGTGGCATTGGGCTCTAACGGAAAGATTTTACTAACTTTTTTTTACCGTTGGAAGGGCTTTTGGTCAACTATTTTCACCTGATTTAAGCCATATATATTGAGGGTTGTTCAAGAATTAAGTATTATTTTAATGATCAATATTTTCAAGTAAAAAAATAGGTTTTGAACTTAAAATCTTTCAAAAGAAAACCATCTTCTTGGCCTTGCTTTAAAAGGTTTTCAAATTGTTCTTGGCCAAAATTTTGATCTCAAAGAGCTTTCATTTGTAACATCATTTGGAGATCAACCATTATAGCCACACTTCATCTACACAAGATGTTCAATATTTGGCTGTAGGTAAAAAAAAGCTTTGTAAGTATTTCTCACTTAAGTGTGAGGTGTTTTCTCTCTTGAGGAGATGTGTTTGACTCGAGCTTGTTTATTTTGTCCTTCATCGAGGTGTGGTATAAAGGACATGTTGTAATCTTGATTCTATTTGGAATGTGTTAGTGGAGTTGTCCTTGTGAGGACGTGTGGCTGGATGTAAGGCAAGTGTGCCTAAACGAAGGTAAATTTTATCATATTTGTGTTTGTCTCTCTCTATGCTTGAATTATATACTTGCAGTTAGCTTTCGCAATTATCTATTGCAAGTTATATTTTGTTGATTAAGGATTACCTTAGTAACTCAAGTTGAATCTTTAGGTAAAAACTAGAGGATTAATTTTAAATTACATACAATATTCACTCTTCAATGTTCTACTTGTCGTCTCAGGATCCAACACGTGGTATCAGAGCAGGTCTTGAAAGATGACATCAGCAATTAATATGCTCACACTCCCAATGTTTGATTGCTCCAATTATATATATTGAAAAAGGAGGACAATGGCTTACATACAATCCATCGACATCATTTCATAGTCTTGTGGAGACACCCTATAGCAAACCATCTACACCAACCACTCAATAGACGGACTTGGAAATAGGGAGGGGAATGCAAAATGCCAAGGTAATGAATTTATTGTTGTGTTATATTAATGAAGATATTTTTGATTGTGTCAGAAGCCACAACTGCATATGAGATATGACACTCTCTCGAAAACAAATATGAAAAGCCAATACTTGAGTCTTCATCATCCAAAGGCAAAGATCAAGAGAACACTAATGGGTGCTACATGTCATTGTCTTATAAAGAGATTAGTGAACCTGACAATGAGGATGATAATGATTTTGATGATTGTGATGATGTTTTTCGTAGATTATACGATAAATATGAGAGCTTATTAAAAGAACATTTGAAATTAGAAAGAGTTCACAAAAAATGCTCAACTAGTTCTGATAATTCTTTTGAAATTAAAAAAATACAAGAAAAAACCAGAAATTAAAAGAAGAAATTATTCAATCAAAGAATAAAACAATTTCTAAAGATGTAGCTAATCATATTAAAGAGTTAGAAAAGGAAAATAATAAAAACGAAATAATTATATTTAAAAATGAAACTATTCCTAAAGCTACTGCTAAGATGAATGATGATTTAGAAAGAGTAAACCGAAAATTAAGGGTAGAAAAAATGTGATTCGAAAGAAGAAAACAAATTTCTTAACAATGAATGTAAGAACTTAAATGTTAGGTTAAATGAATTAGAGAAGAATATATCCACAATTAAAATTAAATATGAAGATTTGATTAAAATGTGGATAAATTCAATAGTGGTAAAGAAAGCTTAAATAACTTGTTAATATCACAAAAACCAACAAATAATAAATTTGATTTAAGATTTAACAAGATTAATCAAAATGTTAACAATACGTCAAAACAATTAAAATGAAAGATAACTATATGACTAATTTCACGGCAAAATGTCCATTGCAATAAAAATTACAAATATGTTAGTGATGGTAATTCTAAATCCAATAGGTTTGGTTCCCGGTTGATTGATAAAATTCTTTGAAATCAATAAGATAACACAAATGTTAATGTCTTATTCAATTGGTATCTTATATAAATAGATAAAACATTTAATAACATATTATAATAAGGTCAAATGTTTATCAAATAAGTGTTTTATTGTTTTATTTCGTGGTATTATTGTCTAATCCCATGGACCCAAAAAGAAAAAGGGTACCTAGCTATTTGATTAATTTTCAGGTACTACAACGTATTGGGATTTGAAGCTACTTTCAAATTAAACTTCAAGAAATATGCATAAATTAAGGGGGAGGTTGCCCAAATTTTTGTTATGCATACTTTCGGGGGAAGTATGATTCAATGGTTGTGAGTTAATCTTTAACATCACATGGTAACATGCACTTTTATCTCATATATATATATATATATATATATATATATATATATATATATGAGGGAGGGATCAAATGACCCCCAAAAATAACCCCCAAAAATAACCCCCTATCAAAAATCCTATGCCCCACATTTTTTCGGGAGATCCGAACCGTTCATCTTGATCTCCACCCTCTAAATACATGACCCACAACATTTTCAACCCGATCCCATGTGTTTTTCCCGTTCATCCATCCGACCCCAAATTTAACGGTTTCGCGAATGAACAGAACTTTTGCGAATGGTTGATGAATGGGCAAAACACATGGGATCGAGTTGAAAATTGGATGGGTCATGTATTTAGAGGGTGGAGATCAAGATGAACGGTTCGGATCTTCCGAAAAAAATGGGGGACATAGGATTTTTGATAGGGGGTCATTTTTGGGGGTTATTTTTTGGGGGTCATTTGATCCCTCCTCTATATATATATATATATATATATATATATATATATATATATATATGAAAAAGGAGATCTAATGTGCCTCCTTAGATGAAAATCTAAGGAGGCGTCCCCATTTTCCCACATCTCCTACAATTTTTTTGGAAATGGTTTTTCATGGGGTTGTTGTTCACATCATGGATGATCAACATACAAAATTTCAAGGGATTCCAATACTTTTTGAGCCACCATGTACTCCTTACAACTTCATCGGTCTAAAAACGTGTTGAAAACCCCACGAAGGTGCAAGGGGTAGACGGGGGCTCAAAAAGTATTGGAATCCCTTGAAATTTGGTATATTGATCATCCATAAGGTGAACAATAAACCCATGAAAAAAATTCAAAAAAAATGTGTGAGATGTGGGGAAATGGGGGCGCCTCCTTAGATTGAATCTAAGGAGGCACCTTAGGATCCCTTTACCAATATATATATATATATATATATATATATATATATATATATATATATATATATATATGAGTTTAATGGGAATCAGGTGGCCAAGGAGGAATTTCCTCCTTGGTCCATCCACGGTAAAGCCCTCCCTAATATGCTCTACACCTCTTGGATGATCACCACACCAAAAATCAAGTGAATCCAACTTTTTTGCCCATCAATCCACCCATTGCAAAATCAACGGTCGCATAACATAGAACTTTTTGCAACAAGTGGATCGATGGGCAAAAATGTTGGATTCACTTGATTTTTGGTGTGGTGATCATCCATGAGGTGTAGAGTATGTTGGAAAAAAATGTGAGGGATGGCTTGACCGTTGGTGGACCAGGAGGAAATTCCTCTTTGGCCACTTGATTCCCATTAAACTATATATATATATATATACGGTTTTTCACATTTGCCACACTTATGATTATAACACTTGGTATCATGCATTTTTATTTCTCACATGTGGTTCTGTATACAGTCGTTATATAGGAGAGAGATTAATAATTCCATTGAAAAATGGGAGAGATATTTTAGAAATAATTACATTATTGTCAAGGGGTAGAGAAATCTTGAATATTGAGTCACAATATCATTATATTTATTTGATTATCCACGTCCCTTTTGATAATGCTGAAGTAGAGAAAATGATATAAAATATGTCATATAGGGGAGACATTGATTATATGCCATTTGGGAAAAGGGAGAGAGAGAATGATTGATTAACATACACGCACTCATATTGTATTAATTTTCATGATTATCATATTTTATTTGCTATGTTTGTCATCATTGGCTTCTTTCCCTCCCTACAGGGTCAGCTCGATATCTAGTCAATCATGCATGCGTTGGGAAGCTATTACACTCACCAACCATATGAGGCGGCTCCATAGCACGAGAAATTAAGCCGTGAATGACTTTCAGCCCTTCTTTCGCGGTATACTTGAAATCTTTGTTGAGTAGCGTGCCCTTCCCCGTTAGGGTTAAGAGTGATCGACAGAATGTTGAATATTGAGGCATCCTATAAATATTTTTATGATGAGCAACCATATTGTATACTGATGATTTTATGAGTGTATGTATGAATGCATGATGAAAATCAAAGATGTGTGGAGTCAACAAAGGCTATAGAGATCAAACGAACCAAGACAAAGCACATGATCAAGTGACTACATCAAGAAGTTTCAAGATCATTATAATTTTTTATGTAAATTTTATTTTTGTCTTAATAGAATGTTAAGATCTTTGTTAAAGTTCTCACACACTTAGGTACACATAACAAATATTATAAAATATTTTCGAAAATCATTTCCTAAGTTTAATGGTTAAAAATTTTATTTTTATAGTTGTTTAGTTGACTAGAACTGATACCTAGTTGAATAGGCAAATCTAGAGCAATGGCTAGGCATGTATCAGAAAACTAGTGGATTAGTGTTCATGGACTAGTTGACTAGAAGCAATGCTTTAGTTGACTATCCATTGACATGTAGTCGAATAGAAATAATAGAGCACAAAACTGTCTCTGAACTAAACTAGCCTAGTCGACTATAGTGAATGGACTAGTCGACTAGCTCTTGACTCGTCGACTAGTACATGAACTTTATTCGACAAGAATGTAGCTGTTGTGCTCTACGTGAAGATTTTACTAGCCGTTTTAACCGTTGGAGTGGCTTTTTGGTCAACTATTTTCACCCGATTTAAGCCATATATATTAAGGGTTGCTTTAAAGGGTTTTCAAAATCTTTCTTGGTCAAAATTTTGATCTCAAAGAGCTTTTATTTGCAACATTATTTGGAGACCAGCCATTATATCCACACTTCTACACAAGAGCTTAACATTTCGATATATGTAAAAGAGAGGTGTTTTCTCTCTTGAGGAGAGGTTTTTGACTTGAGCTTGTTTAGGTGTTTTGTTATGTACCGAGGTGTGGTGTAAAAGACGTGTTGTAGTATTAGTTCCATTTTGATCGTGTTAGTGGATTTGTCCATGAAATGTTGTGTGGTTGGATGTAGTGTAAGTGTGCTTTAAGCATGGTAAATTATATTGTGTTTGCGTTTGTCTCTCTTCGTACTTGAAGTTATATACTTGCAATTACTTAGCCTCCGCAATTCATTATCTCTTGCAAGTTATATTTTGCTTACCGTCTTAGGATCCAATATAGCTCAACCACTCTTGCACCTCGCATATTGTCCCATTCCGAAATGGGAGTGGTGCGAGACAAGCCATAGTGCATTTTAAACTTAACAGAAAACATTCCAAATTTATTTTTTTCATTCAAATTCAATGTACACTTAGCATACAAATGACGGATTCTGTAGATCACAGAAAACGGTATAGTCATACGTAATGTACACATGCAAATATACTTAGAAAACTTCTCCTTACAAGAGGAGAACTAACATGTCCAGATACAGGAAACTGAAAGTACAACTTGGCCAATGACCTTACAATTATTAAAACATCACGACAAAATATTAAAATAAATCTTGCTACTAGAAATTCAGGTGATGCTCTATAGACTGAATCCTTGAAGTCTGGGCTATCTCCGTAATCAGTTGTGGTACCTAACGGGAGCAAAACAGTAACCATCAAGTTAGTCATAGATCCCAAAAACTACAAAATAAGACATTTGATCTGCTTGTAAAACATGATAGATATAGCACTATAGAATTGCAGTATCACGGTATCCAACATAGTTAAATAGGGGAGCAACAAGTAACAAGTAGTATGATAATGTGTAACATGAAAATAATGTGATGTGCTAGCATTGTCTGCATGACTATGTAAGCGAAACAATGAATCTATAGTAGTGTTGTGATTCATGATTGAGGGCACAATATGCAACATATGAGATCACTTGCCGACGGGACGCTCACCCAGAATGAATCCAAACAGCTACAGTACAGCAACAGTCAGATACAATAGGAGTGGCCCTAGTCATTCATGCACCTTCAATAATATGAGTTGTCTCATCCCAGTAAACCTAGATAGTCATATGTGATGTATGTAAAATGTAATGTAGTTATGTACATGTGACATCAGAGATGTATCCAGTGAAATGTCACATATGTTAGTAAACGTGGTATATCATGTAAATGATCGTGTATGATGTGTTTGCTTAAATCATTATATTCTGATATAGTTGTTTTCATGTATTATTTTGGATTGTATTGTGGGATTTACTCGGCATATATTATATATATAAGGGAATAAGTCTCGAAAATAAGGCCGAAGGCGATATCAGGAGACAATTCATAAAGTCAAGTATAGACCTATTGGGTCATGGATAATATCCGTGCAATATCAATATCAAGCCAATAAAATATCCATTTGAACAGAACAAATCAATCCAAGTATATAATCATAGCAATGACTCAAGACTTGACTATAAGGATTGACGAGAAATCAGATCCGGTGTATTATCATTTATGCACATGAAGTCATTCCCACACTAATTAAAGATAATCAATTTCCAATTTCAGTTGATAATTCCATGTATCACAGAAGCAATTTCATCATTATTAATTATAATTTTCAACCCATTTACTAAAAACAAGAACCTATAATCAAAGCCCAATACATTATGTAAAGTGGGTCCCAAATATCATCAAATAGGCCCAACTCAAGGCCCAATAAATGCCACAATTTATATCCCTCAACATTAGCCAAATAAGGCTCAAACCAAGCCCAGAAAGGCAGCCGTAGTAGCTACAAATAGAGCCCAAAGGGCAGCAGCAGAAGTTGCAAACTCATGAGCAAAGGAGCAACATAAATTATGAGCAACTCGAGGTTACACAAAACAGCATGGAATAACAAGCAACCCGAGAGCAAAGCAGCAAGGGGAATAAACCAGAGAGCAAAGCAGCAGTGAAGCAAGACATGAGAGTAACAATGAAGCATGGAAGCAACTCAAGAGCAAGCAAGGAAGCAATGGAGCAACCTAAGAGCAACAAAGCAGCACGGGAACAAACCCAAGAGCAAGCAACAGTAGAACAAACCCAAGAGCAAGTAGCAAGGGAGCAAACCCGAGAGCACTAGGTAGCCTGTAGAGTCAGGCGAGGCACGTCGATAACCTCAACCATGAACAAATCACAACAAGTAATAATCGCATATAAAATCCAGACCCAAGGCAACAGTTATCAATGTATATGCTCAGCCACGATCGTCATCATGAACAAATTCATGACGATAACCATGAACAAACATGAAAAAAAATTGCAACTCACTGCTAAGGGAGAAATTCCTGGAATCTTATTTCAATTCACGAATGGTCAAGTTTATCAAGGCCTTAAATTGGAGTTCAAGAGATCTATATTTCACCAAAGACGAAGGTTGTTGGAAAGTCTTACCGGGCCTCGATGTACGCCGCTAATGTAACTGCCTCAAGGAGGGGATGGGTTTTTCGGGAAGGATCAAAAGAGACAGGATGAGATCTGAGCTCTGGAGGCACAGATCGAAGAAGAGAATTTTTGAAAATATTTGATGTAAAACTGGTGTTTTGCGTGTGATGGAGAGAGAGTAAAATAGAGAATGTGGAGTGGGAGAGAGAGTAAAATAGAGTGTGGAGTGGGAGAGAGAGTCGTTGCCAACGATGTGGAAGGAGACGGCGGCGTGGGCCATGCCCTGCCCTGCCCCCGTCGTGCCTCATGCTCATCAATTTTTTCGTGAATCACACACGAGGGAGAAACACAAGGAAAGAGAGAAAAAAATGGGAGGAAATGAACAGAGAGGTGGGGAGAGAGAGAGTTTTGATGGGGTTTTATTATGAGGTACTGGGTTTTAATTAAATGGATTATCTGGTTAGCTGGTTAAAAGGAGGAAATGAACCGGGGGGGGGGGGGGGGGGGGGGGGGGGGGGAGTTATGATGGGTTTTTATTATGATGTACTAGGTTTTAATTAAATGGGTTATCTGGTTAGCAGGTTAAAAGGCTGTGGGTTAAATGGGTTTGAGAGAAAAAATTAACAAGATAATAGAGGAAATTTTCCAAAAAAATTCTCAACGTCATATAAATATAATGTTTATACAAATATAATTTTTTAGGCCATTACATATGTGAAAGATTCAATAACTATGTGAAAGATTAATAACTATCGGGTTTACAAACACCATCTTTCAATCTTTCATAATAAAAAAGTTCTACTTAAACTCATATTTATAACAAAAAAATAAGACAACCACTGTGATGTTGTAAATTCGTTCACATTGGGAAACTGTTCTGGTGACCATCAATAGATACACATCCATAAGTGAGGCTCCTTAATATTAGCACATTTGTATATGAAATTCATATATTCCTTTTTTTCTGACGATTTACCCAAAATATGGCGAAATCAGAGCATTGATTCAGCATTAACCACCGCTTTGATTATTTGCATTTATAATACTGCATCAACATTACATGCCATTCTTAAGAGATTAGATGTGCTAATTGCTAACATTAAGTAGTTTGTTGATCAATGACCTAACACATGAATTTTTATGTAGTTTTTGTTCACTATATAAAGTAGAAGATACTTGTCCAAATCACTATTCTTTAGAGTTTTTTTGCTTAAAGAAACATGATTCCGTCTCATGTTTAGTTAATGCTTTTCAATTTAGGGTACTCGATATCATGCGGAGAGATGCACAGAAAGATCCTGCTACCGACCCCAATGCATATCTTGCTAGGCTCTTAGTTGATCAGGTCAGCATTTGTATCCTTCATACCTTAATATTATATATAGCCACAATGTTTTCCATGGTTTGCTCGTGCATATTTATCTGTGAAGGTTTTTCACCCTTGCTCAGAGTCCAAGACATCGGAAATGTGATGTTTTTTGTCTTTTGGTTGATTTGTTTTCGTCATATTACAGTGCATAGTGATCTGGTGAGCTGTTGATGGTTATGTGATGGGCTTGGCTTGGTTATGTTGAGTTCATTATGGGTCCATGAACTTCAGGGCCTATATGTGACCGTTCATGCATTCGTCTGGGTTCATGAATGTGTGTTCATGAATGTGTGCGCCCGTGCACATGCCTGTGATAATTGAATTGAACTGCTGGAAAAACATGTATAAAGTTGCATGAAATTATCTACTAACGTTTTGGCTCAATTGGATATAGGTGGACCGAAAGCTTGTCAAGCAGACTGTTATGACTTCCGTGTATGGTGTTACTTATATTGGGGCACGAGAGCAAATAAAAGGAAGGTTGAAAGAACGAGGTGTTATGCCAGATGACTCAGAGCTATTCCAGGCTGCTTGTTATGCAGCTAAAGTAAGGGACAACTGCTTTGTCATTCTGACGAGCCATTTCCTAAAGTTCTAGCATCACTCGATAGACGTTTATGGTAATAGATGTGTGGATGACATCTTTTTTCTTTTCCTTCTTTAAACTTGGACAGACTACCTTGGCAACACTAGACCAAATGTTTCAAGCTGCACGCTGTATCAAGAATTGGCTTGAGGACTGTGCAAAGGTTTGACTTCGCTTATTGCATGATGTTATTATATACGACCGATTTGTACATAAAAGTGAGAAATGCACCAGAAAGAAATACTATCTCAATGCCTAGGATTGTACATCTAGTATAATTTTTACTGCACAAATTGTCGATGATGTTTGTTATATAAAAGATTCAAGTATAGAAGTATAAATATGTACATATTAACTTAAATGAAATAGTTTACCTGCTTTTGTATTATGCATGCACTTATATGTTGCCAAGTATCAATGATGATGTAAATCCCATGAATATTGTTCCTTAATGTAGGCATAACACAGTAGCAGTATTCTTTTGTAGAGGCTAATGAGCCATTAGATTGATATCCTACTGGGACTAGAGAGTTTCTATCTCTACTAGGTATTCAGTGTCATTTGCAGATCTAGGAATTAAAACCCTGGAGTTGCCATGCCTTCGAAATATCACGTTGGCTTTGTCACACCCCGCTTCCCGAAAATGTCAACGGAAACAGAGGTGAAAAGCAGGGATGGCAAAATGGGCGGGCGGGTATAGATATGCACTATCCATACCCGTAGCCACACACATACCCGTACCCATACATGTACCCGCACAATTTACCCGTACCCGTACCCGTACCCGTACCCGGGACGGGTAAATTTTTGTACACATGCCCATAGCCATCGGGTATACGGATACCGGTGTGTACCCGTGTACCTGCTGGGTATGGGTATGGATATCCATATACCCGATGGGTATGGGTAGACATACCCGGTATCCGTAAAAAAAATTACTTCTTGCAGCACAACGAACCCATTGAACCTCTTTTGCTCATATGTTATCCAATCATTACAAGAATGTGAGAAACAAATAACATCATCCATCACGCTTATAAATCTAAGAAACTCGTCAACATAAACAACAAAAAAGAACATTTTCCCCCAAACCTCTATCAGATTAACAAATATTAACCCTTAAATCAACTTGCATCGCCCAAAAAAAAGAATTTTTACGTGTTTATTCCTCTAATCTACTTTTAAAAAAGGACAAAGAAATAACAGAACAAACACCAAACGAACAAATTAACAAAAACCCTAGAATTGTACCGTTCGATCTCCAATGACGTGCTCCTCACTAAGAGCCTTCTCGACCTAATCCGGATCCAAAAACTCCATAAACCCTAGCCATGAAGGGCTTCTTTGGGGATGATCGGATTTTAGGGAAGAGTCGAAACGGCGCCGAATCGGGAAAGGTCGTAGAGATCGATGCCCGCTGGAGGAAAACCCTTGATCGAATCAGTTTTTGTATCTTTTGTTTTAACTTTAAGTTTGTTTTATTTAATTTTATATTTTTATTGATTATAATTATAAATATTAGTTTAGTTATTATTTTTATAAAATATGTAATTGGGGTTTATATGTAATTTACTCTATAAGAATAATATATTAATATTAAAATGACCAGGTACATGTACCCACGGGTATGGATATATAATATCCATTACCTTCCAGTTTTACCCGTGGGTAAAACATGGGTATCCATACCCGTACCCATTGGTATAAAATGTAACGCCCCGCTTTCCGGGTGCCGTCACAATTGAAACAAATGTGTGCACGTCCCGTATGTGCCAGTGAAATCAATGTGTAGCAGTGCGGAAAGTAAGGAAATACTCATAACAGGGCAGGTAAGAATAGTAAAGAAAAACTACACTACAACTGTAAGGTAAATAGGACACTAACCTGTCGCTAGGCTCAAGTCTCAATGTCCTGTACTGGAAGTCTGATTCATCGTGCACAAGCGTCTCCGTATGATCCTGTGTGTCATATCTAATGGGCAACAGAGGTTGCACCACGCTCAATAGAGTAGACAATATCTAAACAAGAGACACAAAAGTAAGAGTACACAAAAAAAGATAGGGCAGCCACAGATATGATAGTACTGAATAACGAAGTAACATGGTATGATAATTAAATATCCACAACAACTGTAAGATTGTACTCACTAAAGTGAACCAATACTGGGCCGTGACTTATGAGGAAGAGTACGGTGTGCAACACGAAGACCCTCTTGAGAACGCAAGGGTGCTACCCCGGGCTGAGTCCGAAAGAAGAAAGTATCGTACTGTAAGAGTTGCAAAACTGTAAGAGCTGTAACACTGTGACAGAGGCTCCAAAACCCATCATGATGGCCGTCGTATCTGCCCCCAGGACTGTAGGACCCATCTGAAGTGATGGACGCCACATCTCTAACCGGGGGAGCTGAAGACAAGTCCCAGTTGCTCACGTACTCTCAATCATAAGTTACCCCAAAACCTGATGAGTCAAGCTGAAGTAATCAATTTATTAGTTATTGTGTCGTGATCTTATTTAATATCATGTAAACCACGTAGTCAAGGGAGATCTACTGGCGTACATGTAATAGTAACATGTCACGTCAAGAGTCAACCTCAAGATAGTCCACCAGTCATCCAGTATCGAGATGGTATCGTGCCATCACAAGAAGCATCCCAAAAGTACGCAATTTAACTATATTAAACTTCATGGTACTAGCAGGCTCAAGAAATAACATGATAATGAAACTGTCATGTGATAAAGTAAAGGCATAGATGTTTCTCATGGCATGAATTCCAACTGAACTGATATTGAAAAGAGGCAACAACAGCTATTCCATGCAATGAACCAAGAAACGAAGAAAACTTGATAATTGCTTGAATAAGAAAGTACGAAAGTCAAGATGTCACTAGGCCAGAGGGATCAAATCCCAAGTAAACCATACCGAAACCCAAAACCACATGCGAGGAAACCAGCGAAGCCCAACTATAACCCATGAAGCCAAGACAGCGTACAAGGGAAGCTACCAAACCTAACAATAAGCAAAGAACCCAAAACAAGTAGTAGATATAAGCCCGCCACAATCCTCCTCCAGTAAGAGAGAGCCAGCCACAATCCAACAACCCAGGAACCCCAAAATAGCAACAAGGGATTCAGCCAAACCCAATAAGTAGCAAGAAAAGCCAACCACAACTCAACAATCAGTAGGAAGCCCAAAGCCGCTAGCAAGGGAAACTAACGAACCCCACAACAGCAAGAAAACCCCAAACCTATAAGCGAGGGAAATCACAAACAGTAAGCAAACCAACCAAACCCAAACGGCAAGCAAAGATAGCCTAAATCCAACAAGCAAGGAGACCCAAGGTAGCAAGCAAAAGGACCAACCAAACCCCCAAATAGCAAGGAAGTCCAAACCCGCAAGCAAGGCCAACCCCAAACAGGAAGTAAAACACACCGAACCCAAATAGTGAGCGGAGACAGCCCCCAAACCCAACAACCTGAGAACCACATGCAACAAGCAAACAACAGGTCAAACCTCAACGCCACGAGCAAAGCCAGCCACTGAATCCATCACAGCCGCAGACAACAAACAAGGGAGCAAGCCGTAACCCAACAACAACCCAAAAACCCAAGACGGTAAGCAAAAGAAGACTGAAATTGAAAGTGAATGATATGGGATAGAGTCTACCTGAAATCGGAGTTGAAGATCCAAGATAATTAAGATCCGAAGCCATCACAACGAACAGAGGATCAGCTGAACCCAACCAATAGCAGGAAACAGCCAGCCGCAAGCCCAGTCAGCAAGGAACCACCAACCGCAGGTAAGAGGGGAGCCGTAGCACCATGATTTCAGCAACCAAGGAGCCAGCGAAACTCCAAATCAGCAAGCAAAGGGACAGACTGCAGCCACCAATCAGCAAAGAGACCAAGGCCACAGGCAAGAGAGCCACGAATCCCCAAATCAGCAAGCAAATGGGCAAACTGCAGCAATAGGACACCAACATACTCAACTCAAGTAAGGAAGAGATAAACTGCAAGAGAGAGGGGCTAACGTACCTCAACCAGCGAGCAAGAGGACAGATCGCAAGTAGAGGAGCCACGAACACCAAATTAGCGAGCAAGGGAGCCACTGAGCTCAACTCACACAAGGAAAGGACAAGCCGCAAGCAAAGGGGAGGCCAACAAAGGAGGAGGAGATGGGATGGATTTTATAGGGTCGGATGGACCCTAGAGGTTGACGGAAGAAGGGGCGGGGTTTTCGCTGCTGTCACAGAGGACGGAGGGGCACTCATCGTGTCGAATCGAAGGACGGAGGAATGGGCATGTGGTGTTGCTGCGTCGAAGAGAGGACGCTGGTGTCGTCGCGAGAGAGAGAGAGAGAGAGAGAGAGAGAGAGAGAGAGAGAGAGAGAGAGAGAGAGACGTGTCGAAGAGCCCTAGGGCTTGCTCGTGCTACCGCGACGAACCGTGTGAGAGATGGAGTGTAAGGCCTTTTATAAAACCTCCACCCCCATCTATTTTCTTTTTATTTTCCTTTCGCTAGCCCTCTCGACGAGCCCACGAGGGCTTCGGTTCCTTCGAGCTACCTCTCGTTCGATTCCTTCATTCGGCACGCACGAAACCCACTAAAGTTTCTCGACGTGTTTCCTCTCTCCTTCTCGCTCGCTGTGGATGTGGGGCCCTCGATGGGGTTTCACCGCCCTTGTCCCATCTCTGCGGCATATTTATCGCCTCTCCCTTCCATCCTTCTGCATGGATGTGGCTCGCCGAGCCTGTCTGAGGCCGACGACGGCGATTGAGAGGACGTGAGCTCCTCTGAGGCGGTTCTGCTGGCTATTTAACCTCCCCTACCCATTTCCTCTTCTCGGTAACCAAGCATTGTGAGTATTTCTTTGATTTTCTGAGCTGATGTATGTGGCTTGAGGATTTCTCGGTGGTTTCCTATGATCTGTGCTGCGTTTTTCGTTTCCTTGGTTCCTTCGATTCTTCAGCTGCTGACGGTAGACTTTATCCCTTTCTTTGATTCAGTTTTCTTCGATTTTCCTGTATGCTTTCTATACGATGAAAATGTTGGGATTTCGGAATAAAAATTGGATTTTTACTATGGAAAATGATGATTTAGGGGAGTGGCGTAGGGTTCGAGTCCCTACGGTAATTTAGTGGGTAGGTTTTCCTCGCCCGCTTGTTGTAGAATCCTGGGGTCCCCTTGGGGCTGTGTTGGCTTGCGGTCTGCTCCTTTTGCTTGCTGATTCTAGGTTCGGTGGCTCCTTGGTTGTGGTTGTTCTTTCGTTCGCTGAAATAGGGTGCCGCGGCCTCTTGCTTGCGGCCTGCGTTGACTGTGCTTGCAGCTTACTATTTTCCTGCTGCCATTGAGTTCGACTGAAGGTTTTCTCGCTGTTTTTGGGTTGTTCAGATTCACTTGGATAAGAGCCCTGATGTTTTGACTCGTAGCCCCAGTTTCCTGCTAGGAACCATGCGGAATTTGCCGTAGGTATGGGTGCCCCCACTACATGATGAAAACCCCCCGTTCTGATCCCAAATGGCCTAGAGTCCCTAGAGCCATGATGTGTTAAACTTTCGAGCTTTCATTGTTTATCAGATGTCGTGTTTCGTCGTTTATTTGGATTGTCTCATAAATACGGTTTGTTGCTTTATTAACAGTTCAGTTTTGGCATGTCTTGCCATGAGAAACATCCATGCTATTTATCACCTGCTAGTATTATTATCATGTTGTTTCCTAAGCTTGCTAGCACCCTGAGGTTTAATATTGTGATTAACTTACGTAGTCCCCGGGTTGTTTCCTATCCGACAGTGGAATATCTTGAGGTGGATTCTTGATATGACATGTTGACTGATGACTTGACGACGCAGTCGTCCAATATTGAAACTTATGACACCCCACGACACTAAACAATTAATAAATATGGTTAATTTATGCTTGACTCACCGGGTACTGGGAAACTTATGATTGAAGGAGTGCGGGAGCAACTGGGAAGTGATCTATAGCCCCCATGTTAGGGGGATGTCTATCATTCAGATGGGTCATGTGTCCGGGGGCAGACAAGGACGACCATCTTGATGGGTCCTAGAGCCCCCGTCACAGGTCATAGTGTTACAGCTCTTTCAGTACGGTACTTTCTACTTTGAACTCGGCCCGGGGTCGCACTCTCGCAGTCCAGGTAGCTTACAGATGCACACAGTGCTCTCCTTCATAAATCATGACCTAAGATTGGTTTACAGTAGCAGTTACCCTCTTACAGTAGTCGAGTCATTAAAATGCTTATCGCATGCTTCCTTTCAGTATCATGTCACTTTAACTGCTGCTCATCTTTATTTTTCCGCACTATTATTACCATGATGTTGTTTAGATATCGTCTACTCCTCTGAGCGTGGTACAACTGTCGTCCACTTAGGTGACATACAGGGTTACCCGGAGATGTTGGGGCCGCAGTTTCCGATCCAGAATGTCAGGCGTTGAGCACGGTCTGCTCATGAGTGCCCTCGTGGCTCTCCTTTTTGTACTTTTGGTTGTAGGTTGGAGCGGGCTTGTGAGTTGTACTTTTATTTCCCTGCTTCATTCTCGCTTTATATGTGAGTACCTCTTTACTTTTCTGACCGTTCTCTTTGTTTCACTAGCATGCATGCACTCACACCTTTAAGGCTAGTAACAACACCCGGGAGGTAGGGCATTACATGGAGAAGGAGAAAGAAGCGACGAGAAGAGCATTTGGGGCCATGGGCTCTCGCTGCGGGAAGTGAGAAAGAGAGAGAGGGAAAAGAGAAAGAAACCCCACTGGGCTTGGGCCTGCTGAGTGGGCCGAGTATAGAAACAACAAGAAAGAAAAAAGAGAAGAGAAAGCTATGGGCCGTTACAAAAAGTCTACACATACCCATACCCGAACGGGCAGGTATCCTCAGTTATCCGTACCCACAGGTAGAATTGACATCCCTACTTATAAGCATGCACACATTTAGGCATACTACGATAACCCTCTTTTCAGCCTAAATGCGAACGCGTTGGACATCACTAAGGGTTGTCTGCTTCTAATTAATAATGAGCAACGGGAAAAAGGCATATGCACTTCTACGATCAACATGATAATATAGATCAACATGATAATATAACTGACCGCCAGAATATGAATATGTCACCAGATATCACACAAAACTCGGGGACTAACACGCCAACTCTGACTCCTCAAAAATGGCTTCTTCCTTGAGGCACACTCCAGAACCTAACGGTAGCAACAATAATCGTTAGTTTAGTTTAGTTGTAGATTTTAAAACTACAAAATCAATCGGGTTAGCACCATATATGTAAAACATGATAATCCGGAAGCAGTAAAATAACAGTATGACAGTAAAGATGGCAATAACCAACTAGTAGATAGCAATGATCAACTAGCAAAATACGCATGACAGTAAAATGGTAATAGTCAAATAGTAATACAGAGCATAATATGAAATATAAATGTTGTACTAATATATCAGGTTAACTGTGCAGGTACTTCGAAAAATCTATACTAATGTTGTGACTCATGTCCGAATGTACAATATGCATCTCAGGCAGGAAACACGGGTCTTGTAGTATAACCCAGCTCCTAGTATGGGTAGTGGAAACATAGATACAGTAGTAAACCCCACTCACATAACTGGAAGTGGAAACACAGATACGGTCAAACTCCACTTCCATCGCTGAAAGTGGAATACACGGTACAGGTCCATCGTCGCTCTCGCACCTTCTGAAATGAATGAGTGAGTTATCCTAACCCCGGTGAATCTGTGTAGTCAAGTACAGTGCATGTATAATGTGTAAAAGTTCAGGCTCATTTATTAGTGTCAATATTTATTAGTGTCAACAAGGGTGTAACCATGTAACTAGTGTAAAATCACATGACGTGCATGAGCCATGTAACATGAGCATGTCAATATTAATATCATCATGTGGTGAGCATATTGTTTCCAAGTAGTTGTTTTCAAGGTTTTATTGTGGAAAGTACTTCACATGTATCATATGTGTAACAATGAGACAATCTCATAAACAAGCCCGAAGGCAAATCATGAACTAGTCTATATAATCAAGGGGTCTATGCAATCTAGTGAAATTGTATATACCATCCAATTCAATATACTGTCAATAAGAATGGGACCACTCCAATCCAAGCATAACTCATCCTCTTAATTATATAGAACTACTAGAATCAGTATCAAGATATAATCATCTACGTGCCGCCGAAGTTATTTCCATAATAATTTTTAGGAGCATGTAATTTCATTTCAATTTTTTTTTGGTTTTTTTTATCTCAGAAGATATTTTTGTCATCGATAAATGTTTGTCAATCTATTGTCGAATATCAAACAAATCCAACAATAGACATATGAGCCCAAATGCATCATCAAATAGTCCAATAATAGCTCAGATTTCAGCTGACAAATCCCAGTCCAAAACCATTTATAGGGGCTACCACTATACTACAAACAGATTTCATTTTCTTGCCTTAAAGTTACTGTAACACATTGTAATGACTGCAGAAAAAACTGTAGTTAATCAAGCCCTCAATACTGTCAAAAATCAGCATCAACTGAGCCCAGAAAACGCCCCAAAATTGAGAGCGTCTGAGCTCAGGAAATACAACAAAACAGGGAGTAAACTGAGCCATGGAAATTACCCCAAAACAGGGAACAAAAGAACCCAGAAAACACACCAAACAGAGAGCAAATGAGCCCAGGTAACACCCTAAACAGGGAGTAAACTGAACTCAAAAACACCCCAAAACAGAGCCGAATCAGCCGGGGACAAAAGCAGGGGCAGCCGAACAGCAGAAAATTGAAACAGGGGAGGCCGAACGGCAAGGGACAGCACAGTGATAGGGACAGTCTCAAGGACAGGAGGCAGCCGAGCCCAAAACAGAACATGTGGAATCACAATTGCTGGGGGAAAAACCAAAGCCAACGGAGGGAACGGAAAGTACGGTCCAAACCACAGCCAGAAACAACACATCATCACAGAGTACTATAGCTACACAGCTAGTACGGTCCAAACCCACTGTACAGACCAAAATAGCTAGAGTCTCCACAAAAGTACAACACACCCACAAGGCACGAAGGGGTACAGGGGTACAAAACACTGCTCTCATCTCACCCCAACCCAGGACCACACTACTAGGACACACGCTAACTACAGACTCTACAGGCCCTGCTAAGACGTGCTGCTCTTCAGGGTCTCCGTCCTCTATCCTGCTGGATGCAAACATGTATCTGTACCTGTAGGATAGAGGGGACACGTCACAGCGCTTCCAGTAGAGGTAACCCACAAAACCACCAATCTAACCAAAGTGTGAAGCACAAGACACCGTATTCCAGCAGATGTTTCTTTATTCATGGTTTTAAGTTATTATTTATTGATGATTTTGAAACCTAAGAAACGAGTTGAATAGCGGAGACTGGGCCTCCCCCAATTGGGGTGGCATTCCTCACCATAACACTCAAACTCTCAACACTCGAAAATCTCAACACTCGGCCTACTCACCGCCTATGTGGGCACGACAGGAGTGGTAACCAACCTCATAGCTGTCCAGCCCCGCCTATCTTCTCGTTCCTACGGTTTTTCCAAACCCTCCTTAAGGCCCTCACCCACCTCATAGTGGAACAAGCTAACCCCAAGTTTCTTTTTAACTAACCATTAGTCCTAAGGTGATATGCATATGACATGAGTTCATTTGGTATTTTGCCACATGAAACTGCATAACATAACTTTGCAATTCCCATAAGCAATGTCCGACTAACTTTGCAACATAGAGAACATTTCTAACATCATCCTTTCTTCCAACCATTTCCATGCACAATAAGGCATTTTTAACAATGAACATAATGAAAATCACCAACTTCACAATGTTTGGGATGGCCAATGACATGAACATAGGATGAACCATGGTACTATCAGATAATGAAGCCTCAAAACATCAAACACTTTAATTGGAGACCAAACAAACTCATTCATGTAAACTCAGCTGCAGAAAATTTCAGAACAGTCACAAATAGGGGCATAGTTCTCCACATTTTTGAACTATACTTCAAATTTTCTTCCACTATGAGTTGTAGATATGGTAGTCCTGGACTCATACAAATTTTCATGCACCTAAACCAATTGGTTGATTTATAATGAAATTTTTTATGAAGTCTATCCAGGCTGTTTTTCAGACAGCTTTCAGGGGCTGTATAGATTAGTGAATTAGGACCGGTTACAATTCGAATATGAAATTTTGGTCACATGAAAGTTGTAGATATGGTTCTTATCTTTCCAACGGCACCAAAATCATCCCATTTGAACACCTACGGCAGAACTGAATGCAAAAATGGCAAGGTCTATACAATTCTGACAGAATTTGATAGGCTGCAATACTAGAATTTTTCGAGCTAATTGCAGTGGTCAAATTAACATTTGCTGGACATGAAAGTTGAAGCTAAGGGGCTGACCTAACTATCATAATTTTCGTGGGGTCTCATTCATACTACAATAAGATTTTTCTTTAGCAAAACTTCAGCTCAATTTTAGACCAAAACGGATTCATTGAAGGGTGTATTCATGACTTGAAACAAGCAACAAATACACAACCAACTCCTAGAATTTCACCACATACAAGATTATTAATCAATAAGCCATAGAATTGGGAAAGCTTTGTTTAGATGAGAGGTTGTAGGAAACCTACTTGGTAAAAGAGATGAACCTCCTCCTAGCTTTGGCCTCACTTCTTCTCCTTCTCTTCTTCTTTTTCTTCTCATTTTCTCTCCCTTTTCTCTCCCTCTCCCTAGGAATTTCGGCCTACTTAGAAGATGAGGGGTTAAGAGAGTTATGTTAGGGATAAGGTTAAGAAGATGAAAGAATTTGGGAGAAAAGGGTGGAAGAGAGGAGAAGTTTCTTGGTTTTTTTCTTTCTTTAATTTTTATTATGCTTTTATGTTATTATTATTATTATTCTTGGAAACCCCATGACAACATCATCCTCTTATTTATACCCCTTGCCATTAAGGTAAAATTGCACAAAACCCCAAATTTTGGCCAATTTTGCAAGTATGTCCTTTTTTGGCTATAAATGCAAAATTGAGGGGCATGGATGCAAATCTCTCCATCCCAGCAGACTGGCATGTACATACACCAAGAGACTAGTGCTAACTTAATGTCTACTTAGTATTTATATACTAGGGTTGTTACACATCGGCAGACGATGATGCAGACGCAGTTGATGATGATGATGAGACCCATGAGGATGAGATCGACTTTCAAGATGCATATGATTGATCTTTCTTTATTACTAGATGGACCGTGGATGATGGACATGTTAGTATATTATTGTTTTTGTCTTTTGGATATCGATTATGGATATCAAATTATAGATTGTTGATTTTCGACTTGGTTACTTGATTATGATATCTGATATGTGATGTTATATTTTGAGTTTTTAATCATGATTAATTCTAGTTCCTATGCAAAATTTATTTTCGAAGTATCATTGCTTTTTCGGAGTTATATATTCATTTTTATTCACTATGCGCCTTTTCAAAAAGGCATGCACCTTGCGCCTCAGGCTCCAAAGGTCATGTGTGTCTTGCAGTGCGCCTTGTGTCGTGACTACACTGGTTTTGACATTCAGTTGGTGGAAGGCCAATGATTTGTAACTATAAGTGACATAAGCAAACAAACTAAGGTTGTTTTTGCTAGAAAAATGGTATCCTAATAATTTATGACATATATCTTAGAGTAACTCTTTACACCAAACAAGCTTTGGATTCAATTTGACGACATGCTATGTGAAGGCCCGGCCCATTGGGCCTTTAAATAACCCCAGCCCCTCCCCCTTTTTTTTATTTTCTCGTCCCTTTCCGTTCTCAGGCTTTCTATCTCTCTCTCTCTCTCTCTCTCTCGACGAGCCCGTAGGGCTTTTTGTCATCGCCTCTCGCGGCGATGGAGAAGCCTCGAAGGCTTCGACAAGGGGGTCCCTCCCCCTCGACTCACTGCAGCGAGTCCCCCAGGGGGGCTTCTTCATCTTCTTGCCCGTTCTCCTTCGTCATCGCACTGCAGCGTGGGCCCTAGGGGCTTCGACGTCATCTCTCGCTCTCCCGCACGTCGCCGTGGGGCCCCCGATTGGATCTCGCCGCCCTTGTCACCTCGCACTGAGCTCGACTGAGGCGGTTGGCTCTCTATTTCACCCCCTCTTCCCCTCCTCCTCTCGGTTGCTTACTGGTAAGTACGCTCTGATTTTCCTTCAAAATCGCTGCTGATTTGGGGATTTTCGCACTAAGAACTGTGGCGGATTTTCTGTGGCTTCATTCTTCCACCCCCACGCTGATTCTTCTTGGTAACGGTAGACTTCAACTCTTTTCTCCGTTTTCGCTTCCTTCAGTCGGTTTGCAGGTTGCTCTGTGGTGATGTTTTGGGATTTTTCCAGGATAAAGTTGGACTTTTGATACGGGAAAGGATGATTCAGGGGGGGAGTGACGTAGGGTTCGAGTCCCTACGATAGTTTTAGTGGGTAGGTTCCCTCGCCCGCTCGTTGTGGAGTCCCGGGGTGCCCTAGGGGTTGCGTTGGTTTGTGGTCTGCCCCTTTTACTTGCTGACCCTAGCATCGGTGGCTCTTTGGTTGCTATTGTTCACTTTGCTTGCTGATTTCTTTCTGCTGCTTCTTTTTCCCTTGCGACCTGTGTTGACTGAACCTGTGGGTTACTGTTTTCCTGCTGCCATTAGACCCGACTGAGAGTTTCCTCGTTGATTCTGGATTATTGCTGAGATTCGCTTGAATAGGAGCCCCGATGTTTTTGACCCATAACCCCAGCCCCTGGTTAGGAATCTCGTGGACTTTGCCGCGGGCATGGGTGCCCCGCTATCTGATGAGAAACCCCCGTTCTGATCCCAAATGGCCTAGAACCTCTAAGGCCATGATGAGTTAGACTTTCGGGCTTTTATTGTTATTTCAGACGTTGCTTTCTTTGTTTGGTTGGGTTGGCTCATAATTACTTGCTGATTTATTTACAATTCAGTTTTGACATGTCATGCCATGAGAAACATCCATGCTATTTATTACTTGTCAGTATCCTTATTGTGTTGTCTCTTGAGCTTCTAGTACTCTGAGGTTCGTTATTGCGATTCATTTATGTTGGTCTCTGGGTTGTACCCGATATTGTGGAATATCTTGAGCAGGATTCTTGACAGAACAGGTTGTCTCATGACTGGATGACACAGTCGTCCCATATTGCACCTTATTGCACCTCACGACACTAATAAAACTAATAACATGGTTACTTTCTGCTTGACTCACCGGGTTTGGGAAACTTATGATAGGGAGTACGGGAGCGACTGGGACCTGATCTATAGCCCCTAGTTAAGGGGGGACGTCCATCCTTCCGATGGGTCCTGAGTCCTGGGGGCAGACAGGGACGGCCATCTTGATGGGTCCTGGAGCCCCCCCACAGGCCACAGTGCCACAGTTCCTACAGGTTTTGCAGCTTACAGTACAGTACTTTACACTTTTGGAATCTGCCCAGGGTCGCACCCTCGCGGTCAAGGTAGCTCCCAGATGCTTACTGTACTCCCCCTCATAAGTCACGACCTAGGATTGGTTTACTGTAGCTGACACCGTCTCACAGTAGTCGAGTCATTAAAATGCTTATCACATGCTTTCTTTCAGTACCATCTTATTTCAATTGCTGTGGTCTTTACTTTTCGTAGTACTATCAGCATGCTGTTGTTTTTACCTTTCGTAGAACTATCTGCACGCTTTAGATGTCGTCTACTCCTCTGAGTGTGGTACAACTTTTGTTGTCCACTTAGGTGATACACAGGGCTATCCGGAGACGTCAGGCCGGCAGTTTCCGACCCAGGACGTCAGGCGTTGAGCGCGATCTGCTCGTGAGTACCTCGGAGGCTCACCTTTTGTACTTTTGGTTGTAGGTTGGAGCGGGCCTGAGAGTTGTACTTTTGTTTCCCGTTCCTTTCCTGCTTTTCATGCATCTATGTGAGTATCCCTTTACTTTCTTGTCTGCTCTCTTTGTTTCACTGGCACATGCGGGACCTGCACATGCATCTCTAACACTAATAACCCCCAGGAGTTGGGGCGTTACATGCTATACACCCATCATGACACCCAACTACTTTCCACTCGAAAGGGGGATTAGCTATCATGTCTATTTTGCCCTAAAGATTTCATCTTCTCTATTGCTACTTGCCAACATGGATTGTATAATGCATTTGATATAGACTTGTAAATAGGATGATGAAATGAAAGAGATGAAAGTACGATGTTGCATGGAAAGATGTGAATATGATAAGCTATTCAAAGGATGTAATGTGCAGCTTCTTTTATCCTTATGGAACGTCGTAATATGAATATCAAGATTAGAATTTGAAACAACATTAGTTTAAGTGGATCTATTTTCAAGAAGAATGGCAACATTTGGAGCTTGATTTCTAGCATGGTTGTTATGGAATTGTTGCGCCTTGTAAACACCGATGTTGGGTCTTCATGTATTTTGGGCAATAGATCTGGTTCTATGGAAAAGGATGATGTGTGCCTTAGGAAATACATGAAATCTTCCAACACATGAGATGAATATTCTTCAAAACATCATACAGACTCAAAGAATGAAACATAAGTAGAAATTATGAATTTCTTGAAAGGGGAACAAACTCTGGATCCATTTTGACTCCTTGAATACCAAAGAGCACACACTCAACAACGTTAATATCTAATTTATTTTTATTATAACTACTTTCATTAACAAAACTAACACAACCAAAGATATTAGGTATGTGCAAGATTTTGTGTTTACAATAGAGCACAGAATTTGACCCCTAAAACAGTGGATGACATGTGGTTGATTAGGTAACATGTTATAAGTACTGCATCCCACTAGAATTGTTTAGGAACATTCATGTGGATTGACAAAGTTCGTGCAACCATTGGTATGTTCTTTTATTCAGCTACACAATATTTTGTTGTTGTAAGGACAATAAATTTGATAAATAATTTCAAAAGTATACAAGAAATTCACCAAAGAGGAACTAAGAAATTCTTTTGAATTATCATTTCGTAAAGTGTGAACAGAAACATCAAATTGAGTTTTATTTCAAAAAAGTTAAAGAAATAGAAAGAACATTTGAGTTTCATACGATATAACCAGATTCGCGAGAAAACCCATCCACAAAGGTAATATGATATCTAAAACAAAGTGAAATTTATTGGATATGGTTCCCAAACATTTGAAAATGGTTATCAACTCTCTTTGACTCTTAATTGACAAGGCATACGATGAAGCTTTCCCGGTTAACATAAATGACAATTAAAGGTGATATTGACTTGATGAACTATTGTGACTTTACAAAGATGGATGACTAAACTAGCAATGAAGATCAAATGAAGTAGAACTAGTACAAGCAATTGGATTGCCGTTATTTTTCAAGTTATACAAGCCTCCATGTTTGTGGCCTAGGCGAATTGTCATTTGCATCTCAATGTTTTGAAATACACAATGGTGAGGAAAGTATGTCACCAAACAATTCAAAACACACGAGTTTACTCATAGATAATAGATTAAATCAAAATTTTGGAATATATGAACATGATATTAAGGCAAAGATGGAGGAACAGCAGTATTGCTTACCCTTTGCACATAAGATTTCGAATCGTCTGCTAAAATTATTATTGGAGGTGATGGAAACAGTTTTAGATCATCATGTATGCCTTTTCTTCTTATGAATTAGATAGGTCTCTATAATCTTCTTCCACTCTTGAACTTCCTGTTAGAAGATCTTATCGGAGGTAAACTCTGAAATACAAGCTTTTGATCAGGCTTTGACTCAGCTATGAGTAAAATCAATTACAACCAGATCTTCATCAAACGACTACAAGACAAATCAGAATCCTCCCATATAACCGAAAAATCAAATCAACCTCTAAATCAAAACTCTCTTTTTCCAAGTCCTTTCTACACACCTGATATGGCCAATAATCAATGCCGGTCAAACCCAACACAAAAGAATGACCAAGAAAAGACATCTTTTTAAACCTATTTTTTCTTTTTCTGTTGTGTTTTAGATATGTAACATCTTTTTTTTGGTCTAACTCAGATCTTATCTTATCTAACCAAGAAGAACATAAGAAGAAAATGATGCACAAATAGGCGTGCAAGTGGCACGCACATAGGATGTGCTGATGTGGATGCATGCATAAGTCGCACATTGTAGGCGTGTGTAGGACATGCGTGTGCTGGCTAGGCCTGCTGTAGATGGCCAACGGAAGGAAGGTGGTGGTGTGGGTTTGGGTTTGATTTTGGAGGAGGTAGAAAGGAGTTTGGTTTTGAGTTTGGGCTTTTGCATTTGAGTTTGGTTTGGATTTGAATTTTGGGTCTGGTAGTAGGTTTGAGATGAATTGAATTGGGTTTGGATTTGGGTCTGTGTTGAATATGGTTTAAGTTTGTAGCATGTAGAAGAAAATTAGGACGGTGTTGATAAAGTTGGTGGTCACAACATAAATCGGTGCCTTGATACCATTTGAGTAGAAGATAGGCCACACTCAAAATCGGAATGTTGTGTTGTTTATATAGCTGAGAAGATTATAGAACAGTTATGATTCTTATTCAATTCCTATACCTAACGTAGAAACTATAATTCCTTAATATATTTGCTATTTCTAAACGGAAAATTGTATTCCTATTCCTGAAGCATTGTCAAACAAATATGTTCGTTTCTTAGTTAAATCAAAAAAAATAGCAGCCTTAACGGCAACTATGCAAGGATATTGCATATTGAATGATGAAAGAATATTGCAGTATGAGATAACATCAGCTTATATCATTTTGTTGCCAACAACTTTATTTGGCTTCTCTGATCTTGTCCGAGTTATTTGCTTAAATAGATTCATTTTCTTTCTATTGTAGTAAAACATATATATTAATGGTAGGAAGGTCATAAATGTTATAGATAATTGCTTCAGAAAATCAGCCAGTCAGGTGGAATACACCTCTTGGATTACCAGTTGTTCAGCCATACCGCAAACTGGGCAGATGTCAAGTAAGCTGCATTCAGAGAATTTATAGATTTGTTTGTTTATTATTGTTAGCACTTAAATATGGCTGGAGTGATTTACTGGTTTTGACTATAGTTCTTCCTCTCTCATGGCAATTTATACTGCAGATTAAAACTTCTCTTCAAATTCTGAGCTTGCAAAGGGATACAGATGAGGTTACTCGTTATCCTTTTTCTATTTTGTGTTTTATGTTTCTCTACTTGAAATATTCATTTTATGTTGTTTCCATTATGCTTCCGAAATATATATTGTGGTTTTGTTTGAATGTAAACAGAAATGCTCAGATATAGTCATAAGCATTCTGGTCCTGATGTCCCCATATTGTATCAATTAAATTTCACAGATCATGGCAAGGCGGCAGAGGACCGCTTTCCCTCCTAACTTTGTCCATTCCCTTGATGGATCCCATATGATGATGACTGCAGTTGCGTGCAAAAGGGCAGGATTAACTTTCGCAGGTTGTCCTTTATGCTTATGTCACATCTTTACAGAACTTTGGTAAAACTGGTATGAAAGATATTAATTCTAGTCTTTCACTCTAATTGCAGGGGTTCATGATTCATACTGGACGCATGCTTGTGATGTTGAAGAGATGAACAAAATACTCCGGGAGAAGTTTGTGGAACTGTATGAGACACCGATATTAGAGAATGTAAAGTATCGCCTTTCTTGTCTTTCCAAACATTGACTATACAAATTTCTCACTAGGAGACATAATCTCATTTATTTTGTTAGAAGCATCAAAATCTCATTTTGAGATAAAATCAAGTAGCCATTGACATTTCACGCTACAAAATGAGGTAGTAGATATATAGTACACAATAAGGAAGTGACTCGGAATTTAAAGGTAATCTTTTGTACGAAGACCATATATTTAAAGGTAATGTTTTGTAGCTGACGTGTGCCCCGGCTTGCTATCCGCAAATGGCCGGGGGACCCGCGTGGGGGTTTAAATATTTGTAACCGCAAGCGCACGGTGTTGTAGTGTGGCTTGGGGGTCGAACACATGAAGGCTAGGATGTGCTTGTGTCAAGGAGGACCAGAATCACCCCGTGGGCGAGCTAGCCCGAATCGGTAGATGGGTCGTCACGGTATAGGAATGCAAGGTATGAACAATAAGAAAATAAACCCGGGACTTTGGTTTCCACTCCAACGAGCGACTCTCGCCGATACGGCCTACGGGTAGAATGGCGATCGGAATTAGGGTCTAATGGTGAGACGTTGCCTCTGAAAGTAGTACCTGCATCCCATGGGCCCGATATTCCAGTCGGTGCCCAGGATGATACACCGGACTTCCCGGATTCGATCAGTGGGCACTCCCGTGTCCATTAACACTGATCGATTCCGGGAGCACTAAGCTCGCAACGATAACTCCCAACGTCTCATCCTGCCGCTCCCGCGTGCTAGAATTCGGCGTTTACGCTAAGGGCGTGAGCTATGGCTAGGGAGTCAACCGCCAAGTTTATTCCCCCTTGGCCCAACGGTCAAAGGCGGTCTTTTTCCCGCCGATGACAATGAAACACCCCGCGTAACCGTTAGATTCCTAATCCCTATCGATTTTCTAACCCTATGGATGCATCGGGAAGAGCCCCCGAAGGGGTTTCCGCCAAAATCCCAGATTTGGGAACTACTCACAAATATTCATTAAAAAGCGATCTAAATGAAAATGAACCATTGGAATCATAATCAGACGATTGGAATGCGGAAGTAATAGAGTAATTAAGACAATACTAAAGTTTAAGAAAGATCTGACAACTTACAAAACAACAGTAATTACAGCCGTCACAATAGGAGAAAACAGTAAAAACTAGCAGCTCCCCCGTTTCTGGCACCCTAGGGGTTCTATTTATAGACTCTCGTATCACCCGATCGGTTGACAAGTCAACCGATCGGGTGATCCGTTACAGATAATAACAGAAAACTGCGAACTTTCACCCGGTCATATGAACCGGTCGGTTGAGTTCTTGGAGTGACCGGTTGGATCTTGGCGCCATCGGGTGAAGTGATCGGTTGGGTGCCCGTGTCTTCGGCTCCTCAGCATCAGCTACAGATGAACCGATCGGGTGAGAGTCACCCGATCGGTTGGAATTTGGCTCGAAAAGACAGAGAGTTGGCCCCCGTTGAACCGGCCTGTGAACCGATCGGGTGACTTTCACTTGAGCTCTGGCTGAGACCGGGTGGTGCACGCGTGCATCACCCGATCGGTTGGAGATGACCAACCGACCGGGTGAGGGGCTGAAAGATGTATTCTTCGTCGTTTGACCCCCTGGGTCACGCGTGACTCCTCCCGTTGCTCCGGGGACTTGATATATCGTCGTTAAACGTCCCCTACGCGGGCAATCTCCTGCAAACATGGAGAAACAAAGAAAAGTGAAAGAATACGAGAAAATACGAGAAAACGAATAAAAGACGGCGGAAAATACGGAGAAACACAAAAGAAAACGTGCGTGAATATATGAAATATAAACGCACGTCAAAATCCCCCAAGCTGAACTCTTCCTCGTCCTCGAGGAAGACGAGTGAGAGTAGGAGCTCGGAGGGGAAAAATAGAGAGAAAGAGAGAAAAAGAAAACTCTATATCCTAGATCATCCGTCAGAGCCAACAAAATCAAAAACGACACACTAAGCAAGCAAACGTCAAATAACATCACTAAACCTAGGAAAACGAGTCCCAATAAGTGTTGTGGGCCCACGCGGTGTGTGAGTGCGGTCGTGTGCTAGCAAATGGTGTCGCTTTCTACAATGTGCTATGAGCTCATATACGCAAATCCAGGAAATGACCCAAATACCGATTCGAATTTGAAATTGCGGTGAATATTAGTTCGAGCATGCATGAGAAGAGTATAAGAAGTGAAACGTATCATGCGTCGGGGACTCCACAACTAGGGTTAAGGAAATCACGCCACTATAGCCTAGATACTAGCTAAAAAGTTCCTAAGCCAAGTGTTTTCGAAAACGATGGGGGTTGAGATGATGTGGAGTAGAACACTCGGTGCAAATTCTCGCCTTCCCTTTATTCTCGGTAGGTAGGAAAAATATTCACACGGGAATTTTTTTGGGTTTTGGGTATTCGTATTTTTTTTTTGCTTTTTGGCTATACAATCTTTCTTCTTTTCTTTCCTCATCTTTTTGGGTTTTTCTTTTCTTTTCTCTTTTTTTTTTGAATTTTTAGGTTTTTGGCTATACACATGTGTACTCTCCCAAGTGGGAGAACGGTACACGACAAGGGGATTTGCACCAAGTAAAACAAAAAAAAGTCGAAATCTAAACACTTGGGCAAAGGAAACTATTCTCGCTAAATAGAGCATAGGCTAAATGAGTTATCCTAGTCCTTAATTGTGGAATCCCGATGCATGCGAATTGAAATATACGATATAAATATAGCATGCATATAGTAGAAGCAAATACCGCATATTCAAATCGAAGCATGATAATCTAAGGGTCATTTCTGGACAGGTATATAACGTAAAATCACAGAGTAGAAGCACACCAAAAAGATAGGCACGACGCACGACTCACAAAAAGCTAAGTGGACCCACGATGCGTGAAATGCGAGAGAACTCGAAATCCTAGGGTTAGCGAATGTGATTATCGATGCCATGCTAGGTGTGTGTGATTTTGTGGCGATTCATCATAGGGTTCATCTCTAGGAGTAAGAGATAAGAAGAGAAGAGAGAAAAGAAGAAAAAATAAAAAACACGATGCAAACGACACAAAAACGAAAAAGAAAGACTCAAATGGTGCACACAGTGCGACTCCCCCAAGCTGAAGCTTGCATTGCCCTCAATGCAATATGAGTGAGTACGGGAGGGCAATGAAGATGGGGGAATACGCACTGTAAAGGCCCAAAAAGCCCGGGCCCGTTACTTTTTAATAAAACCCATCCCCCTCTTTTCTTTCTCCCCCACTCTCTTATACTCTCGCGTCCAAGCCCAGCGGAAAAAAAAAAGAGGCCGATGCCTCGTTTTCTCTCTCTCATGCGGCGAACCCTAACCGCTCGACTCTCTCTCTCTCTCTCTCTCTCTTCGATCCGAGCCCCTTTTTGACTCGATTCCCTCGCACGAGCGACAACAGCGAGCCCAAAGAATCGCGGCAGCGGCGAGGCTAAGGTTTTGAAACCTAATCGAACGGCTTCCGTATCCTTCGACGCGAGATTTTCTCATGATGGGATCCCCGGGGGTTTTCGACTCCGATCTTCGCGCGATAAGTGCTCTTCCTCCTCTCTTTTTTATACGCAGTGTTTTCTAGGTTTTCGGTGTGGCGAAATTACTCTTCCCTCTTCGAAATTCTTCCGATTTTGGCTTCTATGTTTCGGATCTTCCTCACGGGGCTTCGATTTTGCTCCTAAGGGTTCGACTTTTGCTCATAGGCTCTCGGTTTGCTCTGTTAGTTTCGGATCTCCCTCTTTGGGTTCCGATCTTGCTGCAAGAGGCGTCGATTTTGTTCTACGGTTTTCGGATCTGCTTTTGGGGTTTTGATATTACAGTGTTGGCTTCGGATCTTTATTATACTTCCGCAATCTTCGATTTCAGGTAGATTCCGAACCTATTAAGCTCCTAATTATTTATTTTCAGAATGAATATGATGATTCATGAAGAATACTTAGAGAGGAAACTCCTCCATGAATATTTTTGGCACCTGCATTAGATTCACGGCATTTTGCCGTTGTCCGCCGTTAGACCCTTGCGTAGAATTGTATGTTGTGGTCGGCCGCCGAGGTGGAAGGCACGGGTTAGGTTTTGTTTGCGTTGACTTGCACATATTCAGTTTTTCCTTTGGGAATTATACATATCTTATATCTTATTTTTTTTCCTTTGGGCTGCTGTTCTTTCCTATGATAAGTGCAGTACGGTTCTGTTTCTCTTAGAATATAAAAGCTTCAGTTTTCCTGTTTTAGTTTTCCTCCTGTTCTGTGCTTTCAAATATTAAGTTTCAGCCCTTTTAAATATTCAGCTAATGATGACCCTTTAAAGAAATTTAGTTTAGTACTTTTAAATTTCAGTTCAATATTACTTTAGGTATGTTAAATTAAGTTTCAGATACCTAGAAAACCAGTCTCAGTTCTTTTATAAATTAAACTTACCGCCCTTTCCTTTACAAATCAATTTCCAGTCTTTTTTTGTACTAATGGATTTTCAGTTTTCCTTAATAAATTTATTTTCAGTTTCCTTTTTATAAATCAAGTTTCGGTCTTCCTTGATAAAATACAGTTTTTGTTCCTCGTATAAGTTTATCTTAAAAGCTGGGAATCTGTACCTCCTTCATTGAAACAAATTTGCGCCAGATTAGTAGCCTTTTAAACAAATCCGGAACCGAGCAACCCCTCTAGGCAGGTAGACCACAACCCCCTAAAGGTGCCAACATGAATCTGATTCATTCATAGTTTACCTTATATTTTCCAATTACTTTCTCATATATATTGCATTCCTTCTTGCTACTTCTGCCTTTTACATTTCGTCATTCAACTATGTGTTTTTAAAAGTGTTTTTGGTAATTATTGGACATGCATATCTAATTGCCTAATCCACTAAATTGTATAGTTAGAAGTTATGCAACGAGAACATATGATAATATTGGAACACCTGATTTTCTCCCTCCAAACATGACAACCTGGTCATAGAGTTTGCATAACTATCTAAATATATAATTTAGAGAACAATTTCGAGAACAAGACACTTGACATCCTAGTACTAGAACAACTACACATGACAACACGGGTATGGGGCAACTTATAAATTGAGAGGGTGCGGGAGCGATTGAAGCCATGCTTATGGCCCCTATCTGGGAGGATTTCCTTTATGGATCCTGAGTTTCCGGTACAATACGTCCTTATACTCGGCCCGGGGTAGCACCCCGCGGTCCAAGGTGGACTTCACGTTGCACATCGTGCCCTCCTTATATAAGTCACAACACAACAACACTCCGTTTGATTAATTGATCTTTTTCTTAATGCTACTCAAACCATGACAGGTCAGTAATTTCCCTTTTACAGCTTTCGGTACCTTTCTAACTTCCTGCAAAATAATTAATTAAATGTTTAATACGGTTTGCAAATCTACTTTATTAATGGTGGTTCAATTCCATCAGGTAATACTCAGCTCGAAGAGGAGGCCCCACAGTACGAGGAGTCCGATTTTCTTGTTGAGAACGCAGATTTCTGAGCTTCTGTATCATCAGGAGAGTTCGTTTTCTCTTAGTCGTTTTCTTTTCAGTATTGTTTTAGTTGAGCTGTAGTGTTTCTTTCTGCCTAGACATTGTAATTCCTTTTGAAGGTTTAATAAAAGAGTATCTCATTTATCTTTGTCCTTATTATTTCCTGTTTAAAACTATATTGACTTCACTGGTACATGCAAGACCTGCAAAATTATTGTGAGTGTAACGTTTCCCGCTCCTGGGGCGTTACAAGTGGTGGCCCATGCAGGTCCGCGCAACCACCTCGTGAACAGTATAGGATAAACAGGAAATATTTATAAGATACTCGAATTATCAAACTGACAACCATCCTTGAATTACAGAATGTCGAAGGTGTATAACCGGCGTACACGTACCACCGTTGGATCAAATCCTGATATTGTCAACACAGAGATGGAGATGAACGGGAATGGAAACCATATCCCCAACGATGAGGACCCCGCCAACAATATCGATCCTGAAGCTGGACTCAATGGAAACGGTGCTAGCAATGATGGCAGTGCTAATGCTGAACAACCTCCGATGGTGCACCAGATATCTGATCGAGCACTGCGAGAAATGGTTCAAGCCATACGACAGGAAGCCATGCGGCAGGAACCGGTGCGACAGGAATCAAAGCGAGAAGGAGGAGTACAAGAGTTCCGGTCACTGCGTCCACCGATCTTCACCGGACGGGAGGACCCCCTAGCTGCAGAGGAATGGCTGCGGTCTATTACTCATATGCTGAAGGCGGTACGAGCTCCTGTGGATTCTTGGGTCGATATGGCAAGGCTACAGTTGACCAAGGATGCCATGTTATGGTGGGATTCTGTAGAGGACCGCTTACCGCAGCCGATCTCTTGGGATGCCTTTAAGGAGGCATTCGATGCCCAATTCTTTTCACCTGAGGCGCAGATGGAGCTCGAAGAACGGTTTATGGAACTGAAGCAAGGTTCCATGACTGTGGAAGAATACGATGCTGAGTTCTCTAAACTCAGCAGGTTTGCTAAGGACGTGGTATCCACTCCTCTGGCCCGAGCCAAGAGATTCCAGAAGGGTCTGAACATCGACATCCGTGATAAGCTTGTCGGGTTCAAACTGAAGACCCATGCTGACGTGCTCTCCACTGCTCGTGAGTACGAGTATGTACAGCGGGAGCGAGCACGAGAGCATCAGGTGGCTGCCCCACGACGACCGCCTCCCTCGTCGACAGCTTCTGCGGGACATCACAGACAGCCACCTGCTCCTACCAGACAGCTTCACAGGCCTATGCATCAAACACAGTTTAAAAGGCCTGCACCACCCCAGCCACCACAACAGTCACAACTCAGGCGACCCACTCCTATCTGCCACTACTGCAACAAACCGGGTCACATCAAGCCAGAGTGCCGACTTTACCTAAATTTGTGCCTGGTTTGTGGTGCCAAGGACCACACTGCGAGAGATTGCCCGCATAGGGTACAGAGACCAGCTGCCCTAGCCTAGCCTACCGCTCCAGCTCCAGCCCCAGCCCCGGCAGGGGGCAATCAGCGTAGAGCTCCACTTCCACCTCAGCAAAAGGTGTACCAGCAGGCGAGGACTCAGGCTCCACCAGCAAAGCGCCAGATTTTCACTATGACTACGGAGGAGGCAGAGGCCACCGGCCAAGTTATCACTGGTATGTAGTTTACAGTTTACTGCTTATTTATCCATTTAATTATGTTTTCATACAATGTTATATGCATGCTTAGACTTAGTATCCATGACCGTAGGTATTATAATAGTTGCCAATAGACCCGTCCTCGCCCTATTCGACTCGGGAGCTTCACATTGCTTTATGTCCAAGCGTTTTGTCGATCAGCACACCATTCCTATTTCGCCCCTCGATTCTTGTTGGGACGTTAACACGGGCAGTGGGGTACTGACAACGACTAGTGCATGTCTTTCGTGTCCTGTGGATATATGTGGACACAAACTGCCAGCAGATTTCATCGTCATCAACATGCCAAATTTTGACGTCGTCCTCGGGATGGATTGGTTGGCGGTACATTATGCCACGATTGATTGTCGTAAAGGAAGAGTGGTGTTTGACATGCCAAACCAACCTAGATTCGAATTTGTCAGAATAGAGAGACCAGCAAGGTTCAGAGCTAAACCAACAGCAGCGACTGCCATGGAGATCGAGATAGAGAAGCCGGAGGTAGTCCGAGATTTCCCGGATGTGTTTCCGGATGAACTTACTGGGTTACCTCCAGACCACGGAGTTGAGTTTGCGATCGAGCTGATGCCTGGTGCCCAGCCTTATTCTAGACAGCCTTACCGCATGTCACCATCCGAGTTGTTTGAGGTGCGGATGCAGTTGGATGACCTCTTGGAGAAAGGGTGGATACGTCCCAGTGTGTCTCCTTGGGGCGCTCCAATATTATTGGTGAAGAAGAAAGATGGATCCAAACGGATGTGCGTCGATTACAGGGAATTGAACAAGCTTACGGTGAAGAACAAGTATCCTATTCCCCGTATCGACGACTTATTTGATCAGCTTGGAGGAACAAGTGTCTTTTCTAAACTGGATTTGAAGACCGGCTATCATCAGTTGAGAGTCAAGAAAGAAGACGTGAACAAGACAGCATTCAACACTAGATACGGACACTATGAGTTTCTAGTGATGCCGTTTGGTGTGACTAATGCACCGGCGATATTCATGAATCTCATGCACAAAGTATTATACGAATATTTGGACAAGTTCGTGGTGGTGTATCTGGATGATATATTGGTGTACTCGAAGAATGCACAGGAGCACGCTGGACATTTGAGGACAGTACTAGAGACCTTAAGGCGGAGCAAGCTTTACGCTAAGTACAATAAGTGTGAGTTTTGGTTGGACAAGGTGGTATTTCTAGGCCACGTGATTTCGGGGGAAGGAATCTCTGTGAACCCAGAAAAGGTTGCAGCAGTTCAGAATTGGCCAGTCCCTAAGACAGTGTCAGAGATTCGGAGCTTCTTGGGACTAGCTGGTTACTACAGGAGATTCATCAAGGATTTTTCGAGGATCGCCGAGCCCATGACACAGTTGACAAGGAAGGACGTGATGTATGTTTGGTCGAGGGCGTGTAACGATGCCTTCCAAGAATTGAAGAAGCGGTTGACGACGGCGCCGATTTTGATTATTCCAGATTGCATGGGAGATTTTGAGGTGTTCTGCGACGCGTCTGGCAAAGGTCTTGGGTGTGTGCTCCACCAGCACGGACGAGTTGTTGCATATGCATCAAGACAATTGAAGAATCATGAGAAGAATTACCCCACTCACGATCTCGAGTTGGCAGCAGTAATATTTGCCTTGAAGATCTGGAGGCACTTTCTACTTGGAGAGCGCGTGAAGGTATATACGGATCATAAGAGCTTGACATACATCCTCACGCAGAAGGATCTGAATCAGCGACAACGGAGATGGATCGAGCTCATGGCAGATTACGACATTGATCTTCAGTATCACCCTGGAAAGGTTAACATGGTACCTGACGCTTTGAGTCGGCTTCCAGGAGTGATGACACTTACGACGCAGTGGAGGTTACAGCAGGAGATCCGCGACATGGAAATAGACGTGGTGTTACCCGGGCTGACCTCGTCATTCATGAACATGGAGATACAATCGACGTTGGTAGACAGAATCAAGGCTGCTCAGACAGGTGATGCAAAGCTCCAGCGGATCAGGGACATGGCATTGGCAGGACAGAGACCAGAATTTCAGATACATGCAGATGGTTCATTGAGATATGGCAGCAGAATATGTGTACCGTCAGGAGATGTCAGGGATGAATTATTAAAGGAAGCACATAGTTCTCCGTACTCCATCCACCCGGGAGGCACCAAGATGTACCAAGATCTACGACGAAATTACTGGTGGCATGGAATGAAGAGAAGCGTAGCGCAAAGTGTGGCCAGATGTATGGTGTGTCAGCAGGTGAAGGCTGAACATCACCGCGTTGCCGGTCTCTTACAGCCCCTGCCCATCCCCGAGTGGAAATGGCAGCATATCACGATGGATTTCGTGACGGGACTTCCAAAGAGCAAGAAGCAACATGACGCCGTTTGGGTGATCGTTGATCGATTGACCAAGTCGGCTCATTTTATTCCCTTCAGGGTTGGACAGTCTACAGAGACTCTTGCTAAGAGATACATGGAGGAGATTGTGAAGCTACATGGGGTCCCAGTGAGTATTGTATCTGATAGGGACACCCGGTTTACTTCACACTTCTGGAAGAGTCTACAGGAAAAGTTGGGTACGCAGCTGAAATTCAGTACAGCTTATCATCCTCAAACGGACGGACAATCAGAACGTACTATACAGATTCTGGAGGACATGCTGCGGGCATGCATGCTGGATTTTAAGGGGTCATGGGAAGACCATCTACACCTTGTGGAGTTTGCGTATAATAATAGTCATCAGGCGAGTATTGGAATGGCTCCTTTTGCTGCTTTGTATGGAAGAAAGTGTCGTTCTCCTTTGAGCTGGGACGACGTTGGAGACAGAGAACTGGTTGGGCCAGAGATGATTGTAGAGGGAGTGGATGTTGTACGGACTATCAGAGAGAGACTACAGGTGGCACAAGACCGTTACAAGCACTGGGCAGATGCAAAGAGGCGGCATTTGGAATTTCAGCCTGGAGACCATGTCTTTCTCAAGATTTCACCTAATAGAGGCATGATTCGTTTTGGTCGCAGAGGAAAGCTTAGCCCACGGTTTATTGGACCATTTAACATACTCGAGCGTGTGGGCGAGGTGGCATACAGACTTGCGCTGCCTCCATCTCTGGAGGGTGTGCATAATGTGTTCCATATATCTCAGCTGCGAAAGTATGTGGGAGAACCAACCCATGTGGTTGATCATTCAGAAATCACAGTGAGGCCAGATTTGAGTTATGAACAGCAGCCAGTGGAGATAATTGATCGTCGACAGAGAGCTCTCAGGAACAAGACTGTGAATTTGGTCAAAGTGATGTGGCATCGTGACTTGCCAGGAGAGGCTACCTGGGAGCGAGAAGAAGAGATGAAGGAGCGGTATCCGTACCTTTTCACCGTTTAGTGTTTTCTTTGAATTCCGAGGACGGAATTTCTTTGAAGGTGTATAAGGTGTAAAGGCCCAAAAAGCCCGGGCCCGTTACTTTTTAATAAAACCCATCCCCCTCTTTTCTCTCTCCCCCACTCTCTTATACTCTCGCGTCCAAGCCCAGCGGAAAAAAAAAGAGGCCGATGCCTCGTTTTCTCTCTCTCTCATGCGGCGAACCCTAACCGCCCGACTCTCTCTCTCTCTCTCTCTCTCTCTCTCTCTCTCTCTCTCTCTCTCTCTCTCTCTCTCTCTCTCTCTCTCTCTCTTCGATCCGAGCCCCTTTTTGACTCGATTCCCTCGCACGAGCGACAACAGCGAGCCCAAAGAATCGCGGCAGCGGCGAGGCTAAGGTTTTGAAACCTAATCGAACGGCTTCCGTATCCTTCGACGCGAGATTTTCTCATGATGGGATCCCCGGGGGTTTTCGACTCCGATCTTCGCGCGATAAGTGCTCTTCCTCCTCTCTTTTTTATACGCAGTGTTTTCTAGGTTTTCGGTGTGGCGAAATTACTCTTCCCTCTTCGAAATTCTTCCGATTTTGGCTTCTGTGTTTCGGATCTTCCTCACGGGGCTTCGATTTTGCTCCTAAGGGTTCGACTTTTGCTCATAGGCTCTCGGTTTGCTCTGTTAGTTTCGGATCTCCCTCTTTGGGTTCCGATCTTGCTGCAAGAGGCGTCGATTTTGTTCTACGGTTTTCGGATCTGCTTTTGGGGTTTTGATATTACAGTGTTGGCTTCGGATCTTTATTATACTTCCGCAATCTTCGATTTCAGGTAGATTCCGAACCTATTAAGCTCCTAATTATTTATTTTCAGAATGAATATGATGATTCATGAAGAATACTTAGAGAGGAAACTCCTCCATGAATATTTTTGGCACCTGCATTAGATTCACGGCATTTTGCCGTTGTCCGCCGTTAGACCCTTGCGTAGAATTGTATGTTGTGGTCGGCCGCCGAGGTGGAAGGCACGGGTTAGGTTTTGTTTGCGTTGACTTGCACATATTCAGTTTTTCCTTTGGGAATTATACATATCTTATATCTTATTTTTTTTTCCTTTGGGCTGCTGTTCTTTCCTATGATAAGTGCAGTACGGTTCTGTTTCTCTTAGAATATAAAAGCTTCAGTTTTCCTGTTTTAGTTTTCCTCCTGTTCTGTGCTTTCAAATATTAAGTTTCAGCCCTTTTAAATATTCAGCTAATGATGACCCTTTAGAGAAATTTAGTTTAGTACTTTTAAATTTCAGTTCAATATTACTTTAGGTATGTTAAATTAAGTTTCAGATACCTAGAAAACCAGTCTCAGTTCTTTTATAAATTAAACTTACCGCCCTTTCCTTTACAAATCAATTTCCAGTCTTTTTTTGTACTAATGGATTTTCAGTTTTCCTTAATAAATTTATTTTCAGTTTCCTTTTTATAAATCAAGTTTCGGTCTTCCTTGATAAAATACAGTTTTTGTTCCTCGTATAAGTTTATCTTAAAAGCTGGGAATCTGTACCTCCTTCATTGAAACAAATTTGCGCCAGATTAGTAGCCTTTTAAACAAATCCGGAACCGAGCAACCCCTCTAGGCAGGTAGACCACAACCCCCTAAAGGTGCCAACATGAATCTGATTCATTCATAGTTTACCTTATATTTTCCAATTACTTTCTCATATATATTGCATTCCTTCTTGCTACTTCTGCCTTTTACATTTCGTCATTCAACTATGTGTTTTTAAAAGTGTTTTTGGTAATTATTGGACATGCATATCTAATTGCCTAATCCACTAAATTGTATAGTTAGAAGTTATGCAACGAGAACATATGATAATATTGGAACACCTGATTTTCTCCCTCCAAACATGACAACCTGGTCATAGAGTTTGCATAACTATCTAAATATATAATTTAGAGAACAATTTCGAGAACAAGACACTTGACATCCTAGTACTAGAACAACTACACATGACAACACGGGTATGGGGCAACTTATAAATTGAGAGGGTGCGGGAGCGATTGAAGCCATGCTTATGGCCCCTATCTGGGAGGATTTCCTTTATGGATCCTGAGTTTCCGGTACAATACGTCCTTATACTCGGCCCGGGGTAGCACCCCGCGGTCCAAGGTGGACTTCACGTTGCACATCGTGCCCTCCTTATATAAGTCACAACACAACAACACTCCGTTTGATTAATTGATCTTTTTCTTAATGCTACTCAAACCATGACAGGTCAGTAATTTCCCTTTTACAGCTTTCGGTACCTTTCTAACTTCCTGCAAAATAATTAATTAAATGTTTAATACGGTTTGCAAATCTACTTTATTAATGGTGGTTCAATTCCATCAGGTAATACTCAGCTCGAAGAGGAGGCCCCACAGTACGAGGAGTCCGATTTTCTTGTTGAGAACGCAGATTTCTGAGCTTCTGTATCATCAGGAGAGTTCGTTTTCTCTTAGTCGTTTTCTTTTCAGTATTGTTTTAGTTGAGCTGTAGTGTTTCTTTCTGCCTAGACATTGTAATTCCTTTTGAAGGTTTAATAAAAGAGTATCTCATTTATCTTTGTCCTTATTATTTCCTGTTTAAAACTATATTGACTTCACTGGTACATGCAAGACCTGCGAAATTATTGTGAGTGTAACGTTTCCCGCTCCTGGGGCGTTACACGCACCGACACAAAAAGAAATGAAAACGAGGAAAACACAGAGATGAAACTGAAAATAAAGAAAGATCAAAATCAAAATCAAACGACACGAAAATAGAAATAAAACCACACGACACGACACTCAAAAGGGGAAAAACAAGCACACACACAAAAATGAGAAAAACAACAAAACACGACAACACACCAAAATAGACGTCCCCCCAAGCTAGACCTGACAGTGCTAGCGAATAAAATGTGATCGTGAAATGCAGAAATATGCAAGGGGGAGTCAAAAACAAACAAGGTGAAATCAAAAAGCAGGAGAAGGTGAGTCCTCGTCCTCCTCGGAAGAGGGTGTGGATGGGTGGTCGGGGGAGGCTGGGGGTGTGCGGAGAAGTGGGGAACGAGGTGGAGGAATAGGGGCAGCGGTGGTGTGAACAATAGAAGGAGTGTCGGTGGAGGTGGGTGGTGGTGGTAGGAAGGCGATCAAGGCGGTGGTGAGAGGAATAGAAATGGGGGAAGAAGATGTGGTAGTGACGGTAGTGGGTGGTGGTGGGAGAGATCTGGAGCGCACCGGCAATTTCCTCCGACGCACGTATGCAGTGATGGAGGAGGGGGAGGAGGTAGCGTGGGTGCGATGGAAGTGGTCCGGAGGGGGGAAGTGGATACCGGGATGGGAATAGATGAGGGAGGAGAAGAATGTGGTGAGGGAGGTGATGGATGTGGGGATGTGTGGGAGAGTGGAGGAGAAGATCGCCGAGGTGGTGAAGGTGGAGGTGGTCCGTGGATGTGAGTGAGAAGGCGAAGAATGGCGGCCACGTTCCTCTCAAGTGCGAGGAAACGTGGGTGAGTGAGAAAAGAGGACGGTGATGGGTCCGAGGAGGCAGAGGACATGGCGAGCTCACGAAGGGCAGCGACCTCCCTTTCAAGACCAAGACGGGCAGAGACCTGGCGGCGACCAAAAGATGTGGACTGACGTGAGGCAGAAGTGGTGCCGCCAGGTAAGGTGGAAGTGGTGCCGGCAGCGGTGGTCATGCCGGCACAGGAGACAAGGCCAGAAATGGCCGCAAAGAGGTGCTCAGACGTGATGGGCCCCGGAACAAAGACAGGACGACTCGGGCCAGCCCCTATATCTCCCCGAGACGTAGGGATATCCTGCTCGCCTAAGTGGGCGGCAGGGGACGGTGGTCTGCGTGCGTCCGCGGGAAGGAAAGGAAGGTTCAACCCCGCTAGGAAGTTGGGATCAGGTGGGAAGGTCCAATCTCCCACAAGAGCAATGGTCATGCGAGCGGGGTTGGGGAGAATGGTGTAAGGGGCTGGGGGTGGCCATAATTGAAGATGAAGCGGCCATCGGAGTGGGGTCTAATCATGTGAATGTGCCGCAGGACATCAATATCTAGCTGTGAGGATCCTGCGGCAGCGGGAAGATTATTGGGGATGGGAATATTAAATTGGGGGTAAGAGCAAATGATGGTAATGATGCCCCCACAACAAAACTTCCCCTTACCGGCCCGGCTAATCTCGAGTGGCTTGTAAACAAGCCAATCGCCGCCATGGATGGGGACGGTAGGGGCCCTGAAGCTAATCACATCATCGTCCCGGACAAAAGGGAAAGTCATGGCCCATAGGATAAAAAGGTCAGGGATAGTCACGGTGCCGGACTCGTCCCTGGGAAAAAATGCAGATGAGATGATCCTGTGGGCCAAACGAAACACGGGATGAATGATGGAGGAGGCCTTGGCCCTTCCTCGGGGATAGTCATGGAGCAGTGTGAGGCGGAACCAGAATTGATCGACGTTAAACTCGGGCGTGTACCCGTAGTGTCGGATGGAGTCATCCCCAAGATTGGGGAAACCAAATATATCGTTAATTGTGCTCAGATTTGTGGTGACACTCCTGTTACGCGCCCGGAATTTTATGATCGACCCGGACTCCCAAACAAGTGTAGAGAGAAATTCGAGGGTGAGTGCCGGGTAGGATACGGCAGATGCATTAAGAAAGGCCAACCATCCTAAGTTAGCGAAAAGAGATTCGACCTCGGTGTAGACACCGAGGTCGACAAGTGTTTGTGTGTGCGGGAACTTAGTAGATAGATGCCCCCGAGCATCGAGCCTACGATAAAAATCCTTGTGTTCCTGGTTCCTAAAGATATACCCATGCGGGCCCAACATTGGGTCCACAGGGGGGATAACAGGCGGGGGAGGGCCAAGTGTAAGTGCTCGTGTGTGGGAAGGGGGACGTGTTTGTTTTCGTCTCTTTCGAGACGGTTCCTCCTCCCGCATAATCCCCTTCCCCTTGTCTTTATCCTTAGCCATGCGTGAGTGTGCGTGTATGAATGAGTGCAAAAGCGATGAATGCACACTAACACAAGCAAATGGCAAGCACAATTTATAGGGCAAAAATAGAAATATGAGCGTAGGAGCGAGTGTACCCAAGCGAAATGGCGAAGCTTGCTCGTAGATGATCCCACACTGTGCAATGAGAGTAGCGTGGAGCCGCGGCGACCTCTTTCAGCAAGAATTTTCGAAATGGGCGTTGTTTGGGGGGAATTAGGTCAGAAATTCGAAATGAAAGGAGAGAGGGAGTGAAGATGATGGAGAGATTGATGGAGGAGGTGGAGAGGAGTATTGGAGGAGTGGAGGACGTGGGGGAGTGAGAATCGGCCGTTGGGGAGGAGAATGAGGCGAAACAACGGCTGCGATGGCGATCGAGCGAGGGTGAATGCGAACGGGTGGTCGGGGGTTTATATAGGGTTTTAAGTCGAACCGATCGGGTGACTTGTCACCCGATCGGTTGACGGTTAGGTCAAAAATTCTTGCCGAAGAAGTGCTACAGGCGAACCGATCGGTTGACTTGTCAACCGATCGGTTGACGGGTGGCCGCTCCACTCATTTTCCCGAGAATTGAGGGCTGCTCACCCGGTCGCCTCAACCGATCGCGCTCGAACTCAACCGATCGGTTGATATTCCCCAAAAATTTCCCGAGAATTCTCCCCAGATCACCCGGTCTGTCATCCGGTCTCTCCATTCTTCAACCGATCGGTTCATTTGGGGACAAATTTCGGCTTGTATCTGATACATCCCAACCGATCGGGTGAGTTATCAACCGATCGGTTGGGGCTTTGTTTCCTGCAAAAACCAACAGATTGTCTAAGTCCCTGAACGGATGTTCTCGCGGCTGATTTTATTTATAAAAATAGATAAAATAAAGTCAAAAATAACACTAAAAAGTGGGGCAAAAGTTTAGAGCATGGGTTGCCTCCTATGAAGCGCACTTGTTTAACGTCGTTGACTCGACGCCCGCAAGTGATGTTCACGGTGGTTGATACGGGTGATGCCCTAAGTTCGGCATCTCTTCTTCATCGGAGCTTAAGGCCTTTGGAGTAGTCAGCGGCTGGAGAAAGATTTGCTCGACTACCCTCTCCTTGTCTTTGGGATCCGGGGGCTTCTCTTTCGTATTGGCGCTTACCGCCATCTTCTTAAGGATCCGGACCTCGTCTTTGGTGAGGCCCATGGGTTCTTTCCCCGTTCTCCTCGCAGGAGGAGCCTTGGGGAACCCGGGAGGGGTTGTACGTGCTGCACTCGCTTTCCCAGCAGCATCATTGTTCTTAGGGCCGTCTCGGTCTTCTGAATCCTCCAAGTCATCGGGGGGGTTTCTTAAGAGAATCTCACAGGAGCTCTCTTCAGCAGCTTTTTCTTCTTCCACCTCCAGCAAATTACACCTAGGGTCATCTGGGGATCGGGATACTTCATGGACAACCCCAGTCAAATTCAACCTTTTCTCCGCTAACGTTTAGCGAAAGTTTTCCGTTCTTCACATCAATCAAAACGCCAGCAGTGGCCTTGAAAGGCCGTCCCAGGATGATGGGGGTGTGTGCGTCTTCAGGCATGTCCATGACTACAAAGTCCACTGGCACATGCACCTCTTTTACATTGACGGGGAGGTCATCCACAATCCCCACCGGATATTTGACCGACCGATCAGCTAGTTGTAGGGTCATACTGGTGGGCTCCAGATCACCCATTCCTATCCTTTTATACATCGACAAGGGCATCAAACTTACACTCGCTCCGAGATCGACGAGCGCGCGATGAATCTTTACTGCCCCGATCGTGCAAGGAATTGAGAAGCTCCCCTGGTCTTTAAGTTTCGGCGGATTTGCCCTCTGGATGAGAGCGCTACACTCCGCCGTCAACACTACTTTCTCCTTTCTAGACCCTCTCGTCACCAAATCCTTCAGGAATTTTGCATAGGAGGGGATTGTTTCGATTGCTTCCAGGAAGGGGATTTGCAAGCTCAGGTCCTTGACCATGGCGAAGAACTTGACATATTTCTCATCAATTTTGGCCTGAGCTAACCGTTGTGGAAAAGGCACAACGGGTTTGAACACTTTCGGGCTCCCTTCCTCGTTTTTCTTCTTCTCTTCTTCAAAGACTCCCTCCGGAGTCGTAGGATTTGATGACGAAGCACCGGCGTCGTTTGATTTTTCGATCGGTCGCTCAACGACCAACGGTGCTTCCGGTCTGTTAGGGGGCACTCTAGTAGGGATTTGTGTCCCGCTTCTCAGAACGATAGCGGACACATTTGTGTGCTCGTGCACGAGTGCCGACGTTTGGGTTGCTCCCCTCGGGTTCACCTCCGGTTGTGGCGGCAATTGGTTTTGTGACCTTGAAAGGTTCGCCACTTGTAACCCCAGCTGGGTTACTTGGTCCGTGAGGGCCCGCTGACCCATTTCCAGCTTTTGATTGATCTTCTCATGGTTGGTTATATATTGAGTCAAGAGAGACTCAACCGGAGAGACGGCCCTCTGTTGGTCATACTGCTGCTGCTGGATTGGTTGCCGATTCCTAAAATTGTTGCTGAGGTTGCTGCTGATATTGTTGCTGCTGAATCTGACTCTGCTGTGGCCTAGCCGGCTGATATGTTTGTTGCTGCGGCTGCTGAGGTGGCGAGGGCTGAAATGGTGCCCGGTAACCAAAGTTAGGGTGGTTCCGTTTGTTTGGAGAGTAGGACGGGTTGGAATTTGTTCTTGGTGGATACGGCGCATTTCCCGTGGGGTTGTAAAATAGTGCGCTCGCCTGATCCAACGGTGGTGAGATGTCACCACCGTCGAATTCCCCAAAGAATTCGGATTCTACCGCTGAAATCTGATGTGTACCGGCCCCACCGGCTCCTACCATTAGTGCGGAGATCTGGGTCGAAAGCAAGTCGAACTTGCTTGAAAGTTTGTCGATGTCCTCGACTCTGTGTATACCCCCAGACCTGGGTGTGGCTCTCTCGTCACACCACCGCTCATTGTTGGATGCCATATTTTCCAGAATATGTCCGGCATCTTCCTCGCTCCTTGACATGAAGGAACCCCCAGCTGCGGCGTCCATAGAAGATTTTAGGTCATCCCTCAACCCATTGTAGAACAGATTAATAATCTGCCACTTCGGAAGCTCATGGTGAGGGCATCTTCTTTGCATCTCCTTGTATCTCGTCCAAGCTTCATGCAAGGACTCGTGGCTGGCCTGGGAGAAGGAGGAGATCTCACTCCTCAACTTCATGGTCTTCCCCGGAGGAAAGAACTTCGTCAGAAAAGCGTTGGAGAGCTTCTCCCAGGTATTGAAAGTGTTGGGGTCCTTCCCCCTAAGCCATTGCTTGGCTTTGTCTCGCAACGAGAAGGGGAACAGCTTCAGACGGATCGCCTCAGTCGTGACACCATTAATCCGGAAGGTGTCACATTTCTCCAAGAAGGAGTCTAGATGCTCGATCGGGCTCTCCATGGGCGCACCCGAAAACTGGTCCTGCTGGATCCATGTCACCAAAGACGGTTTTAGCTCAAAGCTTTAGGCCGCAATAGCTGGAGAACGGATGGCGGAAGTGGACTCGATAGATGGCATCGAGTACTCCAACAGGGACTTGTGAGGCGGGGTGTTCTCCTCCATGGATTCGGGATCCTCTCTTCTTCGCTTCTCAGCGGCCAAGCGCCTAAGGGTGGCGTTAATCTCTGGATCAACGGGGATCAAGTCGTCGAGACTTCTTGAACTCATGCGCATGAAAAACAACAAACACCCGTGAAGCGACAAGTGGGAAAGAAACAGATAAGATAAGAAATAAAAAGAAGAAAATAAAAAGGAAAAAGGAGAATGCGAAAATTATCGCGAGGTAGGGATAAGAGCTAGACACTAGGGTTCAAGAGATCCTAAAATAACAAGCACGTTGCCTCCCCGGCAACGGCGCCATAAACTTGACGTGTGCCCCGGCTTGCTATCCGCAAATGGCCGGGGGACCCGCGTGGGGGTTTAGATATTTGTAACCGCAAGCGCACGGTGTTGTAGTGTGGCTTGGGGGTCGAACACAGGGAGGCTAGGATGTGCTTGTGTCAAGGAGGACCAGAATCACCCCGTGGGCGAGCTAGCCCGAATCGGTAGATGGGTTGTCACGGTATAGGAATGCAAGGTATGAACAATAAGAAAATAAACCCGGGACTTTGGTTTGTTGGAGCGACTCTCGCCGATACGGCCTACGGGTAGAATGGCGATCGGAATTAGGGTCTAATGGTGAGACGTTCCTTTGAAAGTAGTACCGGCATCCCATGGGCCCGATATTCCGGTCGGTGCCCAGGATGATACACCGGACTTCCCGGATTCGATCAGTGGGCACTCCGTGTCCATTAACACTGATCGATTCCGGGAGCACTAAGCTCGCAACGATAACTCCCAACGTCTCATCCTGCCGCTCTCGCGTGCTAGGATTCGGCGTTTACGCTAAGGGCGTGAGCTATGGCTAGGGAGTCAACCGTCAAGTTTATTCCCCCTTGGCCCAACGGTCAAAGGCGGTCTTTTTCCCGCCGATGACAATGAAACACCCCGCGTAACCGTTAGATTCCTAATCCCTATCGATTTCCTAACCCTATGGATGCATCGGAAAGAGCCCCCAAAGGGGTTTCCGCCAAAATCCCAGATTTGGGAACTACTCACAAATATTCATTAAAAAGCGATCTAAATGAAAATGAACCGTTGGAATCATAATCAGACGATTGGAATGCGGAAGTAATAGAGTAATTAAGACAATACTAAAGTTTAAGAAAGATCCGACAACTTACAAAAGAACAGTAATTACAGCCGTCACAATAGGAGAAAACAGTAAAAACTAGCAGCTCCCCCGTTTCTGGCACCCTAGGGGTTCTATTTATAGACTCTCGTATCACCCGATCGGTTGACAAGTCAACCGATCGGGTGATCCGTTACAGATAATAACAGAAAACGGCGAACTTTCACCCGGTCATATGAACCGGTCGGTTGAGTTCTTGGAGTGACCGGTTGGATCTTGGCGCCATCGGGTGAAGTGATCGGTTGGGTGCCCGTGTCTTCGGCTCCTCAGCATCAGCTACAGATGAACCGATCGGGTGAGAGTCATCCGATCGGTTGGAATTTGGCTCGAAAAGACAGAGAGTTGGCCCCCGTTGAACTGGCCTGTGAACCGGTCGGGTGACTTTCACTTGAGCTCCGCCTGAGACCGGGTGGTGCACGCGTGCATCACCCGATCGGTTGGAGATGACCAACCGACCGGGTGAGGGGCTGAAAGATGTATTCTTCGTCGTTTGACCCCCTGGGTCACGCGTGACTCCTCCCGTTGCTCCGGGGACTTGAGATATCGTCGTTAAACGTCCCCTACGCGGGCAATCTCCTGCAAACATGGAGAAACAAAGAAAAGTGAAAGAAAACGAGAAAATACGAGAAAACGAATAAAAGATGGCGGAAAATACGGAGAAACACAAAAGAAAACGTGCGTGAATATATGAAATATAAACGCACGTCAGTAGCCCGACCATTAATTTCCCCAAAAATTCCTGAAAAGGCTATTCTCTGGTGTTTCCTTCTCTTTCCATTTGTCCAATGCAAGCATGAAAAAAAATGATGTGATAACTGTTGGGCTTTCTGGTTGGCTCCCTCTCCTCTTATATGAATCCGCATCTTGTTCATGTCTAAACAAAGGCAAGGAAATGCAAGTTCCCAACCTTAAAACACAATACGGTGGACAAACTCAATCATTACATGGGTCAATATCATTAAAATAATGTGCTAAGTTAGGGTATATGTTACCTTTCAGTACTACGGCAGTATGCCACCTTTTTTATGTTTGTGCTTTTTGGGGTGTGTGTGGATTGGGGGGTGGTGGTGGGTTCATCATGATTAATAAGATCCTCCTAGAAAGGGGTTTCAAAATCTTGCAAATAAGCAAGTTAGATTACTTATCAAGCCATGTCGGTGATCAAGTTCCTAAAAGAAGTTGAATTCATGTTTCAGCTGCTAAATCGGGAATACGCGTCAATATCGGGTTGTTCATATCATACCGTATAAATATGCAATTATAATATCATAAATATTCTTGTTTGTTCATGTTACCAAGATATCATCAATATGATCACATAAAGTTACGATAAATGTATTAAGTAACCGATATCACTAACATACGAGTATGTAATACTACAAGTCTACAAATTAACAAAATATTAAAACTTAAAATACTGCATGAATAGAAAATAAATTAAAAGATTACCGGAAAGAGTGACTTACCCCATATTATGTAACAAGCTCATTCTACACACGTCTCTTGGACGAATGTTTCAGTATATTTCGTTGCTTCCGCATTAGAATCAAAACTATCCGAAGATGATGACTCTGAGGAGATCCATGAATCAGAACGCAAAGCTTCCTCCTCAAGCATTTGCTTCTTTCCTTTCACCTTCCCTGATGATGATGTGATGGATTTTCCTTTCTTTGAAGTCTTTAATCTCAATGTTAGATGTTTCGGTTTCGGTCTTTCAGGAATTTTAAGTTTGGATCAGGTTCTACCTATTTTGGTGGTTTCATCGTTTCGTTTCGTTTCGACCGTATCGGTATTAATTATACTTGGTGTAATAGATATTATAATCATTAAGTATTTTACTAGAAAATTTATAGTAATTTATTATATAATTTCTAATTATGCATTAATTTATTAAAATTTTCACTTGTAAATAAAATTATTAGGCATCTGCTATTCACATTACATATTTTCCTAATCATACCCATGCGTACATATAGTTTGGCAAGCTTGTAAATAAAATTCAATGTTTAACAAAGTATAGAGTGTGAATATCAGCCGCCGGTCTTTTTTCACAGTTTGTTCAAAAAAAATTCAAATATTTACATGTATGCCATTCAGTTTATTAACATTGTTTTAAAGTTAATGATGAACTTGTAAATACTTGCAAGTTTTTGAGCAAAAGGTGTAAGGTGACGGGCAGCTGGCGGTGACTGCTGTCGTTCGCCCTATAAACCGATGTCGTTCGTCCTATAAACATTGCTCAACATATTAATACTATTTACAATTTTGCATTTCAGTTTACTTACTAATGTTTTAATGTAATGGCAAACTTGTAAATATATGAAAAGTATGTTCAAAATGTGTACCGTAAATTACAACGCTCGTAAATACCACACCCGCCTCTCTCTCTTTGTCAATTAACCACAGTGAAATTCAAAACCCCCCGTGCTTCTTCGGTAAAAATCTAGGGTTACTTTATTCAACAAAAATCTAGTGCTTCTTTGGCGAAATCCAAAAAAACATCGTGCCCATTGGTGATCGATGGATGGAGCTCGATGGAGCTCAGTCAATCAGAACCTTGTCCTAGTCATCAACCATCACCTTCAAAGATTGACCAGTGAGCCGTAAGAAGAACACTTTGCTAAATGTATACAATTTTCAAATTATTTCTTCACTTGCGATGATGATGTATCTTTATCCCCTCGCTTTTTTATAAGAATTTTCACTCACATGATTCACGGGAAAAAATTTCGGGTCTTCTACCTCCGTTTCTTGTTGAAACCTTAGAGTTTCTCGGCCGAAACCAAGTTTATCTATACGTATCGGTCTCATTTGCCTCCAAGACCGATAGTATATGGCCGATACCATGTGGTATCGATCGAAACCTATATCCACGTTTAATCTTTGACTAGCTCTTGGCATTGAATCAGCCCACGTCGCTTCTTCAACTTGCCTCCATGTCAACCTTTCTTCAGGGAAGACTTCATCCTCCTCATCTGAATCAATGAAAGCATCAACTGATTTTGAGACATTCCCTTGACCAACTTGTCCTCCATAATGGAATGAGCAGATAGGATATTATTGTTTCTACGCTCATCTTTCTTTTAGTTGAGCATTGAATTTTATAAGACTGTCTTCTAATTTATCAGTACTTAGTCTATCCATTCTCTGTGTGAATCTATTAATGAAAATACAATAATCAATTGGCCATCATGAAATATATATATATATATATATGATTATGGATGATATAAAAATTTATTTAAACTTTTACCACCTCAAAAACACCCTAATTTATTTCACAACCACTTGAGCTAGTGGTTAATGTCAATGCTCGTGTACATCTTAAAATCAGGCGTCGTGCCACTATGCAAGAGCCACCATTAACTAAAAATAAAAAATGTAAATGTAAATTCCTTTCGGTTTAAACTTTAAAATATCAAAAACTGCTATAATAAGAATAGAAAATTGATATTAGTTTCTTCGCTATACCTGGATCAAGTGCAAGATTTTTAGCTTGCCTTTGCGCTACTTTTTTACCAAAAGATCCACTTCGATTTTGATACGAATGCTGCTGGAAAAACTAATTTCGTCTTGCATCTGAAGATCATGGGCATACATCCTGAACATGCATTATGTGAATCCATCTGCAAAGGCATCATCTCCATCAATAGCCTCTCATCTTTGATAATAAAAATATAGGTTCAATGAATGACCCGTCATGTGCAAATGAGTCTTCAGCTTTTCATTCTATCTTTTATCAACTAGAATGGATATCTATTTGACTTTTTCTTATTAAGCTTCAAATTAATCGTGATTTCTTGCACATGTTCAAGTCTTCGTACAACCACCTCATTGATTGAGTATCGCTATCTGCCATTCGAAGAACGTTAACGAGAAGAAGTTTACGATATGATCAAAAATGTTCAATGCTACTGTCACGTTCTTCAAAAAATAAACGGCTATTGATGAAGGTGTATACCTACAAAGGACAAAGTTAATTAAAAACATCAGTTAGTTATATAACTCTTAATTGCGATAATATACGAACCAAATAATAAATTGAAATTAGAGATAAGATATTTGATTTTTACCCTTCTTGCTTGAGCTGTCTTGGATAACTTCAACTCCTCTCATTTAATGGGGTTGACAAAAGCCTTCAATTTGGACTTTTTCTCCAACAAGTCTTGCAATGACAAAAATGGTTTAGAAAACGGGTAACACCGGACTTAACAAGATCGCCCCCAATCTTTTTTCTCATCATATCAAGAACAATAGTGTGGGTATACATGTAGACTGTGACGATCGTTGCATCTAAAATTGCATTACAGATAGGCTTGAGCGTTCTAATATTCTACAATAAGATGTTCAATATGTGTGCAGCACAGGAAGTCTAAAAATAGAGGGATGCATCAAAGCTAACAACTTTGATGTAGCTATATTGTTCGATACGTTGTCGATCACTAATTGAATGACAGATTGTTATTCCAACTTCTCAACTGTTGGATTCACCAGATCATAAATATATTTGCCATCATGCACATCATTAGATGTGTTCTTAGCAGGGTTTGAGGTATCGGCCGATACCATTAGGTATCGGCCGTATCGTATCGGTATCGGCAGTTGACGATATAGAAACCAAGAGTTAGTTTCAGTATCGGCCGATACTGAATGATATTGGTATGTTTCGACCGATACCTATCGAAACAGATAATGGTCGCATAGGCGCAAACGGTTCGCAAATCTGATGTCCGGATCAAAAGATATACGTCTCTGAAGTTCGTTGCGCAAATCTGTCTAAACTGTGTCTTTGTGCAAAGAAGGCTCTCGTAGCACGATGGAATCAGCGGTCAGACACTAGAAAACTCGGATTCTGCTCGGTCGGAATTGTCCCTCTGGCGCGCTGCTGGGTCAGCAAGCTGTGCGCAAAGCAAACACATGCGACAAGAGTCAGCAGAGCTCGTGGTGCAGGGTTCCAACGCGCCTGGCTAGGGGAGTTTGCCTTGTCGACCGAGTGCGTGACTTGGGGGGCTGTGGTAGGTTGCAGCAGCGAGTCAGCAACGCTGTGGTGCGGACCTCCCACAAGTCTGGCTTGTGAAACTTGGTCTGCCGACGGGCCAACTACCAAGCCATGAGTTGTGAAGCAGCAACAGAGTGAATTTCTTGCCTTTGGATGAGAGATCTTGCTTGCTTGAGGCTTCTTTGAGTTGAGACTTGATGCTAGGGTGTTGGAGGAACCCCCCAGTCTGAGCCGTAGCTTGAACTTCCTTGGATACTTGCCAAAGCCCTCTTTCTGTGAGTTGAGTTCTTGAAGAGGCTTGCGGCAACGAGAACTTTGGCTCCTCAAAGCTTTGGAATAAGATGAACGTGGAAGATCTCTTGCTTTGGAGCTTACGGATGAAGAAACACTTGAACTTGGCTTGCGCCTTAGACTTGATGAAGCTTTGCTCTTGGCTACTTGATGAAGAGAGGCTTGCGGCAAGGAGAAGGTGATGGATCTTGGATGATGCTTGCGGCTAGGAGGAGTAACTTGGTGAACGGTTTTGTTGAAGAGATGGCCGGCTTGGGTTTTTGATTTTTCTTCTCTCCTTACGCGAATAGGATTGATGCATTGAGGAATTTAAATAGGAGAACAACCAATCCTATGAGCCATCAAACTCCTCTTGAAGATGGGAATCATCTTTAGATAAAACTCCTTTTGAATCCAATCAAATCTTCAATCTTCATGATACATTGAATCTTGGATAAGTGTTGATGAAGTAGGATTCTTTTGAGTTTCTTTTGCACAAATAATTATCCACACATTATAATTCTTTTGCACAAATAATTTTTTTTGCACATTTGTCCCTGAAATCAATTAATGAAATCATTAGTACCACATGACTTGTTTGTCATCGTCAAAATTAAACATGTGACCTAGTTAGTGGGTTAACTAGCCCAACAGTAGCAAGAATCATGATTATCATATAACCATTAAATTTGGCAGCTAATGTATTTAAACTCTCCTGAGCTTAATCTTTTAGAGACGTATTTAAATTGCAGAGATATTTTATTATTTGATCTCCCGCAATTTCATCTTAATAAAGATTGCCGGATATTTTTATAGCATTTCATATAGCTATATCATATCTAATTAATTATCTCTTAATTAATCCAAGAGTTAAAACTCATTGTGCACTTATGATAACCAACGTTATTTTATTGATAATCACCGAAAATAAAATGCATCAAACATAGTTTTAGTATTGTCTATATTGGACATGGAACCAACTAGGTAACATTGTTATTTATGTACAACTAACCAAGGGAGTGTACCATTAGTAGTTGTCACCATTAGCAATAATATTATATTGCGTTATTGCTTTCAACTTTGCTAGCTGTATGACAGATCCTGGTGCCTAATTAGAATATACAATATACAATCTGCTTGCAAGTTTTTTGATAACTCAAACTCTGTTGTACATTGTGCAGTTGCTGAACAGCTTTCAGCGGTCATTCCCATCATTAAACTTCCCACCATTGCCTGAACGAGGCGATTTTGACTTGAAAGATGTTCTGGATTCAGCATATTTCTTCAACTGACATACATACGTCCGTCCCTTTTTCCTTTCCTGGAGCTGGTTGCCTTCTCTCTACATCTTGCATATTTTATATCGAAAACCTGGTTAGTCTTGGAACGATGTTTGATCAATCGTTTTGATTCATAGCAGTGTTTTGATGGAAACCACATATGATCAAATGGCACATCACATATCGTGAGCAACAATGGTAACACCAAGTAAATTTCAGGCTGCTGTGGAAACCTCTTTAAATAGTGCTTCAGTCGTCGGGGCAAAAAGGAGCCAATTCCAGCAAGAAATGCCGTAACAAGAGTGGTGCAGCCAATCATGTGGGAAAGTAGAGCCTCGATGTGAAGTGCTTGTGCATAACAGAGACTGATTCTTTGTGGGTGACAAGGAGAATAACTCACACCATGCTACTAGACAAGGCAGAATCCCTCTACAATGCTTGATGCAAGCTTCTAACTTGTTGTGACCCATGTAACAAGCGTGTTTCGCAAATATCAGAGCTCATCTTTTGGAGTATATAGACTGCTGGGTGGGGCTTCAGTCGAGAGATTATAAGACCAAATATTGAAACAGAGAGTTGCAGTTGCCGGAGGGAACCATGTCCCAGAAGAGCCTGGATGTCGAACATGTTGACGAACGTGGAGGTCTGACTGGTCAGTAGTCGAGTTTCTCCATAAAAGTGTGGAAATTCTAATGATCAGGGAAGACTGAAAAAGTGCTAACAATGGTGACGAAATGCTGTACAGTACTGCTGTAAGATGGTCATGAGTTTTTCCTCTCTTTTGTAGCTATGGGATATTATTCTGTTTGTTCCGAGATTCGTAGGCAATGGTGACTATTAGACAAGATTATCATGTATCATCCTGAGTAACAAGCATGTACATATGGTTTCTTCTGTATTTCGTTATCTGATTTTTGTGCATTGTTTTTGTTTCTGTTTTGTCTTGCCTGATCTTTTCTCCGACTGCATTCTAAAGGCAACATACACGCATATGCCACCCCCTGCATCCATGCACGACTGCACATTTGCGTTGCAGGACAGAAAAATAACATGCACTCATGCGCGCATGCTCCCCAACGCTAAGCCAACACAAAACGATCAGCTCCAGAAGGGATTGCGAGGCCCTGCCATCGTTGGATGCATGATCGGCAGCAATATTGTATTCTCCTTATTTACGAGGGGAAGTACTTATTGTCCGAGTACATCATCTTCTACTTGCGTTTTATTGATCAAAATCTCATTGGCAAGTCTCACATAAATTTCTCTGCTTTCTATGATCCCCGGTAGAGATGGATTGCGTGCTCTGTGCTCATCTTCAGGTCGAAGTATGATTAGGGTATTAGCATTCGCCTCCTTTTTACTTGAGCTCATTTCATGCTAGTCAGATCATTCTTCTGATGTATTCAAATTGTTCATTGGCAGCCGGAGCAGCATTAAGATGTAATAATAGGGAGATGGTGTTTGAGTCTTGACAGTAGTTTGGCATGTGCAAGGCTGGGCCATGCATGATGGACCAATTCACTTGCTTCTTGAACATCATTAAGAGACAGGAATATTCGATAAATTTTAATGCTCGGGACAGATATTCGAAAAATAAGTTAAAAATTAAAAATAATTACAAAAATCGACTGATATTAATATTTATCGAAACTTACCAACTTTGCCATATCAGCAATTTTGGAGGAATTTTTCGTTGACGTGGCCGGCTCAAAAATTGTCAAAATTGTTAACCTTGGTCTTTTATGAATTTTTGAACTAGATTGGCAATTCCGATCTTTTTGCCAGGCAACTTAGGGCATGTTCTTTTGCTTGGAAAGCTGTGGAAAGTTAGGCAAATTTCACTGTTCAAACCCTGTAACCCACTTTCCTATCCAACTTTCTTGAAATTGTGTTCTTTTGCAGGCTTGGGAAAGTTGTGGGGAAAGCTGACGTGGAGACAGGTTTTGAGAATCTTGGAGCCATTTGTAATCCCGTCAAAACGCGCGGAATTCAGAGGATTCTTATCCTCTCGTGGGGCCCACCCTCTCCCCCTCCAATCGAAGGCCTCCGTTCCCAATTTTTTTTGCATTTGGTTTTGCAGAGTTCGCGTCATTTTAAGTGGGTCTTTGGCTAAATACAGATTGCATTAATTAGTTCACACTCAATTAATTAAATAACTTTTTAATTAGAATAACTTATTAATTGAATAGTTTATTAAATTGAAATGTATCTCACTCAATTAATTAGAATAGTTTATTAATTAAATAATTAAATAATTAATTAGTTTAGTTTTAAATCTAAATTAGTTGGGGGTAACCATCACCCCATACTCACCTTATAACACCCTACTCCAACTTTCTCACTTTCTCATTCCAACTTTCTACTACCAAAAGAACACAAGAAAGTTGGGTTGACCCCACTTTACTTTCCCAACCCCACTTTCCATACAACTTTTCACCCAAAAGGACACAAAACTCCATTTCCCTCTCATCAGATTTCACAACTCCCCTGCTTTCCAAACTCCGACTTTCAAGCGAAAGAACAAGCCCTTAGGGGCACCTATTGACTCTGAGGCCATTTTTTCTTTTATACTATCCCAACCCGAGCCATTCTTCTCATCCCAGAGAGAAAGCCTGAACCCCCCCAAACTCTTGCTCCCAAGCCCTGACCCAGTCCCATGCACATCCCCTTGCCAGGCAACTTAGGGGCACCTATTGACTCTGTGCCCATTCCCCCTGAACACACACACACCCCCCCCCCTCTTCCCCCAATGCGGTCTCATGCCCATCCCCTTGCTAGGCAACATAGGGTCACCTATTGACTATGTGCCCATTTCCCCTGAACCCCACCCCCCTCCAACTCTTGCTCCCAAGCCCTGACCCGGTCCCGTGCCCATCCCCTTGCCAGGCAACGTAGGGGCACCTATTGACTCTGTGCCCATTTTTTCCTTTATACTACCCCAACCCGAGCCATTCTTCCCATCCCAGAGAGAAAGCCTGAACCCCCCCTCCCCCAACTCTTGCTCCCAAGCCCTGACTCGGTCCCATGCCCATCCCCTTGCCATGCAACTTAAGGGCACATATTGACTCTGTGCCCATTTTTTCCTTTATACTATCCCAACCCGAGCCATTCTTCCAATCCCAGAGAGAAAGCCTGAACCCCCCCCCCCCCCAAACTCTTGTTCCCAAGCCCGGACTCGGTCCCATGCTGTAACGACTGCTTTTCATGAATCTGGATTTTATATATATTATAATATATGTTTTGGTGAATTTTCTCCTTATGTGTGGTTTTCGTCTCCGTAGATTTCATTTTCGATCGATTCGTCGTATTTTCTCGCTTCTTCCTTAGGATTGTCGATTTCGAAGTATGTCACTCGTGACGGACTTCATAACGGTCGTATCTAACTGTTAGATCAAGCCTAGGAGTCTTAGGAATCGATCCCGGGGCCCAGCGCTCCGTATCGGTACTTTTCTGTGCTCATTAGCCGGTGTAAGAAGGGCCACCGACCGACTAGATGACGATCCAGTCGGTTGGCAATCCTTCTTGGACCGACTAGTTAGCTTTCTAAATTTCTCAGGAGTTACTGTTTATCGTTAGTCGGTCTAAGAACGTTGGTTGACCGACTAGGTTGCAAACTAGTCGGTCAGCATTGCTTCTTTAACCGACTAACACATCATCTAAATTTTAGTATCAGTTACTGTTTATTCTTAGTCGGTCTAAGTTCATATTTCGACCGACTAGTTGTTAAACTAGTCGGTTAAGTTTTGTACTCAGACCGACTAATTCTTGGTTCTACTGTACAGTCTAGTTACTGTTTGCTCTTAGTCGGTCTAAGAACGCTCATCGACCGACTAGATGCTAAACTAGTCGGTCAGTATTTGTTCATGGACCGACTAACTCTAAATCCTATTTTTCGTTCAGGAGTTACTGTTTACACTTAGTCGGTCTGCGTTGGTCGACCGACCGACTAGTTGCCAAACTAGTCGGTCAGTGGTTGTTCTTTGACCGACTAGTCTGTGTTAAAACCCTAATTTCTGGACAGCCGCCAGCCTAGCCTATAAATACCCAACCCAAACGTTTTCTTCTCCCTCAACACGATCCAAAACCCTAAAATCTTCCCCTCCAAGCCCCCATCTTCCTCCAAGCTCCATTTCTCCATTCCAAGCCCTAAATCCATCATCCAATCCATCCATCTACTCTATCTACCCCTCATCTTCCCCAAATCTCCATCAAAACCCATCAAAATCCCCAAATCCCCCAAAACCCTAGTTTCCCCAAACTTCTCCAATCTTTTCCAGATCTGATCCTAGGGTTCCCCGGAGTGTTTCTTCCGTCTCCTCTTGGTAAGAAATCGATCTACCGTTGTTTTCTTAACCTATTTATAATTTTATGAAAACCCTAATTAATTTCATGTGTTTGATGTTTGTCTCCCCCAAAACAGCGATTTTCCCCGTAGATAGCATCCGTGTGACGAAGTGATCGTCAATCCCCGGTGCTAGGCAAGTGAAACTTGCCACTTAGGGTTTAGGCCATGTTTTAGGCCATTTGTTTAATGTAGGCGTAAAAGAGGCTAGGCGACGAAATGATACTCGCCTAGGCGCAAATTGGGGAACTAGCTTGACAACGAAGCTAGTTCCGACATATATCATGTTGCACAATTACCATGTCATATTTACTTTCCATTAACGGTACGCGAATATGTTCATGTCATTGCATCTTGCCTGTCACGTTTAAATTCAATTAACGGTACGCAATTATCTGTTCCTAGCATTGCATTTTGATTGTCGTCGTGATTGTGTAGCACACGCTACAATGCTATTATTTTCCTGGCTCGTGTTCCAGAAGCGAGCCCTGTAGTTGGAAACCCCAACGCTCGACACATATGGGTGGGGTAAGAGATAAGCGGACTGAGCCGAGTGGCCTGATCCGCCACTCCGGCCAGCAGGTGAAATCTCTAGTGTTCAAGTGATTAATAGTGATAGAGATAAGCGAACTGAGCCACGAGCTGGCCAGCAGGTGGACTCTCTATGCACTAAGTGATAAACAGTGATAAATGAATAACAGTGATAGAGATAAGCGGACTGAGCCACGAGCTGGCCAGCAGGTGGACTCTCTATGCACTAAGTGATAAGTGATAAGTGATAAGTGTTACGTGATAAGTGTTAAATGATAAGTGATTAGTGATTTGGTAGCTTTTGCTACATTAAGCGAGCTTGCCTCTCTTTTAAACTGTTGCATCATACTTAACTGCCATGTCATGCATACTAAACTGCTAGGTTGCTAGTTGCCTACTTTCAGTTCCTTGCCCAAGTCTTTTAGACTTGCTGACATGTGCCCCTTTACTCTTTTGGGTGACACATGTTAGATCCTGAGCCCGAGTACCTTGTTGAGGACGAGGTGTTTGCTGACGCCGAGCCCGAGCCTGAGTTTGACGGGGTGTACGTGGACACTGGGGACCAGTCCTAGTGTCTTCGTTGTGCTTTACTTTTGTTTAGACAGTTGTTTTGTTATCGGTGCGTAGCACCTATACTTTGTTGTTGTCGTTGCTTTTGGTTGGCCTTGTTCTGGGCCTTTAGACTCTTTTCTTTTAGCCTGGTGGCTTTTCTGGATGTTGGACTCTTTGTTGATGTTGGACAATTTGTGAGATGTGGAATTTTATTTCAGCCTCGCCTTGTGTTATTATTGTTATTCTGTTGTGGTTACAGGGACCTGTTTATGTATTGTGGACGCTTATCAGGTTTGGGGCTTCACAGCTCCACTCTCGTGCGGACCTTTTCACGTCTCGCCTCCATTTTAGGGAAGCGGGTCGTGACAGGTTTTAGTGGTGGCCCATGCAGGTCCTTCTGTAACTGCGATTTTTGGAATAGCGATAATAATATTAGAATGTCCAATAAATTGAGTTCGACGTCCGAGTCATAAGCTATGAGTCTAATCTGATTCGTTTTCTGTGTCACTAGATGGCAGGAAGGCGTTTCACCCGTGGTGGTGGTAGTGGTGCGGTCCCTCATGATGAGGAGCCTGAGCGGGAACCCACCAGCGGTGAGATGATGCGGATGATGCTCCAGATGATGCAAGTGCAGCAGGGCGTGCTTTTGCAAGTCCAGAATGCTCCACTTGCTCGAGCTGCCCGGGCTCTTCCGGATGCCCCTCGCTCTGAGCCAGGAGCGAAGCAATTTCGGGAGCTGGGTCCCGCTTATTTTGATGGTTCTGAGGGTCCTCTGGCTGCCGATGAGTGGATTCGGAACGTCGAGGACAATCTGAAGATGGCCAAGATCACCCCGGCTGGATGGGTTGATTTGGCGAAGAGGCAACTCAAGGATAATGCTCGGAATTGGTGGGATGCGGAAGAGAAGTTGTTGGTGGAGCCGATAGCTTGGGCTACCTTCAAGGCTAGGTTTGAGGGTGAGTTCTTCCCGAAGGCTGCCAAGGAGGAGATGCTGCAGCGTTTTATCGATCTGAAGCAGGGGAACTCGTCGGTGGACATGTATCACCAAGAGTTCATGAGGCTGAGTCGGTTTGCACCAAAGATGGTGCAGGACGCTGAGGAGAGGGATCAGAGGTTTCTGCAGGGGCTTGCTTCGGAGCTCCAGAGTTTTGTGACCTCTTCTGACCGGGAGTCTTATCAGAAGGTTTTGGTCGCTGCCAAGAGGCAGGAGCTGCTTGTGAACCAGAGGAGGGGAATCGTTGTTGGTGCTGGGAAGAGGCCTGTGGAACAGGCGAGGGCTGTGGTTAGACCTGGATTCAGGCCTACTCAGTCTGCTCAGTTTAAGAGGCCAGGAGGGCCTGTTCGGAGGACTTGCCATTTCTGTGGCAGGGAGGGCCATGTTAAGGAGTCGTGTAGGAAGTTCTTGGGGCAATGTATTGCTTGTGGAGATCCCTCCCATGCCATCAGGGAGTGCCCGAGGTTGAAGCAGCCTTGGAGGGCACCTGTTGCAGCACAGCCGTTGCAGCAGCGAGCGACTGTTCCTGCTGGTCGTGGAGCAGCTCTTGTTCCGCAGGGGCAGGCTTTTCGGCAGGTTGTTCCGCCGAGGAGGCAGGCTTTTCTGATGACCGCTGTGGAGAACGAGGCTGTGGATGAGGTTATCGCAGGTAATCCTCAATCTAGCTGTTATTTTCTGAGCTGGTTTTGATTGTTTGATTGTGTTGTTTGCTTGAACATGGCTGTTTGCTAGACTAGGGTTTGATTGTTAATTGCTTGTTAGGTTTGGTGTTGGTGTGCACATTTCCTGCACGAGTCCTCTTTGACTCTGGTGCATCGATGTGCATTATTTCTCGGAGCTTCGTGGAGAAGCATTCCTTGTCGACTTCCCCTCATCCGAAGAGTTGGAATATCGTTACAGGGAATGGTGTGGTCTCGGTGCATCGTGGTTGCAATTCTTGCTCGTTGGTGGTCTGTGGACATGAACTTTTCGCTGATTTCATTGTCCACGACATCATCAACTATGATGCAGTTCTTGGGATGGATTGGCTTGCGAGCTTTTATGCTACGATCGACTGCCGGAGAAAGAAGGTGGTGTTCGAGATTCCCGGACATCCAGTGTTTGAGTTCAGTCGTGGTAGCAGTTCGCTTGGTCCTGTCAGATTTCGGGCCAGGCCGGTGGAGGCTGTGGCTATGCAGATGGAGCTGGAGTGGCCAGCTATGGTGCGAGATTTTGGCGACGTCTTCCCCGAGGAGATGTCTGGTTTGCCGCCTGATCGAGCTTTGGAATTTTCTATCGATCTGGTTCCAGGTGCGCAGCCGATTTCGAAGGCGCCGTATCGTATGGCACCTGCAGAGTTGGAAGAGTTGCGGAAGCAGTTGGATGAGCTGTTGCAGAAGGGTTATATTAATCCTAGTGTGTCTCCGTGGGGAGCACCGGTGCTGTTGGTGAAGAAGAAGGATGGTTCGCGTCGCATGTGCGTGGATTATCGGGAGTTGAATGCGGTGACCATTAAGAATAAATACCCGTTGCCTCGCATTGATGATATTTTTGATCAGCTTGGAGGTTCGAGGGTGTTTTCTAAATTGGATTTGAGAAGTGGTTACCATCAGTTGAAGGTGAAGAAGGGAGATGTTCCGAAGACAGCGTTCAGGACGAAGTATGGACACTATGAGTTCGTGGTTATGCCTTTCGGCGTAACTAACGCGCCCGCAGTTTTCATGAATCTGATGAACCTGATTTTCTACGACTTTTTGGATAAGTTTGTCGTTATCTTTATTGACGACATTCTAATCTATTCGAAGTCGGAGGAAGAGCATGCCTCGCACTTAAGGACGGTGTTGGAGATTTTGAGGAAGCATCGGTTGTATGCTAAGTTTTCGAAGTGCGAGTTTTGGCTGGATAGAGTTGCTTTTCTCGGGCATGTGGTGACTGGAGATGGTATTTCAGTGGATCCCGAGAAGATTCGGGCCATCAGGGAGTGGCCTGTTCCGTCGTCAGCGTCTGAGATTCGGAGTTTCCTTGGACTTGCTGGTTATTATCGGCGATTCATTAAGGACTTTTCTCGTATTGCTGGGCCGATGACCAGGTTGACGCGGAAGGATGTTGCTTATGTTTGGTCGGGTGATTGTGAGAGTGCTTTTGGTATTCTGAAGGAGAGGTTGACGACTGCCCCTATTCTTGTTGTGCCTGATCGCAGCGGTGGATTCGAGATCTTTTGCGATGCTTCTGGCAAGGGTCTCGGTTGTGTGTTGCATCAGCATGGGCATGTTGTGGCGTATGCGTCTCGTCAGCTTAAGGTTCATGAGAAGAATTATCCGACGCATGATTTGGAGTTGGCTGCCGTTGTGTTTGCTCTTAAGATTTGGAGGCACTTCTTGCTGAGTGAGAAAGTGAAGATTTTCACCGATCACAAAAGCTTGAAGTACATTTTCACTCAGAAGGAGCTCAACATGTGACAGCGTCGATGGTTGGAGCTTATGGCGGATTATGATATTGATTTGCAGTATCACCCTGGCAAGGTGAATGTGGTTCCGGATGCTTTGAGTAGGCTTCCAGCGGTGATGATTTTGACCTCGCAGTGGAGATTGCAGCAGGATTTTTGCGAGTCTGGTGTGGAGATTGTTCTTCCTGGAGAGGCTTCTTCGTTGATGTACATGTATGTACAGTCGACAATCGTGGATCGGATTAAGGCTGGCCAGGCTGAGGATTTGAAGCTGGTGAGGGTTCGGGAGCAGGTGGAAGCCGGTCTGCGGACTGACTTTTTGGTTCATGAGGATGGCTCGCTGAGGTTTGGAGCCAGGTTGTGTGTGCCTGCTGGGAATATTAGAGAGGAGTTGATGGTGGAGGCACACAGTTCGCCGTATTCTGTGCATCCTGGTGGCACCAAGATGTACCAGGATCTTCGTCTGAATTATTGGTGGCATGGTATGAAGAGGAGCGTGGCTCGGAGTGTAGCCAAGTGCTTGGTTTGCCAGCAAGTGAAGGCGGAGCATCAGCGTTCGGCCGGGTTGCTACAACCGCTTCCGATTCCGGAGTGGAAGTGGCAGCACATCACTATGGATTTCGTGACTGGACTACCTCGGAGTCCGAAGCAGAATGACGCGATTTGGGTGATCGTAGATCGATTGACCAAGTATACGCACTTTATTCCGTTCCGAGTAGGACTGTCCACTGAGGCGCTAGCAAGGAGATATATGGAGGTAGAATTCTTTTACTCTCCGTTTTTATTTCCTTTTCCTAGTTTGGATAGTGATGTAACGTGAATCGTGCAGGAGGTTGTGCGACTTCATGGAGTCCCCGTGAGTATCGTGTCTGACAGAGACACGAGGTTCACATCTCAGTTCTGGCAGAGTTTGCAGAAGAGCTTGGGTACGCGTCTGAGTTTCAGCACGGCGTACCATCCGCAGACGGATGGCCAGTCCGAGAGGACGATTCAGATTTTGGAAGACATGCTGAGGGCGTGCATGTTGGATTTCAAGGGTTCGTGGGAGGACCATCTACATTTGGTGGAGTTTTCCTACAACAACAGCTTCCAGGCGAGTATTGGCATGGCGCCTTTCGCCGCTCTTTATGGGAGGAAATGTCGATCGCCATTGAGTTGGGATGACGTTGGTGATCGGGAGTTGTTGGGACCTGAGATGATCGTGGAGGCCGTGGAGATCGTCAGGAATATTCGGGAGAGGTTGAGGATTGCTCAGGACCGTTTTAAGCATTGGGCGGATGCTAAACGTCGTCCTTTGGAGTTTCAGCCGGGCGACCATGTGTTCTTGAAGATTTCCCCGAATCGTGGTGTGATTCGTTTCGGGAAGCGTGGAAAGTTGAGCCCGCGATACATTGGACCATTTGACATTTTGGAGAGGGTTGGCGAGGTAGCTTATCGCTTGGCCTTGCCGCCATCTTTGGAAGGAGTTCACGATGTTTTCCATGTGTCGCAGCTTCGTCGATACATTAGCGATCCGTCTCATGCGGTGGATTTTTCGGAGATTACCGTTCGCCCCGATATGACGTATGACCAGCATCCAGTGCAGATTCTGGACAGGCGTCAGAAATCGCTTCGGAACAAGGTTGTCAATCTTGTGAGGGTGATGTGGCGACACGGTTCACCTGGAGAGTCTACTTGGGAGAATGAGGATGAGATGCGAGAGCGTTTCCCACTTTTGTTTCCGGACTCGTGAGTATTTGGAAATTCCGAGGACGGAATTTTTCTTAAGTTGGGGAGGATGTAACGACTGCTTTTCATGAATCTGGATTTTATATATATTATAATATATGTTTTGGTGAATTTTCTCCTTATGTGTGGTTTTCGTCTCCGTAGATTTCATTTTCGATCGATTCGTCGTATTTTCTCGCTTCTTCCTTAGGATTGTCGATTTCGAAGTATGTCACTCGTGACGGACTTCATAACGGTCGTATCTAACTGTTAGATCAAGCCTAGGAGCCTTAGGAATCGATCCCGGGGCCCAGCGCTCCGTATCGGTACTTTTCTGTGCTCATTAGCCAGTGTAAGAAGGGCCACCGACCGACTAGATGACGATCCAGTCGGTTGGCAATCCTTCTTGGACCGACTAGTTAGCTTTCTAAATTTCTCAGGAGTTACTGTTTATCGTTAGTCGGTCTAAGAACGTTGGTTGACCGACTAGGTTGCAAACTAGTCGGTCAGCAATGCTTCTTTAACCGACTAACACATCATCTAAATTTTAGTATCAGTTACTGTTTATTCTTAGTCGGTCTAAGTTCATATTTCGACCGACTAGTTGTTAAACTAGTCGGTTAAGTTTTGTACTCAGACCGACTAATTCTTGGTTCTACTGTACAGTCTAGTTACTGTTTGCTCTTAGTCGGTCTAAGAACGCTCATCGACCGACTAGATGCTAAACTAGTCGGTCAGTATTTGTTCATGGACCGACTAACTCTAAATCCTATTTTTCGTTCAGGAGTTACTGTTTACACTTAGTCGGTCTGCGTTGGTCGACCGACCGACTAGTTGCCAAACTAGTCGGTCAGTGGTTGTTCTTTGACCGACTAGTCTGTGTTAAAACCCTAATTTCTGGGCAGCCGCCAGCCTAGCCTATAAATACCCAACCCAAACGTTTTCTTCTCCCTCAACACGATCCAAAACCCTAAAATCTTCCCCTCCAAGCCCCCATCTTCCTCCAAGCTCCATTTCTCCATTCCAAGCCCTAAATCCATCATCCAATCCATCCATCTACTCTATCTACCCCTCATCTTCCCCAAATCTCCATCAAAACCCATCAAAATCCCCAAATCCCCCAAAACCCTAGTTTCTCCAAACTTCTCCAATCTTTTCCAGATCTGATCCTAGGGTTCCCCGGAGTGTTTCTTCCGTCTCCTCTTGGTAAGAAATAGATCTACCGTTGTTTTCTTAACCTATTTATAATTTTATGAAAACCCTAATTAATTTCATGTGTTTGATGTTTGTCTCCCCCAAAACAGCGATTTTCCCCGTAGATAGCATCCGTGTGACGAAGTGATCGTCAATCCCCGGTGCTAGGCAAGTGAAACTTGCCACTTAGGGTTTAGGCCATGTTTTAGGCCATTTGTTTAATGTAGGCGTAAAAGAGGCTAGGCGATGAAATGATACTCGCCTAGGCACAAATTGGGGAACTAGCTTGACAACGAAGCTAGTTCCGACATATATCATGTTGCACAATTACCATGTCATATTTACTTTCCATTAACGGTACGCGAATATGTTCATGTCATTGCATCTTGCCTGTCACGTTTAAATTCAATTAACGGTACGCAATTATCTGTTCCTAGCATTGCATTTTGATTGTCGTCGTGATTGTGTAGCACACGCTACAATGCTATTATTTTCCTGGCTCGTGTTCCAGAAGCGAGCCCTGTAGTTGGAAACCCCAACGCTCGACACATATGGGTGGGGTAAGAGATAAGCGGACTGAGCCGAGTGGCCTGATCCGCCACTCCGGCCAGCAGGTGAAATCTCTAGTGTTCAAGTGATTAATAGTGATAGAGATAAGCGGACTGAGCCACGAGCTGGCCAGCAGGTGGACTCTCTATGCACTAAGTGATAAACAGTGATAAATGAATAACAGTGATAGAGATAAGCGGACTGAGCCACGAGCTGGCCAGCAGGTGGACTCTCTATGCACTAAGTGATAAGTGATAAGTGATAAGTGTTACGTGATAAGTGTTAAATGATAAGTGATTAGTGATTTGGTAGCTTTTGCTACATTAAGCGAGCTTGCCTCTCTTTTAAACTGTTGCATCATACTTAACTGCCATGTCATGCATACTAAACTGCTAGGTTGCTAGTTGCCTACTTTCAGTTCCTTGCCCAAGTCTTTTAGACTTGCTGACATGTGCCCCTTTACTCTTTTGGGTGACACATGTTAGATCCTGAGCCCGAGTACCTTGTTGAGGACGAGGTGTTTGCTGACGCCGAGCCCGAGCCTGAGTTTGACGGGGTGTACGTGGACACTGGGGACCAGTCCTAGTGTCTTCGTTGTGCTTTACTTTTGTTTAGACAGTTGTTTTGTTATCGGTGCGTAGCACCTATACTTTGTTGTTGTCGTTGCTTTTGGTTGGCCTTGTTCTGGGCCTTTAGACTCTTTTCTTTTAGCCTGGTGGCTTTTCTGGATGTTGGACTCTTTGTTGATGTTGGACAATTTGTGAGATGTGGAATTTTATTTCAGCCTCGCCTTGTGTTATTATTGTTATTCTGTTGTGGTTACAGGGACCTGTTTATGTATTGTGGACGCTTATCGGGTTTGGGGCTTCACAGCTCCACTCTCGTGCGGACCTTTTCACGTCTCGCCTCCATTTTAGGGAAGCGGGTCGTGACACATGCCCATCCCCTTGCCATGCAACTTAGGGGCACCTATTGACTCTGTGCCCATCACCCCCCCCGGCCAACTATTGCTCCCAAGCCCTGACCCGGTCACATGCCCATCCCCTTGCCAGGCAACTTAGCACCCCCCTGCCAACTCTTGCTCCCAAGCCCTGACCCGGTCACATGCCCATCCCCTTGCCAGGCAACTTAGCACCCCCCTGCCAACTCTTGCTCCCAAGCCCTGACCCGGTCCCATGCCCATCCCCTTGCCAGGCAACTTAGGGGCACATATTGACTCTGTGCACATCTCCCCCCCAACTCTTGCTCCCAAGCCCTGATCTGGTCCCATGCCAATCCCCTTGCCAGGCAACTTTGGGGCACCTATTGACTCTGTGCCCATTTTTTCCTGTACACTATCCCAACCCGCGCCATTCTTCCCCCCCCCCCCCCCCCGAACCCCCCCACTCTTGCTCCCAAGCCCTGACCCGGTCCCATGCCCATCCCCTAGCCGTCGTACCCCCCCAACTCTTGATCCCAAGCCCTGACCTAGTCCTATGCCCATCCCCTAGCCGTCGTAGAAGATCCCCACTTGTCGGAGTGCCCCTCACCCACTAGATCCACCCTTATTTTATAGATTTCCCGCTTCTTTTGAAGTTTTCCATCTCTCTTTTAAGGTAATCTTATTTTGATATTTATTTGAATTTTTTGTAATGATCTGTTTCTTGAAGTATGACATAAACTTAGATTTGATATGAAATTTAGGACGTATCCAAGAATTGCATAGACATTTACATAGTTGTGATGTAAATTAAGGGGGGAAGTTGAAATTTGAAATTTGGTACTAAATTTAGTATGAAATTAAGGCATGAAATAGTTACGACATTAGCATCATGAAATTAGTGCATAATTAATTTACGACATAATAATAGTGTAGATATATAATTAAAGCATAATTATATTATAAAAATAATTAGGACATAATTATCATGGTGTTTGTATATTTTTATAATAGTAGTCAATGTTCTCATTTTTGTCACCGGTTATTTCATTAGCAATTTATCGATTGGAGCAAATAATGAATCAAAATATGTGGGAAGGACAGTAAAGCCCATAATGGTTAGAAGGCATTCAACATGTACCCAACTACTAGATCAGATATGTGACGTAACCAAGATCAATCTGCATGAGTATTGTCTAAAACTGTATGCAACGGGCTCGTAATGGAGCATAGGACCAACGATGTGCTTATCATTGATGGCGAAGATATCGAAACTCTATTTAACTTGGATGAATTTCAATAGTCAATTGAATCATTTATGGAGAAAGATATCACGACCAATACCCAACTATCTGAAACACAAGGCACATACTCCCGCATGCTCGATTTGGATAACAACTCAATAGGTTTTATGTCTTCTCCAAATCATGAGTGTCATCGCCTGGAGAATATGATCGGTGAAGGGTATGTAGAAACTAAAGATTTAGATGCGTGTACAAACCAAATAACACAGTTCTAGATTACGCATGCTGAATCTTAAAACATTGCCTTCTCTAATTAGCGGAAGCGTGCCTGAATCCATCGCTGGTAGTCCGAAAGAGATCCTGACAATATCGTAGCGGATGATCTTCCAGAACAGCACGAATCAACTGTTGGAGAAATCCTTTGGCTTTCTCCCGGTTTCTCTCCTAGCGACGGGACGTAGAAAAGATGGCTAACTTGTTCGTGTGCTCCGGGGATCATGACCGCAAGTATATATATGGTAGCCTCCATAGCCCTAAGGTTTCCAACTCGACCCATCAACGAGTTGAAGCCTAAAAGGCACACAACCTATATGACTCATTTAAGCCCACTCAACTTAATAAATGAGATCACTTATATATTGGGCTTTAATATGACAGTATAGCACTATATAATTATATTCGCATATTAGCCCAACGTTGGATTAAGATCTAACTGTGTTGGATAAGTTCCAACAATCTCCTACTTGGGCTATATGCTAAACCTTATAATTATATTTCATTGTGCATACAACCGAATAAGATCTTAACTTACTGTCATTTCTTTAATGAGTCAAAAAACAATCCGGTCCATCAATTATATTAGCAAGAAATCAAGAAGATATTTACCGCAGCAATTGCAGCTCGACCCATCAGTGGTCACCGTGCTAATACAAAAGAATGACATGGATTATGAAGTGGATATGTAGTATGGAAATTACATGTAATGTGATCTAACATGTCTATTTCCAACTGAACCTCTTTAACCTTAGCGAGATCATAAACATACCAAAATCAGAGTGAAGCCGAACTGAACCAAAACTTTATTTCTGATCAAAAATAACCTCAAGCTTAAGCTGGAGACTTGATTTTGTCTATCATATGAGCACCCAAAAGAACAAACTCCCACAAAACTGAATGTTCTTAATGAAATGACATCCATATGAGTAGCTAGATCATAAAACCTTTTGAATGACATTTCCTTACTATAACGGATCCGCAATTACATGGTTTGTTCCGATGTGCTCATTAGACAATTATACACTCATATTATTAATCAACAATCTAGGAACTTGATCTCTGAATATCTACACTTTGTCGAGTTCCTGTTGTTGCTGGAATATAAAACTGCAGAATTCATTGTCACTAAATAAACTGTGTGGTGTTCCAACACCGTCCCTAATTTGCATCATAGTGACAAAATATGCAGATATATTTCATGATTTGGATGTCACATAATATGATATGAAATCTAAAACCATGTCAGAAGAGACTATATAAAGGGGATCATTTAAATCTCTTCTATTAGATGGCGCCTAATATAGATTTTCATACATTCTTTGCATCCAATAAATGATCAGTGTCAGTATACCAAAATGATCTCAAACCTTTTTGACTACTGATCCTTGAACATGTAACCCTTTTATTCTCCAAAAATACTGTAAGACACATTTGGCTGCTATCAAATGGTCAACTCCTGAACTTAACAATCTGTCCAACACACCTGTAATATATGCAATAACCAAATGCATATAAAACTGACCAAACTTTAGATTCCCTATTTGTGAGATATAGGGAATCTTCTGAAGAATATTCTTAGGGCAATTATTGAGACTAAACTTGTCTCCCACAAAATTTAACATTTATTACCACATAGATATTATAGAAATTACATGCTCCCATAAAACTTAAGATATATAAAATCAGCAAACATCATCTCAAAACCGAACGAGGTGATTACTTAATGAAATTTAATATATCATTAACGATATTGAAATGCTCTACTAATGCCATTATAAACCTTACAACGTCTTTCATAAAAACTGAATAAAAGTCTCTTTACAATTAATGCATTATTTTCCGTATAAAGTCTTGGAGTGATATGCTTTAAATCTTTTCTTAATACCCTTTTGAATTCCTTTTGACTGTAAACAGTCAATATGCTTCAAACGTTATGGCAATGAGAAAAGATTTTAAGTATCATTTAAAAAACATTCTTAATTAATGCATTAATCCATTTTAGAAATGTAGAACTTTTATGACTTGATGTAAGTCGAACTTCCATCATCCTAATGTCAACAGTGAACTTGTCATCTCTTTAATGGATTTCCTGAATGGCAATTAGTGCTTTGAGGTGCTAGAGTTTGTCCTTATAAATAATTTCCCGAATAGGAGGAATCGCAACATTATCTTGAATTTATTGCGTCTTGAACAATGTCAAGAATACCATCCTGAACAATGCCAGCAACACCTGTGGGAATATAATACTCTTCAAGAATAATGTCACTAACCAAATTTCCCCCTCAAACGCAGCATCCTCAAATAGGTGTGCATTTCCTAATTCGTAAACTAACTTAATAGTGGGATTATGTAAAATCATACAAAATAATATCAACTTTTAAGCTATTCAACAAAACTAGAAAATCATTAGCATTATGTCACATTTCTTTATTAGGCTTATAAAGCCTTGCCTTAGTTGGACATCTCCAAACATGCAAGTGATTCATTTGTTGAAACATTATTAAGGATATATGCTGCAGTCTAAAAATAACTGAAATTCTAAATTGTTAATTCTTTTATTACAACACATGTACTTAAATGCAGGAAAGAAGCAATATTTCCAAATAAATGAAGATTATAATAAACTTTTAAAGAACCAGCATAAACTAATTTTGAATTTTGAGACAACCAAATTTTCCATTTAGTTTTGAAAAATAATAACCGAATTTGTTCAAAATAGAGATGGAAATCCAAATTCGGTTAAAACGGTACATAATAGTCTCATAAAATTCAAATACAATCTAGCCTTTAAAAGAAATAATCTAAATTTAATTTACTTCTACTTGAACCATCTTGTCATTGCCCAGATCGATGTATCTTTCACCAGCATTGGCTCTGCATAGAAACAATGATACGAATGGTTATACCAGGATCTTTCCATCACGTGTCTATAAGTACCAAAGTTTGCAGGAAAAGAAATTAACTTAGACTTAAACCAAATTAAAGAAACATGCCCTTTTTAGCACGCTAAGCGTGATAATTTGTGCAGTTCTTCTTTACATGCCCTTTAGCTCCACAAAAGAAACAACCATTACCTTCTGAACTTTTCAGTTCCCTTTGTTGTTTCTTTTGAGAAGCTGTATCTGCAGCTTCAGTATCATTCTTCCTTTTGTTGAAGGTGGATGTCAGGTGAGGGCTTTCTGTCATTTCTTGCTCAAGCCTTTCATCTTCCTTTACACGGTATGAGATGAGCTCATCCAGAGACCAAGTCTCATCCTTCAGATTGTAGCTCATCTTAAACTGGTTAAACTGTGGTGGAAGAGATATCAAAACAAAATGCACTAGCAGAGCCTCAGAGAGGTCTAGCTCAAGTGCTTTCAACCTTGAAGTGATATTAGACATCTTCAATATGTGCTCCCTGATGTTTCCTTTACCTTTATATTTCATTGAAGTTAGGTTTCTCAAGAGTGTACTAATCTCACTCTTTTCATTCTTGACAAACTTCTTTTCATGCTCAATAAGGAACCATTTAGCTGTGGAAATTTTCTCTCAAATAGAGCCCTGAGATATTCTGGAACGACATTCTTCACAAGCATTAGGCACATGCGATTTGATCTCTTCCACTCTTTCATCTCCTTCTTTTCATCAGATGTACTCTCATCAGTGAGTGGTGGAGTACAATGAGTCCTTAATGCCAGATCAAGATACATGGATCCCAGGATTATCAAAAGATTCTCCTTCCATGCCTTGAAGTTCGTGCCATTAAGTACTGGAACAGATTTGAGGTTGGCAGAAAAAATTTCAGGAATAATAGCTGGAAAAAAAAGAACGAGAAAATAATTGTAACGTGTTCATATGAGTATTAAACAAAACAACATCAAATTCAAATTAATGTTATTTTCACATCTCAAGACATCCCCCACTAGCCCATTTATCTTTGGATAATCTATTGACTAGTCATTGACATCTTGTTGTAGCAATCAGACAAGGACAATAATAACATGCCAAAAATAAAACTTCCTTTGGGTCGAATTAAATTTGCATGTATTGATCTCACTAATCATCACCTTGTCTATTACCACATGAGCGCATGAAATGATAAAGAACGGTAATCTTCCTTTGGACCGATTTAATATTCTTACGAAATCATGGGCACATAAAATTCTTTTTATATTTATGAAATGAAATGATGCAAAACAACAGAGCCCACTTTGACGAGATGATGATTGCACGAAGTCATTTCAAAAATATATACCTTTGCAAAATTTGAATCTATGTCGCATTTTAATACATGAATTTATACTTTAAGTGGAGATATTCAAGTCCACTTTTATTCAAAATCAAATTTAAGGGAACCAAAATTTTCATACAAAAGTATGTATTCTTGTTATATTTCGAGAGTAAAATTAATTTTCACAAGAAAACCCACTTTAGTGAGTTGATGATCCAATCAATCTATATTCGAAACTTATAATTAATTGTTCCAAAAAATTGAAATCTGAACCTAACTTGAATTTAACACAAAATGATTACACTAAGTGGAAATATATATAAGAACCTTTTATTCCACCTTTCAAACCATTATTTTGAGTTAAATACAATCCATAGATTCAACACAAATTTTCTTCTTAAAAAGGAGTATATATGTGTACTAATATGTATATGAACATACATAGAAATAGAAATATATATATATATATATATATATATATATATATATATATATATATATATACCCTATCACATTTTATATATAACTTTAAAATGTGTTAAAATTCCTTAAGGCCATTTACTTGATGGTTAGTGCACAAAATTATTTAAGGCCTTTTAAACTTATCCTTGAGGAGAAATATGTGTTAAAGCTTTTTATTTGCTCCAGAAGAAAACACTTGAATTTTTTATTTTAATTTAAATCTAAATTTAGGTGAACTGAATTTTCATACCAAGGTATGAAGACAACTTGTTATATACCGATATATATATATATATATGTATATATATATATATATATATTGCAAGGTAAGTTAGTATATATTCAAAATGTACAGAAAGTAGTATATATTCAAAATGTACAGAAAGTTACAATGTGGACTGAGCATCCGATGCCAGACTAATTGACTAGGGGAGAGGACACAAGCGTCGTCACCGTAGATCAAATAGCCCAGTATCCATGCTCAGGTGTATGTATATATATATATATGTATATATATAGGAAAATTTTCAAATGAGAACATTTCGCACCGTGTATGTATATATATAATTCTTTATATGTATGTATGTATGTAAATGTATATAAGAACGTATATATATGTATGTATGTATGTATGTATGTATGCGCATGCCCCCTCTGTTCGGTGTTTGTAAGTATTTTTTTTTGAATTTTTTTTTGCAGTAGCTAGATATACTTGTTATGAAGCTCCCCACAAAATTTCAGGTCAATCCGACACCGTTTGAGCCTCCGTTCATCGATTTCAAAAACGTTGCGCAAAACTGTCCAAATTCTGGACAGTTTTGCGCAACGTTTTTGAAATCGATGAACGGAGGCTCAAACGGTGTCGGATTGACCTGAAATTTTGTGGGGAGCTTCATAACAAGTATATCTAGCTACTGCAAAAAAAATTTCAAAAAAATATATTTAGAAACCCCGAACAGAGGGGGCGTGCGCAGGTAATTCTACCTGCGCACGTTCTCAGGCACATTTGCCCCTATATATATATATATATATATATATATATATATATATATATATATATATATATATATATATATATATATATATATATGTTTTTATGCCTTAAACATAGGGTTTAAATTTATTTTAGCACAATTAACACAAAATTTATCTTTGAGGAGAAATATACATTAAAGCTTCTTATTTCATCCTTCAATCTATTTTAAATTCAATATTAGGCAACCAATCATACAACGTATGTATTTAACCGTTGATATTCTGAAATAATAATAATTTAATAGTAGAGCCCACTTTGGTGGGGTCTTGTAATAATTAAAATTATTTCGAAACATATAATCTAATGTGTCCAAAAATTGAATTAAACTGATAATAAACTTTAAATGTAAATATATGTGAAAACTTTTTATTTAGTCCTTCGATCCATTTAAAATTCATCCAGGCAACTGAGCATACAACGTATGTATTTAACCGTTTACATTCCGAAATAATAATAATTTAACAGTAGAGCCCACTTTTGGTGGGGTCTCGTAATAATTAAAATCATTTCAAAACGTATAAATAAAATAAAGAATGCCTAAAAGAATTAAAATGAAACGAATATAATTTAACACACAAAATTTGGGCTTAAAGGAAATATATATACACTTAACCATTTATTTCCTCATTTAACGAATTTAAATTTAAAATTTTAGGCACTAAATTTTCATACAAAGTATGTCCGTAGCTTTTTATATATCGAAACAAGAGTAATCGCCACGATATAGCCCACTTTGGTGGGGTTTTGATTTAATTACAATCATTTCGAAATATATATAATGTAGCATGCCTAAAAGTAAATTAAAAATTAAAAATGAATTTTAACACAAATTTATACTTAATGGAAATATATAAACGACCTTTTTATTTCCTCCTTAACTTGTGTTAAAATATCCCAAAAGAATGCATTAAAATGTCCCAAATTTGTGTCCACATAGACTAAGCCCATAGTCAAGCCAAATAACCAAAAGGGTCCAAAACAGGCCCACTTAAAATAGCCCAGTCCTCCCCTCCTTGAAAAACAGATTGTTTTTAAAACACACAGAAAATTGAGGCGGGCCGGCCCAAGGGAGGACCGGCCCACACACTTTTGCTGCATACGCGCGGGGGGGGGGGGGGCTTAGGGTTAGGGTTTGTTAGGCGGGGCGGCGGCCGCCGCCGCCGCTGCCTTCTCTGCTGTCGGGCGCCGGCAGGGGGCCGGAGCCCGGGTCTCCGATGGGGGAGGGCTGGGTGCCGCCTCCCTGTGTATCCGACTAGGGGCGGCCTCCGCCACCCCCCTTTATTCTGACGGAGGCAGCAGGTGCCGCCCCCTGTTACTGAACGGGGGGGCGGAGGCCGCCCCCTTTAATCCGACGGGGGGCGGCAGGTGCCGCCCCCTGTTTCTGAATGGGGGAGGCGGAGACCGCCCCCTTTATTCCGACGGGGGTGGCCCCCCTGTTTCTGAACGGGGGCGGCGGAGGCCGCCCCCTTTATTCCGACGGGGGCGGCCCCCCTGCTGAACGGGGGGCAGCAGAGGACGCCCCCTTATTCAGACCAGGGGCGGCAGGTGACGCCCCCTCTGATCCACGACAGGCGCCGACGGATGCCGGCGCCTGTTCACCTGACGGGGGCAGCAAACGCCCCCTTTGTCTGCGCTGGGCGGCGGCCGGCGGGCCGCCCCCGATCTAAATATTTTTTTAACAGGAAAAATAGAATAAAAACACCTAATTTTCATAGGTCTGAAACTTAAAACTGATAAAAATCGAATTTTTAACAGATCTGAATTCACGAGCAAGCAAAATCTTAAGATCCAAGCATGGCGGCTCTGATACCACTTGTAGAAACTAAAGATCTAGATGCGTGTACAAACCAAATTACACAGATCTAGATTACGCATGCTAAAACTTAAAACATTACCTTCTCTGATTAGCGGAAGCGTACCTGAATCCATCGCTGATAGTCTGAAAGAGATCCTGACGATATCGTAGCGGATGATCTTCCAGAACAGTACGAATCAACTGTTGGAGAAATCCTTTGGCTTTCTCCCGGTTTCTCTCCTAGCGACGAGACGTAGAAAAGACGGCTAACTTGTTCGTGTGCTCTAGGGATTATGACCGCAAGTATATATATGCTAGCCTCCATAGCCCTAGGGTTTCCAACTTGGCCCATCAACGAGTTGAAGCCCAATAGTCACCACACATAAAGGCCCACAACCTAAATGACTCATTTAAGCCCACTCAACTTAATAAATGAGATCACTTATATATTGGGCTTTAATATGACAGTGTAGCACTATATAATTATATTCGCATATTAGCCCAACGTTGGATTAAGATCCAACTGTGTTGGATAAGTTCCAACATGGTACTCTTACAATCCACAACAGGATGAGAATATTTGTATGTATTTCATAGTAGAATGTGATATTTTTAAAATGGAACATGCATTTTCTAAAGATTAAACATATTCGTATTCAATAAATAGTTTGAATATTGTAGGACATGACATCGTTTTTTTAAATATGATTAGCAATCCACATACTCTACTCATGCGTATGTCCCTTACATCCTAATGTCGATCACAATTCTTCGATGTCAGCCACATTATGTAAGTTAAAGAGATTCGCATAACTTTCTATATACTATAACTACCTCGAGAATACTATCAAAAAATAACTACCTTGATAACGTCGACCTGTTCGTCCGATGGCTGATGTGAAACCCAAGGGCAGATCAATAGTTTTGACGAACCGTCGGTGCCGTACCTTTCCAAAACCAAGAAAAAAATACAAACTGTATTTAAGGGGGAAAAATTATATACCTTGAGGTTCTAAGATCTGAGAACTAGCTACCAAATAATAATAATAACACTACCAAAAATAATAAAAACTAGCTAACAACATTGAGATTCTAAGAAAACTACCTTGTTCTGTTGGCCTAATGGCTGATGCGAAACCTAGGCAAAAAACCTTCGCATCACCTAGGCAAAAGAAGCCACCCTGTAACCTGTTCTGTTCCTTTGCAAAACCTAGGCAAAATACAAACCACTCTGTTCGCCTGATGGCTGATGCGAAACTTAGGCAAAAAAACATTTGCAAAACCTAAGCAAAAGAGCGCCGCCATGTTCTACTCCTTTGCAAAACCTATGCAAAAAAATACAAACCTGTTATGAATGGGGGAGACCTTTGGTGTCCCCCCCCTAACCACCACTTACTTCCACTATTACACCCACTACTAAGTGGGTGTCTCTTGGGATCTTATACTTGTAACTCCTCCTATTCCAATATATATATGGCTATGGTATCAACCATTAGCCTACACCTTCACATTATTCCAACACGTTATCACGCACGCTCATCAGCTGAGCCGAATCCCTGCCGACGGACGAATTGCGAGGACGTGGATAGGGCTTCCTTCTCCGAACTTCGCTAGATCCGGCGGGTAAGATATAGAGGTAAATCTTAGAAATCGATAAATCAACATTTTTCATGCGCATGTTGATAAATCTGTGATATTTTTCTTTGATCTATAGCAAAATCTATAGCAAGATCAATAAGAAAATCAATTTTAAACAATTTTTGGGATTACTGCCCACGAAATTTCTATGTGCAGTAGTCCAACTTTCCGTGGGTGGAAGACTTTACAGCTGCAAAATTTTATCCATGGAAATATCCGTGAGCGTAACTAATAATAAATTATTTTAGAAAATATTTTTTCCACAAAGAATTTTTTGTGAGTTGTTCCATCATGTTCCATGGCAGAAGTTTATTCAACCACGAAATTATAACCATGGATTTCTGTGCAATATAGCCCTTTACCATCACAAAAATGTTCATGGTTGTAAATCCATGGGTGGTCTTCTTTCCACTAGTGATAATTATATAGATAATATTTCAACTTCTTGAAAGAAGTAGTCATATAAAGAACAATTCATGCTTACATATATAATTGGTTACATATATAAGTGGAATAACAGCAATTCTCTCACTAGTGTGCGGCATTTGCTTAATACTGTAACTATATCCCCTGGGGAAGATTCTTGGGCCTGGAACTCCAAATCTACATCCCTCCATAACGCCTGGGCTGGGACCAGGGCTCTAAAACCCTTATTTCCTTTCTACAAGGTGGTCTGGTTTCAGGGGCACATCCCTAAGATGGCAATTTCTTTATTACGAGCTTTCCATGGGAAACTTCTTACCCGGGACAAGCTCGTGCAATGGGGAGTGCCCACTTCACCCTTCTGTGTTTTATGTTCTGATAATGCTCATGAGAATATGACCCATATATTTTTTGAGTGTAGTTATTCTAACTACCTCCTTTGCAGGAGTTTTTTGAAAATGGGGTTCGTGTCTGCTTTGCCATCATCCTTAGTGGGGGTGGGGGACATTATCCTCAATCACTTTCACAACAAAGGTAGCACAGGGAGATTGGCCAAGACAGTATTGGCAGTGATGGTTTGGCACATCTAGAGAGAGAAACAGGAGAATCTTTGAGGGGACCAGCCAAATAAAGACGGTTCTGTTCGATGATATTGCTGAGGATGTCATAATCGCCTTGAGGCATGTGTGTTGGGATCAAGATGGAGATAATGCCCCCCTTCCAACTGGGGGCTAGTTGGCTAGACTTTTTTTCAATTGTATTCTGTTGCTGCTTTGGCTCTACGGGTAGCGGAAGGTGTCATGTATCGGTTGGGGTAATGGCGCTTGTGCCTTATCTCCCCATACTCACATCCTTCTTCCACCCTTGGGAGAGTCTTGTACCTATTTTCTGAAATCAATAAAGATGCAAAGCATATTCTCCAAAAAATGTTAATTAAGAAACATATTCCCTATTTTCGGCTTAATAATTTCTCCCATCAAGAAACTCATAAAGGAAATGTTTTTAAGGCAAGAATTACAATAAAACTGATGTGTATTCTTCATATATGATATAGGGATTAATGTAGATCAGGTGGCACCTGATCCAAATGATCAGGTGCAAGACACAAAGGGGTGGGCCCCAATGAGTACAAGCCCATGTGGGAGCTTGTACTATCCACCTTTTTTGTGTCTTGCCACCTGATCCATTGGATCAGGTGGCAGCTTTTCTACATTAAATCCATATATCATTGACGGAACGAATGTTCATATTACTTTCTTGTTTCCCTTGTACAAAAGTTGTGCTTGTGCATTAGTTAAAAACACAGATCATGTCGTTGCATTACCCCCCTGTCGGGGGGGCCTCCCGATGCGCCACCCCACTGTCGGGGGGCTTCCCGGAGCACCGTCCCTGGCGGCGGCCGCTCTCCCCCTTAAAACCCTAATCCCAGTGTAAGGAGGAGAAGAGGCATGGGCCTCCCCTAATGGGCCAGAAGCCCAGTAATTAACAAAATTGATAATACAATGGGTATTTCTTTAGCTAACAGGCCTGCAGCCCGCAGCCACCACGTGGGCCATTGGCCTGCAGGCCAAATTAATTTTAATTCAAAAATTAATATATAGTTCTGAAAATACCCTATTAAACCCTAAAAAATCCGAAATTTTTTTTTGGAAAAATCAGGGAAAATCAGGGTGAGTATATTGAGTTTGATGAACCCCTCTCGGGGTATTTGTGGCAAATTATAAATTTGTTACTTAATTCGATGTGTTATTCATTATTAATCGCCTTCTTTTAAATTGGATAAAAATTATTTTACGTTTTAATAATTACAAGGATCCTGAGACCACTCTGTCGTTAGTTACCTAACCTAACGGATAATGACGTTTCCCCGTGATCTAAGTAACTATTAAACGTTAATTTAATATATTTATCCAATAAAATTGCCTGCGATGTTGAATAAAATGTATTGTATATGCCTGTGATGTTGCATAATTATATAAACTGCTTGGAATGTTGGTAAAACTATGTTGTGGTTTTTGGATCGTCCGTTATTAGTCACCACTATTTATTTTCCTCGCATTTTTTTCCTTTTTGAGTGAAAATGTAGTGAGGAACTAAATGTAAAAGCCAATGCCCGGATATACTTCGCCTGAAGACGGAGTAAAATTGCTAATGCTGGGACCCCCAAGGGTTTCCAAATTGTAATTTTAATTTTCTCGTAATTCAAAATGTATAAGGGACTTTGGACTTTTATTATTTTAGGTGGTGACCGGCCGATGCCCACAATAATTTTAGTTTTACTACTATGCATGTCTTGATTTTTGATATATAATTAATTCATGCTTATTCCATGCTTAGATAAATGGCAAAGATTACGAGTGTCGATTTTGATGTTCTCGATGCTGCTGGAAAAAATTACTTGAGCTGGCAGCTGGACCTGAAGTTCCATCTGCACTCACAGGGCATAAGTCACACAATTCAAGATCCAGCTATGGCTGTGAAAACTGATGAAGGGACTTCTATGTAATGCCCTACAAGCTACTGCACAAGTACTAGAGGGGGGGTGAATAGTACTTTAAAAATAACAAGGAGTATAATTCCTAATTATAGTGCAAACAACTACCAAATAAATTTGCGGAAGCTTAAATTGATGACAACAACAAAATTAACAATGCTAACAAAAGATGTTACTGGGTTCGGATCCACCCAAGTCTCCCCGACTTGTTCCCGGTGATCCTACGTCCCAACCACCCGGATCCCCTCCGGATACTTGAGTTAGAAACCCTAACTCAAGATTTCCACTATGATATCTTGTGAAAAACCTTCACAAGATCAAATCATACATGCAATGGCAATAGTGAATCCCACAACCCGGGATCACAACCTTCTCTCACAACCGAGAGAATCAATAAGCAATATAAATGAGTTTATAATGAAATAAACAATCTTACCACAAAATCCTATACCTTGAGTATTCTTACCAAATAGGTGCAAGGAGGGATTTGAGGAAGAGGAAGTCACCAAGACCTAGCACCACTGAAATGAGCAGCAATGGGTGCCTAGGAGTGATTTGGAGACTTGAATCGAGCTAGAGCTTGAAGGGCTCACCAAGAACAAACTTCTCTCAAGATGGATTCTAGATCTAGAAAGTGAGAGAATGGATTTATTGTGAGGAAGAGAGCTTTGGAAATGAGTGAGAATCTCTATCTCTTTCAATCTCAATGAATCTCTTAATGGAAGCTCTAACCTAGAGAGAAATGACCAAGGTTCGTATTTATAGGGTCCCATAAAAACGAGTTAGGTCAAATCCCAACGGTTAGAAATCTGAAGCAACTAGTCGGTCAAAGAACAACCACTGACCGACTAGTTCATCAACTAGTCGGTCAGTCAAACAACATGGACCGACTAAGTGAAGAACTGTGAAGAGATTGAATTTCAGACCTAGAAATCTAGTCTGTCCAAGAAGACTTTCTGACCGACTAGTTTCACAACTAGTCGGTCGGTCAGTGAACTTCGACCGACTAAGAGTCAAAAACAAATAGTCTGAATACAAATTGATTTAGTCGGTCCAAGAACAAATGTTGACCGACTAGATTATCAACTAGTCGGTCACCAAACGTTCTTAGACCGACTAACGATAAACAGTAGCTCAGGAGAAAATTAGCATGAACAGTAAAGCTCAACTAGTCGGTCAAAGAAGCATCACTGACCGACTAGTTCACAAACTAGTCGGTCGGTGAGTCAACGTAGACCGACTAACTGTAAACAGTACTGAGCAAGAAAAGATTAACTCAAACTAGTCGGTCCAAGAAGCTTTACCGACCGACTAGATCACCATCTAGTCGGTCAGTTCTTCTTCTTGAACCAACTAACATGCACGAACAAGTCCGAATCGAAGCGCGATGTTTCGAGGAAGTTAGAATGGACTTCTACTAAGATCCTAGAGCTACGATATGAGCGTTATGAAGATAGAATTGTAAGATATACTCAAGGCTTAACATTCTATAGATCGAAGCTAAAAGACTATAAATAAAACCTTAAGGAACGGTCTTCGAGAGCTTCGATCAATTCTTCATGACTTCCAAAACGGTCCAAAAGCTTCAACGAAGCTTTATGCAATGAATACGAGCTTTGAGAAGTCTTGAGATGTCGCTTTGATTGTTCTCGTGAATTTGGCGACGATCTCCAATACTGCGCTCACAAATTGTTAGTTCATGAATTATTTATGTTTGCTCATCATCCAAAACCAAATCCGGGGAGTCCAATATTCAACATTCTCCCCCTTTTTGGTGATGACAAACCAACATAAATAATAATCAAAAATAATGATTCAAATGTAAAATACTTACTCCCCCTGCATTGATGACACGTTAATTCCAAAATGAATATATATAAATTGCATCAATGAGACGAGTAAGATATATAACGAGAATCGATTTTTGAAATATCTGATTTTGAAAATCCTTATATATATCTTAACTCCCCCTGAATCTAACACATCAAATTACATTCTTGAAAATTGAGTTAAATTTTCATTTGCCCTATTTATTATCATTATCTCTCCCCCTTTGGCATTATCCCAAAAATGGGGGGCATACAACGACAACAACTAGGAAAAGGAAAATCCAACATCGGGAGTCGTAGATATTGACGATGGACCTAATTGACACCAAGGGAAAAGTGATGAAATCAAATCAAGGTGTACCAAATTGTCCATTATCAAAAAGCGAAAATTAAAATCATCAAAAATACCAAACATAAATTCATTTATTGAATAAAGTAACATACCCTCCAATATTCAATATTCTTGGTTAAATTTGTGCATGGAAAACAATTCTATACAATCATAGAAGTATAATCTATTTAACCAAGTTTTTAAGCGTCGAGCGACGAATTCACATATCATAGACTTTGAATGAATATTAAATGTGCACGACGAGGTAAAAGAGAACATCGATGTATATATATATGAATACAATGAGTACATCCAAAAACACATCGACTACATCATAAGAAATGCAACATACCATCTATATCAACATCAAAAAGGTACAACATAATCATCGGTACACCATCATCAACATCCAAAATACATCAAATACACCGATATCCACAAAATCAAAAAATACATGAAAACAACGCCATCACTCCATCCTAACCCAAAAACACTCTCAATAAGATGCATCATCCAAAGATCATAGGAGAGGCCTCGAAACAGACGATCACGAGGAAGTGGCAGGATCAGCAGTCTCCGTGGGTCCAGTCGAGGGAGTGGACTCAGGCTCTGCTGCGAGGACAGGCGTGTCAACAGACGGGATCGTCGGGGCAGGAGTGGAAACAGTGAAAACTGGCTCAACGGCTGGGGTATCAACTGGAACATCAGCATGCAAGACTGGATCAGGGACGACAGCAGGAGCAGCAGCAGCATCAGAAGTCTGATCCACTGGTGCAGAAGTCTCTGGAGCACCGGAAGAGGTGCCAGCTCCAGGAGCAGATGTGGTAGCAGCAGCAGCAGCAGTGGCCTCAACGCCACGAGCTAAGGAGGTGACAAGCTCATCAATATCCTCATCATCCATCTCCTCATCCTCAGAAACAGGAGGAGGAAGCTGGACGCCCATCAAACTAGCCATACGGCAAACTACCTCCTCGGTACGAGCCAAACGAGACTCGTGACGACGAAGTAACCGAACGACATCATCTAGTGTGGTGGTAGGAGGAGGGGCTACAGCAGCTGAAGGTGTGGCCTGGGATGCAGAAGGAGTCGACCGCTGCACGTGACGGAGTGCCGCAAGAGATTTCTTGACGGCCGTCGCGTTCAGGGGAGGACCCAGGGGACGCTCATCATCCAGAGGCAAAGGAACACCAAATCGACGGAAAACCAAGGTCAGAAGACAAGGATATGGGATGTGCGCAGATTTAGTGGTCTTGCGAATACACTCGAAAGAGTCCATCTTGTCGAGTATAATGCGAGCCCAATTAATCTCACTACCCATGAAAAGAGCGTATATCAACTTCAGAAAAGGCTGAGACGGAAGTGAGGAAGATCCAAACTTGGGCAGAAGGCAGGATTTCAAGATCAGGTTAATCACCCAAGCATTCGGCTTGAATGATTTGGAAGGGACGCCAATGAATGCAGGGGGGATAACCTGGAAGATTTCAGCGAGGGTCGGCTGATCGAGGGAGGAGATATCGTCTACAGAGATGTCAGACGGGAGGAGGCCACACGATGAGCAACCTATCAACTCCCACAAGATCTCTGCCGTGAGGACTATCGGAGTCCCCAAAACAGAAGTCTCGATGGAGTGAGTCTCACCGTACTGACCCCGGGAACGATTGGCATAGAACAGCTTGACCAGGCGAGGATAAGGTCGTGGGTTTGCCTTAGGGTCAAATCTAAGGTAGTCCAAAAGTCCACTATAGGATAACAGATCCGCAAGGCCAAGAAAATCAGAAAACTGAACGTAATACTCCAACAGCAGTGGGCAATGCTCTATACGGTTGTAAGCCGCTAGACACTGAGGGTCGTCGTGACACAACGATATATCTACACCGCCTACTGGCATCGGGCCTTTACCCTTAACCTTACGGGTCTTAGGAGGAGGTGGAGGAGGGGGTGGAGTAGGTGCCTTTTCGGGATGTTCAGGAGTGTATTCTTCCTCAGAATCATCCTCGGAGTCACTATCTGAACGCTCACCGGGAGGGGTAGGTGCACGGAACTTTTTGGTTTTAGCTTTGGGCTTGGAAGATTGGCCTGCAGGTTTGGGCTTGGTGGTCCTCTTTCTCTTCAACGGAGTTGAAGACGAAGAGGGGGGACGAGTGGTCTTGGCCCTACGCTTAGGAGGGGTCAAAGCGGTCACGGCCTCTATGGTCATGGGGTATGCCCCAGAGGAGGTAATCAGGATCCTCGTTCGTGCCATGATCGTGGCACAACGAGATCAATCAAGTGATAGGAGAAGATCAAACAACTTAAGCTCAAACCCTAGAACCGAAAACAAAGAAGCCCTAAGATTAAATTCGAAACCCTAGAGATGAAAACGAGACCTAGGAAGGAGGGAGTTACCTAGGTGGAGTGATCGATGGCGAGAGGCGGCGGAGTTGGCCGGAAAAATGGCCGGCGATCGACGGAAGTCGAACGGTCACGAGCGGGGTTTGGGGGGTTTCGAGCTGGAGAACAGAAACAACCGACTAGAATGAAAATCAATCGGATAGAATTGGTTTAAGTCGGTCGAAACACGAAAAGACATGAATGCCCTAGAGCACTTAGTCGGTCACAGTTCAAGCACTGACCGACTAGATTACGATCTAGTCGGTCGGTCAATGAGCTTAAATCGACTAAGTCGAAACAGAGGCAAAACGAAAATTCTAGGGCTAGAGTTAGTCGGTCACAGTAGAATCACTGACCGACTAGTTTTTAATCTAGTCGGTCGGTAAGTGAACTGTGACCGACTAAAAGAAGTCAATGACAAGGGAAAATTCAAAGCTTGAACTAGTCGGTCTGAGTTCACTAGTTGACCGACTAGATATGCATCTAGTCGGTTGGCTGATGAACTGAAACCGACTAGAAGAGTCCAAAAGTTGATAAATAAGATCTCTCCACAAAACACTTGGACGAAACATCTTAACCCTCTCATAAGTCATCTAAACTAGCCCATAAAACATCGAAATCTCAAATACGACATTCAAATAAGAATACGAGCAAAAATTCAAACATATCACATAAAATCCCCAAAAATTCAATAAGTCTAGCATGAACGAAATATTGCGAAATATAATAGCATGCAAGATAATTGAATGAGACATGAATCCTATATCTCGGATTCACCCATAATCCCCAATTCTCGACGCAACCGCACAAAGGAGTCCTCCTTTAGGGGTTTCGTGAAAATATCGGCGATTTGCTTTTGGGTTTCAACGTACACTAAAATGATGTCCTTTTTAGCAACATGATCATCTAAAAAGTGGTGTCGGACATCTATGTGTTTAGATCGGGAATGGTGCACCGGATTCTTTGAAAGACAAATAGCACTTTGGTTATCCACCATGATAGGGATAGTATCACAATGAATACCAAAATCCTTCAGTGTGTGTCTCATCCAAAGAACCTGGGCACAAGCGGCATCGGCGGCAATGTATTCTGCCTCGGTGGTTGAAAGTGATACCGAATTTTGCTTCTTGGAAAACCAAGAGACAAGGGAATTTCCTAGAAAATGGCAAGTGCCACTAGTACTCTTCCTGTCGGATTTGCATCTCGCATAATCAGCGTCACTATATGAGACTAACTCATATGTGCTAGATTTCGGATAAAGTAATCCAAAATCTAAAGTGTAACTTAGATAGCGAAAAATACGTTTAACCGCTACTAAGTGAGAATCCTTAGGTTGAGACTGATAACGAGCACAAATACAAACGGCAAACATAATATCGGGCCTACATGCGGTAAGATAAAGTAAACTACCTATCATACCTCGATATAGACGAATGTCTACATCTTTTCCGCCCGTATCTTTATCAAGATGCGTTGTAGTGCTCATAGGAGTCTTTTTCCCGGAGGCATTCTCCATTCCAAATCGCTTTAGCAACTCCACCGTGTATTTCGTTTGGTGGATGAAGATTGCATCGTTCAACTGGCGAATTTGGAGACCTAAGAAATATTTGAGTTCGCCCATGTGGCTCATCTCAAATTGTTCCTTCATAACATTAGAAAACTCTTCGCAAAGAGTGAAGTTAGTAGCACCGAAAATGATATCGTCAACATAAATTTGAACTAATAAAATATCATTATTCACATGCTTAACAAAAAGTGTAGAATCGGCTTCGCCCATTTTAAAATTCAAATCCAAAAGAAAATTCTTTAGGCGATCATACCAAGCTCGAGGAGCTTGTCTCAAACCATAAAGAGCTTTCTTTAGTTTAAAAACATGATTTGGAAATTTTTCATTTATGAAGCCCGGAGGTTGAGAAACGTAAACTTCCTCAACGACATCTCCGTTTAAAAATGCACTTTTAACATCCATTTGAAATAATTTAAAATTTTTATGGCATGCAAAAGACAATAATAGTCTAATTGATTCTAATCTAGCTACCGGAGCGAAGGATTCTTCGAAATCGATACCGTCCTCTTGTCGATAGCCTTGAGCTACTAACCGAGCTTTGTTCCGGACGACGACTTGGTTTTCGTCGGTTTTGTTCTTGAAGATCCACTTTGTCCCTATGACGGTGTGGTTCTTTGATGGCAAAGGAACAAGCTCACATACCTCATTCCTCTCGAATTGAATGAGTTCCTCCTCCATGACAAGGATCCAAGCACTATCTTCACACGCTTCAACTATATTCTTTGGCTCTATCGATGAGGCAAATGCACAATTGGCGAAGTGGTGGACTTGCGATCTCGTCTTGACTCTATCATGAATATTGCCAATGACTTACTCGTGGGGATGGTCACGAACGGTATGAAGCCGCTTGGGAATACCTTGATCACTAGGTACATTCTCAACAACTTCATTAGTCAGGTTAGTATCAATAGAATCAATTGAATCAATAGACTTAGAATTTTCAAACGAATCACATAAAACATCCATAGAATCATCATCATTTGAAATTCTAGAAGTAGTAAAATTCTCATTAAAAGAGACATGTAGTGATTCCTCGATCGTAGAGGATCTTTTGTTGTATATCCGGTAGGCTTTGCTACGTGAGGAATACCCAACAAATATCCCCTCATCCGATCTCGGATCAAACTTGTCCAAATTATCATATGTGTTTTTAATAAAACATTTTGCACCGAAAACACGAAAATGTTTAACTTGAGGCAATCTACCAAACAACAATTCATAGCAAGTTTGTTTGGTGCAGGGCCTCAAAAGTATTCTATTAAACACATAACAAGCGGTGTGTACCGCTTCCGCCCAAAATTGATAACCAAGTTGGCTATCTTCGAGCATAGTGCGAGCACACTCCACAAGCGTTCTATTCTTCCTCTCAACAACACCATTTTGAGGAGGTGCGCGAGGGAAAGAAAACGTGTGAGTAATTCCAAGATCATCACAAAAATTTGAGAAAGACTCATTCTCAAATTCACCCCCATGATCACTACGAATAGTGACAATGGTGGTTCCGATGAGATTTTGTACTTTCTTCACAAATATTGTGAAGTTTTCACAAGCTTCATTTTTATTACATAAGAAAAATACCCATGTAAATCTAGAATAATCATCGACGATGACAAGTCCATATCTTGCATTTCCTAAGGAAGCAACTCTAGTTGGCCCAAATAAATCTAGATGTAATAGCTCTAGTGGTCGTTTAGTAGAAATGCTTTTCTTAGGTTTAAATGAAGATTTAGGAAGCTTGCCACGTTGACAAGAATCACAAAAACTTTTCTTTTCAAAAACGAGCTTCGTAAAACCTTTAATGGAATTTAATTTTGAAAGCTTATAAAGTGTTCCAAAGTTCACATGTCCAAAGCGTCGATGCCATAAGTGTTGTTCACTTGTGTTGGCAACGAGACATTGTTCATATGACTTAGGAAGATCCAAAATATAAATATCTTTATGACGTGTGCCGGAAAATAATAACTTATTATTATCATTTGAAATATGACATAATCCTTTCGTAAAGCTAACTTTGTAACCTTTGTCACAAAGTTGGCTTATTGAAATAAGATTATGATTTAAACCATTAACTAGATAAACATCACTAATTAAGGGTTTAGATGGGCTACCCACTTTACCAACACCGACGATGGTTCCGCTCTCGTTGCCTCCAAAGACTACCCGGTTCCCATTAGCAATGGGCACCACTCCGGAAAGCAATTGAGCATCACCCGTCATGTGTTTTGAACACCCGCTATCGAGTATCCAATTCCCTTTGGAGCTAAATTTAAATTTGTTGCTCCTTTTCTTTTTCTTTTCCTTAAGTACCTAAAGATAGAAGATTTCATATCATGGTACCCAAGGTCATTGGGTCCTCAAAGGTTAGACCTTTGGAAGCCAAGTCCAATTGGACTTAGACTTCCCCACATAATTTCTACTATGCACAACATCCGAAAAATAAGCATTCATATACACTTGTTTTTCATCCATGCTTGTGTCCTTTGGGCTCCAAATAGTGAAAATCTTGGGAGCCCTCATCCTATTGGGTGCATGCATGCGACGTTGATTTCTACGTGATGCATGTTGTGGATAGGCATAAGGAACATGATGGAATGGTGCACGACGAGAATTATTCATATGATGAGGTGGGTGAACATATGCATGTGTGGGAACACGTGCGTGAGGGTGTCTCACATGGTGTGCACGTGCCCGAGAATGTGTTGCATAAAAATCATCATATGTGTGAGACGGTGGAGTAGAATGTGTGTTCCTACGTGGCATGTTATTGGTGTACATATAAGCATGCCCCTTCTTTGGAGGTCCACCCAAAGCGGGTTTCTTTTCGAAAGAGGGTGTGAACGAGGTGGAAGCACCATTGGTAGAAGAACCACCAATAGAGTGTTTGTTACCACTCGTAGAGTCACCGGAAGTTGGCCTAACAAAAGTAGTGGCCGATTTGGATGAACATCCCATCGTATACCCCAAACCAATGTGGTGATTGGCCGGAAGTAAGTCACTTAGGATTTTATCCAAATGGTCCTTACCCTTATTGAATTTATTAATTCGGCCTAATGTGTTCTCATATTTCTCGGTGAGAGAATGCATAGAAGTATCCAAATTGGATACTTGCGATGTGAGCACATAAACACGAGATTTAAGATTCTCATTCTCAATACTCAAAGTCGAGTTTTGAGAAGTCAAATCCGCTACCCTATGTTCTTCTGGATCATCAATGCTAACATGTTCAAGTTTAGATTTGAGATTAACAATCTCATTTCTTAACTCTTCAACAACGGTGTCGTTGTTGGTGATGATAGTCTTAGGCGAGGTTTGAATGCTAGCTAGGTCATCTTTTACTTTAGTATATCTATTTACTAATTTAGTGTATTTAGACCATAATTGAGAGTTAGCATTCCTAAGATCATCCATAGTTACCTCATCGCTTTCGTTGTCACTATCATCGAAAGAGGAGGATCCTTGATCATGCTCCTCTCTTGCCATGAAGCACATGTGCGCTTGCTCCACTTTCTCATCGTCCGACTCACCGCTTGAGGAATCCTCGGAGTCGGTGAATGTTGCTCCGACAAGTCCCTTTTTGTACCCCTTTTTGTACTTCTTGGACTTGTCGAACTTCGGCGCCTTCCACTTCTCCTTTTGCTTGTTTTGAGGACAATCCGCTTTGATGTGTCCTGGCTTATTGCATTTAAAGCACAAAGGTGGAGAGGCGTTAGTAGAAGTAAATTTAGATTTTTGTTTGAAGTTACCCTTTCGGAAGAAGTGATTGAACTTCTTTGCCATGAGTGCAATGGATTCCATGTCCATTTCTTCTTCCGAGTCCTCATCATCGGTAGAGGTGGATGAAGCCGCCTTGAATGCAATCGCCTTTTTCTTAGGCACGTCTTGGTTCAAATAAGACTTCATCTTTTCTTGTAAATTCACCTTGCTATCTTTGCGCACCTCGTATGACATCAAAGTACCCATCAATTGAACTACGGTATACTTATTCATGTCATTACCTTCCTCGATGGCGAAGGTACGTTTCTCCCAAGAAGAAGGAAGTCCTTCGATAAGCTTCGAACACTTCTCCTTTTGGGTGTAGGTTTTGCCAAGAGCTTCCAACTCGTTCATTATGTCGACGAAGCTAGCATAATACTCCTTCATATTTTCTCCCTGTTCCATATGAAACAATTCGTAATCTCTATTGACTACCACGAGTTTAGAATCTCTTACCCGACTCGTTCCTTCATGCAAAATGAGGAGCGAATTCCAAATTTGATATGCACTCTTACATGTGCATATCTTATTAAAATATTCGGGTTCCAATGCACATTGTAAAGCATTCATAGCTTTGGCATTTGCAATCTCCGAGGTGACCTCCGCGGTAGTCCACTTGTCGAAATCTTCTTCGGTAGGCACATTGTATTCCGACATGGTAATTCTCCACAAGGAGGCGCTCCGGAGGAACGTTTCCATCCGGTATTTCCAATATCCATAATTGACGCCGTTGAAGAATGGAGGCCTAGTCGAGGAATGTCCTTCCATGACCGAAGACGCTCCTTCACGGTTCCTGAAGGATCCATAATCCGTAGGTGGACGAACGGTCTTGTTGTCGTTGGCAGACATAGCTAAGTATCTGGCTCTGATACCAAATGTAATGCCCTACAAGCTACTGCACAAGTACTAGAGGGGGGGTGAATAGTACTTTAAAAATAACAAGGAGTATAATTCCTAATTATAGTGAAAACAACTACCAAATCAATTTACGGAAGCTTAAATTGATGACAACAACAAAATTAACAATGCTAACAAAAGATGTTACTGGGTTCGGATCCACCCAAGTCTCCCCGACTTGTTCCCGGTGATCCTACGTCCCAACCACCCGGATCCCCTCCGGATACTTGAGTTAGAAACCCTAACTCAAGATTTCCACTATGATATCTTGTGAACAACCTTCACAAGATCAAATCATACATGCAATGGCAATAGTGAATCCCACAACCCGGGATCACAACCTTCTCTCACAACCGAGAGAATCAATAAGCAATATAAATGAGTTTATAATGAAATAAACAATTTTACCACAAAATCCTATACCTTGAGTATTCTTACCAAATAGGTGCAAGGAGGGATTTGAGGAAGAGGAAGTCACCAAGACCTAGCACCACTGAAATGAGCAGCAATGGGTGCCTAGGAGTGATTTGGAGACTTGAATCAAGCTAGAGCTTGAAGGGCTCACCAAGAACAAACTTCTCTCAAGATGGATTCTAGATCTAGAAAGTGAGAGAATGGATTTCTTGTGAGGAAGAGAGCTTTGGAAATGAGTGAGAATCTCTATCTCTTTCAATCTCAATGAATCTCTTAATGGCAACTCTAACCTAGAGAGAAATGACCAAGGTTCGTATTTATAGGGTCCCATAAAAACGAGTTAGGTCAAATCCCAACGGTTAGAAATCTGAAGCAACTAGTCAGTCAAAGAACAACCACTGACCGACTAGTTCATCAACTAGTCGGTCAGTCAAACAACATGGACCGACTAAGTGAAGAACTGTGAAGAGATTGAATTTCAGACCTAGAAATCTAGTCGGTCCAAGAAGACTTTCTGACCGACTAGTTTCACAACTAGTCGGTCGGTCAGTGAACTTCGACCGACTAAGAGTCAAAAACAAATAGTCTAAATACAAATTGATTTAGTCGGTCCAAGAACAAATGTTGACCGACTAGATTATCAACTAGTCGGTCACCAAACGTTCTTAGACCGACTAATGATAAACAGTAGCTCAGGAGAAAATTAGCATGAACAGTAAAGCTCAACTAGTCGGTCAAAGAAGCATCACTGACCGACTAGTTCACAAACTAGTCGGTCGGTGAGTCAACGTAGACCGACTAACTGTAAACAGTACTGAGCAAGAAAAGATTAATTCAAACTAGTCGGTCCAAGAAGCTTTGCCGACCGACTAGATCACCATCTAGTCGGTCAGTTCTTTTTCTTGAACCAACTAACATGCACGAACAAGTCCGAATCGAAGCGCGATGTTTCGAGGATGTTAGAATGGACTTCTACTAAGATCCTAGAGCTACGATATGAGCGTTATGAAGATAGAATTGTAAGATATACTCAAGGCTTAACATTCTATAGATCGAAGCTAAAAGACTATAAATAAAACCTTAAGGAACAGTCTTCGAGAGCTTCGATCAATTCTTCATGACTTCCAAAACGGTCCAAAAGCTTCAACGAAGCTTTAGGCAATGAATACGAGCTTTGAGAAGTCTTGAGATGTCGCTTTGATTGTTCTCGTGAATTTGGTGACGATCTCCAATACTGCGCTCACAAATTGTTAGTTCATGAATTATTTATGTTTGCTCATCATCCAAAACCAAATCCGGGGAGTCCAATATTCAACATTCTACTGTTAGAGCCTCCGATGTAGAGAAGGCGAAAGCCATTATCTATATCAGGAGACATACTGATCAGACCCTGAAGGCCGAATATCTAACAGTGGAAGACCCTCATGAACTGTGGACAGTACTTGAGGACAAATACAAACATCAGAAAGATGTTATCCCCGCGTGCACGTTATGAGTGGAAAAATCTCCGACTTCAGGACTTCAAGTCTGTAGCTGAGTATAACTCAGCTCTCCATAACATCACCTCACGCTTAAAGTTGTGTAGTGAACAAGTCTCGGAAACCCGCATTCTTGAGAAAACATATACATCCTTCCATGAGAAGGATGATATTCTCATGCAACAGTATCGTGAATGCAAGTTCACGAGGTACTCTGATTTACTCTCCTGCCTTCTTATGGTAGAGCAAAACAGAGACCTCCTACTGGCCACTCATAACCTACGCCCTGCTGGCTCTGCTTCTCTCCCTGTAGCTCACATAGTTTCTTCCCAGAAGATGACGAATAAGCACAAAGGAAAATTCAACAAAGGGAAAGCTGCGAAGAAGCAGACTAGAGCTCCTCCCCAAAACAACAATAATGAGGGGAAGAAAAAATACACGTGGAAGAGGAATACCTCTGACCAGATGTCTGCTCCCAAGAAAAACTGGGAAGACAAATTCCACAGATGTGGCATGACTGGACATTAGTCCAGAGTCTGTCGTACTCCACGCCACCTCCAAGATTTGTATATGGCAAGCTTGAAGCTTTCTGCAGAAACAAATCTGGTGGACATACAGCCTCCAACTCGGTTCAACACCGAGGATTTTGAGAATGACGACCTCCTTGACTAAAGCAAATTTAGTCATCTTTTCAGCCTTTATCATTAATGTTTTAAATGTATCTTCAATTATGTCCTTCTTTATCTTAATTATGAATCGAATGTAGTTTTACTTTTCATAAAAAAATTTACATTCTTTTCTAGAGATGAAGTGTGAAAGCCTAGTGGATAGTGCCTCCACGCACACGATCCTTCGTGATAGATGCTATTTTAACAGCATCATTAATTATAACGGTCCCATCACTGCAATTTTGGGACTAAATAATACAATAGAAGGATCGGGTGAAGCAATTTTATTGCTCCCAAACCAAACACAAGTTATAGTAAAAGATGTTTTATTTTCTCCAATATCAAACAGAAATCTATTAATTTTCAAGGACATCCGTTTAAACGGATATTACTTGGAAACTGAAGATTTCAAATAGTGTTGAATAATTGTATGTTATTCGGCATAAGGATGGTATTAAAACCATCCTAGAACGTTTTAAAGGACTCCCGTCGGGCCTTTATCAAACATACATCCAACCTATAGAAGCTAATCTGATATAGCACCAGCAGTGTTCTACATCACCAGAGTTCAATCTCTAGCATTATAGACTAGGTCACACAGGATCGGTAATGATGCACCGCATCATAACCCAATCCCGTGGACATAATTTGACGAACCTGAAGATTCTTCAAAAGGGTGATTTTCCTTGTCCCCCTGTTATGGGGGTAAATTTAATCACAAGACCATCCTACCTGAAAGTGGGGTTTGAGTCTCCTAGCTTCTTTGAGAGAATACATGGAGACATTTGTGGGCCAATTCATCCATCAAGTTTTCCATTTCGGTACTTTATGGTGCTGATAAATGCATCTTTATATAATATTTTTCCCATACTAGGCTCACAAACTAAGAAGCATGAAGCTTCAGAGACCATTTCTTGGGACACTAATTTTTTGTCTCATTATGATCTACGTACTAATCTATATGAAGATGAGATCCTGACAATCCTTCACATTCAGAATACAGTATATCTACTACCGGAAAAATTCACTGATAACCAGATGATTATCAGATCACATGTCCCTGCTGCCAATACGCCAGCTAGGATTGACATCCCCACAGATGGGTGCAATCCACCATCAACAGAATCGACCGTACCTCAAATAAAAAGAGGATGACCGTTTGGCTCCAAGGATATATTCCCTCGCAAGAGGATAATAAATGGAGAAATAAAGATAATCCCACCACAGGAAGCTGAGCTCAGACCAGTAACCGCTCCCCTCCATCAATCCCACGAAGAGGACAATACAAGAGAAATATCATTAAAATTCGTACGTACTGTGGAGGTACTAGACAAAAAAGCAATGTCATCGTCGTCGACTTCGCTTCGATATTGATGTTCACGTCGCTCAATGCGACGATGATATCGATCCATTATCTCTAGCTGAATACAAACACAGAGATGATTGGCCAAAGTGGAACGAAGCAATAGGAGTATAGCTCGACTCACTCTTGAAATGCAAAGTCTTTGGACCAGTAGTCCAAACACCAAAAGGTGTAAAACCTGTGGGATACAAGTGGGTATTCGTAAGGAAAATAAATAAGAATAATCAGACCGTAGGAAACAACGCACAGCTTGTAGCTCGGGGATTTTTCCAACGACCGGGGATAGATTACGAATATACTTCCCCGGGTTATGGATACGATCACATTTCTGATTCATAATAAGCTTAAATGGAAGGCCTAGAAATGCAGCTCATGGACATTGTGACTGCATATCTACATGGCAATATAGATAAAGATATCTATATGAAACTTCTAGATGGTTTCAGAATACCAACAGAAATAAAAGCTAGACCTCAGGACGTCTATTCTGTTATATGGTCTTAAAAAATCGGGAAAAATGTGGTAAAACAGACTGAATGATTTCCTTGTTCAACAAGGTTTTACCAATAATGAAGTCTGCCCATGTATTTTCATTAAAACCATGGGAACAAGATTCATATTAATAACCGTCTAATTAGACGACTTAAACCTCATCGGATCTCCTGCAGACATTGATGATATATCTGCAAGCCTCAAACTAACGTTTGAAATGAAAGACCTAGGCAAGACTAAATATAGTCTTGGCTTACAGATAGAAAACCTCAGCGGAGGAATCCTGTTACACCAAACCACATACACAAGGAAATTACTTAAAAAATTTCATATGGATAAGTACCATCCTCTAAGTACACCAATGGTCGTTATATCTTTGGATATACATAAAGACCCCTTCCGGCCGCTGGAAGAGGTGGAGGAAACATTAGGTCCTGAAGTACCTTACCTTAGTGCCAGTGGAGCACTACTATATCTCGAAAACTGCACGCGTCCCAACATAGCGTTCTCAGTCTTCCTACTAGCCAGATACAGTTTCAGCGTCCGCAGCACCACTGAAACAGAGTAAAGCGGCTTCTGTGCTACCTCCAAGGGTCAGTTGACCTGGGATTATACATCCCGAAATGTGGATTTTCCACTTTGATTGGTTATACAGATACATGTTACAGGTCTGATCCACATATCGAGAAATCACATACTGGTGTTCATTTTATGTGGTACGACCAACTCCTGGAAATCTTTGAAGCAGACAACCACAGCAGTCTCATCCAACCACTCAGAGCTCCTGGCGATCCATGAAGCTAGCAGAGAATGTGTTTGGCTTCGTTCAGTCATTCATCACATTCTAGTGACGACCGGCCTGAAGACGGACGACCTTGAGCCTACCATATTATTTACCATATTATTTGAAGATAATGCAGCTTGTATAGCTCAACGACAAGCTGGTTACATCAAGGGCGACAGGACGAAGCACATCTATCCCAAGTACTTCTGGACGCACGAGCTACAGGAGCAGAAGCAGATTAAAGTACGACAGATTAAGTTTTGTAATAATTTAGCTGATCTGTTTACTAAGGCATTGCCTAGATATACTTTTAGAAAACTTGTAAAAGATATAGGGATGCGACAACTGAAAGACCTGCAAGCCTGAAGCTTGTACGGATCAGGGGGAGTCACTTGTATATTTAAGCTGTTGGTTTTTTCCACTGGGTTTTTCACAAATAAGGTTTTAACGAGGCAAAACACGGTAACTCTGGATCCAGCAGTATCCACCCCATATTAGCGTAGTGGATCCTGAAGAATTCATATGCTAAGAATGGATGGATGGGGGGAGTGTTATGAATAGGGGAGACCTTTGGTGTCCCCCCCAACTTACATCCACCTTACACCCACTACTAAGTGGGTGTCTCTTGGGATCCTATACTTGTAACTCCTCATATATATATATACTAGTCATTACCCGTGCCCATAGGGCACGGTTTATTTAATGGCTGAGTTTTTCTCCCCCACAAATTTCAAGTTCCCCCAAATTTCAAGTTTTCCCTCAAAATTTCAAGTTTCCCCCCAAATTTAAGTTTTCACCCAAAATTTAAGTCCCCCCAAAATTGTCATTACCCCCTAGGACAAACTTGCCACGCAGGACAAAGCTTGTCCTAGTAGGATAAGATTCAAAATCTTCATAGAACTGGAAAAAAATGGCCGGAAGGGGTGAGAATAAAAAGTGTGGGTGTGTGTGTGGGGAGGGTCCATAGACAAAAATACAAAAACCGGGGTTGTATGTGCAAAATTCCCCACCTCCTCTTTTATCCCTCAAAATCTCATCTCTTATATTTTCTCTTATTCAATTTCCCTGTTTTATATAATAGATATCCAAATTCTCTTATCCAATTTCTCATGTCCAAATTCTCTTATCAATTTCTCTTGATAACATCCGTCTTTAATATAATAGATATTTCTTATCCAATTTCTCTTGTCCAATATCTCTTATCCAATTTCTCTTGATATCATCTCTCGTTTGTAATATAGATATCTCTTATCCAATTTCTCTTGATAACATCACTCTTATCCAATTTCTATTGTCCAATATCTCTTATTCAATTTCTCTTGATAACATCCCTCTTTTATAATATAGACTAGTTATAACCCGTGCCCGCGGGCACGGTGCATTTAAGTTTTTTTTCCGCGAAATCTTTGTCCCCCAAAAAATATTTCTACAGTCAAAATTTAAAAGAACAACAAATTAGCGTAAAAAAATTTAGCGTAAAAAACAAATTAGCGTAAAAAAATTTAGCGGGCGCCTTCGGCGCGGATAGGTTGGTTAGACCTCTGCTTGACGCCCAAAAAACTCAACCCGCCTCTTTGAATGCACATTCGCTGTATTTTGTTTGGGTCTCATTTTTTTGGGTCATTTTTGAATGAAGAGTATTAAGTGATGATGATGCCAATTTCAATAAGAAAAGCTTTTGTATTCTCCCAACAAATTTTCTCCCAACCCAAAAAATTTTCCCCCCAAAACTTGATGTGACATTGCCACATAGGACAAAGTTCAAAAACAGCTCTCAATTGTAATATAGATATCTCTTAAACAATTTATCTTGTCCAATATCTCTAATCTAATTTCTCTTGATAACATCCCTCTTTTATAATATAGATATCTCTTATCCAATTTCTCATGTCCAATATCTCTTATCCAATTTCTCTTGATAACATCCCTCTTACCCGTGCCCATAGGGCACGGTTTATTTAATGGCTGAGTTTTTCTCCCCCACAAATTTCAAGTTCCCCCAAATTTCAAGTTTTCCCACAAAATTTCAAGTTTCCCCCCAAATTTAAGTTTCCCCCCAAAATTTATGTCCCCCCAAAATTGTCATTACCACCTAGGACAAACTTGCCACGTAGGACAAAGCTTTGTCCTAGTAGGATAAGATTCAAAATCTTCATAGAACTGGAAAAAAAATGGCCGGAAGTGGTGAGAATAAAAAGTGTGGGTGTGTGTGTGTGTGGAGGGTCCATAGGCAAAAATACAAAAACCGGGGTTGTATGTGCAAAATTCCCCACCTCCTCTTTTATCCCTCAAAATCTCATCTCTTATATTTTCTCTTATTCAATTTCCCTGTTTTATATAAAAGATATCCAAATTCTCTTATCCAATTTCTCATGTCCAAATTCTCTTATCAATTTCTCTTGATAACATCCGTCTTTTATATAATAGATATCTCTTATCCAATTTCTCTTGTCCAATATCTCTTACCCAATTTCTCTTGATAACATCTCTCGTTTGTAATATAGATATCTCTTGTCCAATTTCTATTGTCCAATATCTCTTATTCAATTTCTCTTGATAACATCCCTCTTTTATAATATAGATATCTCTTAAACAATTTATCTTGTCCAATATCTCTAATCTAATTTCTCTTGATAACATCCCTCTTTTATAATATAGATATCTCTTATCCAATTTCTCATGTCCAATATCTCTTATCCAATTTCTCTTGATAACATCCCTCTTTTATAATATAGATATGTCTTATCCAATTTATCATGTCCAATATCTCTTATCCAATTTCTCTTGATAACATCCCTCTTTTATAATATAGATATCTCTTATCTAATTTCTCTTGATAACATCCATCTCTTATAATATAGATATCTCTTATCCAATTTCTCTTGTCCAATATCTCTTCTCTAATTTCTCTTGATAACATCCCTCTTTTATAATATAGATATCTCTTATCCAATTTCTCTTTTCCAATATCTCTTATCCAATTTCTTTTGATAACATCCCTCTTTTATAATATAGATATCTCTTATCCAATTTCTCTTCATAACATCCCTCTCTTATAATATAGATATCTCTTATCCAATTTCTCTTGTCCAATATCTCTTATCCAATTTCTCTTGATAACATCCCTCTTTTATTATATATATATATATATATATATATATATATATATATATATATATATATATCTTATCCAATTTCTCTTTTCCAATAACTCTTATCCAATTTCTCTTGATAACATCCATCTTTTATAATATAGATATCTCTTATCCAATTTCTCTTTTCCAATATCTCTTATCCAATTTCTCTTGATAACATCCCTCTTTTATAATATAGATATCTCTTATCCAATTTCTCTTTTCCAATATCTCTTATCCAATTTCTCTTGATAACATCCCTCTCTTATAATATAGATATATCTCTTATCCAATTTCTCTTTTCCAATAACTCTTATCCAATTTCTCTTGATAACATCCATCTTTTATAATATAGATATCTCTTATCCAATTTCTCTTTTCCAATATCTCTTATCCAATTTCTCTTGATAACATCCCTCTTTTATAATATAGATATCTCTTATCCAATTTCTCTTTTCCAATGTCTCTTATCCAATTTCTCTTGATAACATCCCTCTCTTATAATATAGATATCTCTTATCCAATTTACCTTGTCCAATATCTCTAATCCAATTTCTCTTGATAACATCCCTCTTTTATAATATAGATATCTCTTATCCAATTTCTCATGTCCAATATCTCTTATCCAATTTCTCTTGATAACATCCCTCTTTTATAATATAGATATCTCTTATCCAATTTCTCTTGTCTAATATCTCTTATCCAATTTATCGTGTCATTACCCGTGCCCATAGGGCATGGTTTATTTAATGGCTGAGTTTTTCTCCCCCACAAATTTCAAGTTCCCCCAAATTTCAAGTTTTCCCTCAAAATTTCAAGTTTCCCCCCAAATTTAAGTTTTCCCCCAAAATTTAAGTCCCCCCAAAATTGTCATTACCACCTAGGACAAACTTGCCACGTAGGACAAAGCTTTGTCCTAGTAGGATAAGATTCAAAATCTTCATAGAACTGGAAAAAAAATGGCCGGAAGCGGTGAGAATAAAAAGTGTGGGTGTGTGTGTGGGGAGGGTCCATAGGCAAAAATACAAAAACCGGGGTTGTATGTGCAAAATTCCCCACCTCCTCTTTTATCCCTCAAAATCTCATCTCTTATATTTTCTCTTATTCAATTTCCCTGTTTTATATAAAAGATATCCAAATTCTCTTATCCAATTTCTCATGTCCAAATTCTCTTATCAATTTCTCTTGATAACATCCGTCTTTTATATAATAGATATCTCTTATCCAATTTCTCTTGTCCAATATCTCTTACCCATTTTCTCTTGATAACATCTCTCGTTTGTAATATAGATATCTCTTATCCAATTTCTCTTGATAACATCACTCTTATCCAATTTCTATTGTCCAATATCTCTTATTCAATTTCTCTTGATAACATCCCTCTTTTATAATATAGATATCTCTTATCCAATTTATCTTGTCCAATATCTCTAATCCAATTTCTCATGATAACATCCCTCTTTTATAATATAGATATATCTTATCCAATTTCTCATGTCCAATATCTCTTATCCAATTTCTCTTGATAACATCCCTCTTTTATAATATATATATATATATATATATATATATATATATATATATTGGAGAATATGCTTTGTCTTTATTGATTCGGGGGAAAAAATACAAGAATCAAGGGGAGAGCGAAAGAAGCTAGTAGTGCAGAGCGAAGGCACAAGCGCCAATCTCTACCCCTACTTGACTCCTTCCTCTTCCCACCGATCCCACGATATCATTCAAGTATACAAGTATACAAAGAATGGTAAGACTAATCTATAAGCCCCCAATTGGACAGCGGAGTTTGATCCACCTCGTGATCCCACTCAATATGCCTCAGGGCAATTTTGATGTCAGCAGCAATATCCTCAAAAATCTGAGTCTTCAACTGGTGCTTACCTTCGAATATCCTCCTATTCCTCTCTCGCCATATGTGCCAAACCAACACAGCTAACACAGTCTTAGCTAAAACCCCGATGCAATCCTTCTTGGGATATTTAGAGAGTAGCAGATCACCCAAGCCAGTTAGAGAGGAGGGCGGGCCGGAAGAGATTCGAAGCTTAAGCAAGCTCCTGCAAAGTAGGTATTTAGAATAGCCATAATAAAAGAAGACATGATCCACATTCTCATGCAGATTATCAGAACAAAGCACACAAAAAGGTGAAGTTTGCACTCCCCAGATGCCGAGCTTGTCCCTAGTGAGGAGATTTTTGTGGAACGCTCGCAACAGAGTAATAGCCATCTTAGGGATGTGCCCTTGATACCAGACCACCCTGAAATAAGGGAAGATAGGCCTAATAGAGCGGGACCCATTCCAGGCATCATGCAGAGAAGGAGAATTAGAAACACATTCCCACGAGTCTTCCCCAGGAAGAATAGAGATGGAAGCAATAGACGGCTTGATAGCTTCCGGGACGTTGCACCAACCACTATCCGACCAATAATCAGAGACCAACAGCTTTTCCTCATTATTCGGAACATCAAACATGTCACATAACGGACCACTAGGCAACCAGTTATCATACCAAAAGAGCGTGGAGGAGCCATCCCTGACAATACGCTTAGTGAGTTTTTTTGTGAAATCCCGGTTTTGAATAATGAATTTCCAGGTCCCGGACTGCATAGGATTGCTCTTAGCTAGAGAAAACCCGACATTATTTAGGTACTTTTGCCTCATATAAGTGGCCCAGATTCCATTATGTGTAAGCAAGCGCCAGGACATTTTAATACCATAGGCATTATTCAGCTCAGAAAATTGCCGCAAACCCACCCCTCCTTCTTGTTTAGGGGTGCAGACATCATCCCAAGCCCAAACATGGCCCTTACCCCAAACAAATTTCCTACATAAGGAGTTGAGGGTGCTCAAAACAGTCTTAGGGATACGGAACGCTTGCATCCAAAACCCCACCATACCAAAAATAACAGACTTAATCAGCTCAATACGTCCAGCAATGGATAATAGAGACGAAGACCACCCCTGCAGCATGTTCTTACATCTGTCAATCAGACGAGAATACATAGAAGCTTTGGGATACTTAGCAGCCAAAGGTAAACCCAGGTAGATAGTGAATGATTGAACACGACGAATGCCAACAATGTCCGCAAGAACACTAGGATCTCTAGTGCCTTTACTAAAGATACCAGCACTTTTGCTCCAGTTGACCTCCAACCCAGATAAGCATCTAAAGGTGTCAAGGAGATCCTTAAGCCCCTACAAAGACTTTCTATTAGCACGGCAGAAAACCAACAAATCATCAGCAAAAAGAAGATGGGAAGCCGCCCCCACCCTCTTCATGGGAGAAATACTGCCAGTAGCATTGGCTCTAGCCATAAGCAGCGAGAAGGCTTCCATAACAACCACAAAAGGATAAGGGGATAGAGGGTCACCCTGCCTCAGCCCCCTATTGGAGTTGAACATGACAAAGGGAGACCCATTGATCATGACAGAGAAGGTAGGGGTAGAGATGCATTCACAAATCCACGCAATGAATCTGTGCTTGAAACCCATGCGATGGAGCATAAAATACAAGAATTCCTTGTTTACACTGTCAAAAGCTTTGCGTAGATCCAATTTAAGGCAGGCACATGCACCCATAGGGTTATTAAAATCCCTAATATGTTCATGAGCAAGAAGAGCGCAATCAGCAAGTAAACGGTCTTTAAGGAAAGCCGCTTGGTTTGGAGATATAAGCTCAATAATGGCCCTTTTCAGTCTGTCACATAGAATTTTGCTGATAACTTTGTATATGACATTGCAACAAGAGATAGGTCTATAGTCACTGAGACTGGAAGCATTAGAGCTTTTAGGCACAAGGGTAAGGAATGTGTGATTTATCTGCTTAAGCATCCTCCCCGAACGGAAAAAAGATAATATGGCATTAGTAACATCTTTACCCACAATATTCCAAGACTTCTGGAAAAAACACCCGTTGAACCCATCGGGGCCAGGTGCCTTATCAACACCAATAGAAAACACATCATTTTTACCCTCCTCCTCAAGCACCGGTCTTTCGACCCAAGATGCAGCATCAGCCGTAAGAATTCTTTTAGTGGTAATACAGGGAAAGACCCTCCAGTAATCATCTTGATTAAAGAGTTTTTCATAGTAATCAGGCCCCTCAATTTTAATCTTATTGATAGAGTCATCACGCGTACCATCACTAGCGATGAGATGCCCAAGGTTATTATGACTTTGCCTGGTCTTCATAGCAGTATAGAAAAACTTAGAATTGCGATCACCCAATTGAAGCCAATTTTGTCTACTTTTCTGCCTGAGATTAGATTCATTAATATCAATGGCATCAGCCAACTGATTAATGAACACACGCTCTTTCCTTTGAGTATCAACACATCTAATCAACATAGGATCTTTTTGAATAGCAACCAACTCATTGCGGCATTTGGAGATATCAAAGGACTCCCTAATATCCGCCCCCAACTTCTTGAGACCAATTTTTGTTTTCTTAAGCTTAGAAACAAGACGGATCATGGGGCAACCCTCCACATTACCCATCCAGCCGGCTTTCAAGACATCAAAGTAACGCGGATCTTGAACCCAAGAGTTAAAGAATTTAAAGGGCTTGGGATCACTGCTGGTAGTGTCATGAAAGTGTATAATAAGCACCGAGTGATCACTAGTCCCGCTAGTAGCATATTCACATAGCGAAGCCGGGAGGATACTAATCCAATTACAATTACATAGACACCGGTCCAGCCTAGCAGCAATGCGACCGCTGCCTATACTTCGATTGGACCAACTAAGGGGGTTACCAACAGTTTTCAGCTCGATGAGAGCACACTGATCAATACAATTATTGAATTCATTCACAATGTGATCATCAATAGGTCTTCCCCCCACTTTCTCAGCAACATATCTAACATAGTTGAAATCACTACAAACTATCCAAGGGGAAAGATTGTGCTTGATGGAGTCATCAATAATAGAATCCCAAAGATTCCTACGGGCATGACTAGAGTTGGAAGCATAGACAATGGTGGCTATAACATGAAGCCCCGCAACATTCTTGCAACTGACAGTGATATGCTGGGCAGACATATTATCGATAGTGCACAACCAAGCCGCAGGATTATACATGATCACAATACGACCGTTATAGTGATAGCTTCGATTGTCTATAGAGCACCAGTTCTTAGGGAAACATTTAGAAATACGACTAGCATTAGCCATAATGACCTTAGTCTCAAGGAGCCCCACAATAGAAGGCGCATACTTACTAACTCGACTCTTAAGATCACTGCGCCTAGCAGCATTATTAAGACCTCTAGTGTTCCAAACAAGCAAAGTCATTTGATAGCTTTATCTTGGGGGATAGCCTCAGTATCCCCATGCAACCTGGCACTTCTACAGGTCCCCTTAGCTGATCCTACCCCCTTATGCATGGATATTTTCTTTTTACCTTTGATGTTTTTGCTAAGAGCTTCTTGCTCAACATACCATTCATTATTAATAGTGGTTAATATATTCGGCTCGATTTCCCCCTCATTAGAATTAGACGAGTCATCAAGCAGGCCAGGACCACAGCTAGTCTCCCCAGAGTTTAAGACGTCAAACGGGTTAACGTCACGCCACAACACGTTCTCCCCTCCCTCCCTCCTAGCCGAAATAGTCGTGACCTGGCCTAGGGGAGCGGTGATACCTCCTCCTACGGGTGAAGTGGCGAGTGCCCGAGCGGGCGTAGCGCGACTCGCCCCCACCCCTATCATGTTGCTATTATTATTATTGCCAGTGTTACAATTCCTCTCCTCACCCACATCCCTGCTAGACGCAGCTAGCTCAGGGCTACCAATCATCGTGCTAGTCACAGCTAGCTTGGAACATCGATCATCTCCACCCCTATTACACGTCCTGTCTCCAGGGTCATACATCCCCTCCTGGAATACATAGCCCTCATTGGGCTCATTACAAATTTCCTCAGAATCACCACTGCTGCTTGATGCTCCACCAGCTCCAACAGGTTCACCTACATTACAAGCCCTCTCGGCATCAGCAATGCTAGTCGCAGCTAGCTCGTTCCCCCCTATATCATTACATATCCTTGCCGCCTTCACAGCATACAACTCCATCTTATCCCCAGGCACATAGGACCCCTTACAGGCATTCACACCGTCCCCCTTTACATTGTACATCCCCTTACAAGCCCCATCAGGACCCTCAGCATCGACATAATCAACAACATGGCATACCGCCTTCTTATAGTGCTCACTTCCAACATTCACATTCCCAGCATCAGAAAAAATCGAAGAAGAGAACGTGGTTAAGGGGGCTAGACTAGAGCTCACAATACCTACAGAAGCAACAGTAGCCTCCTTCAGCCTGTCGCCTCCCAAACAATTGACTCCAGCAGTAGCCTCCTCCTTCTGGGCGACAGGCTGCTCCTCTCCTTCGCTGATAACACCAATTTTAGTCGAACACTGCTTGACCAGGTGACCGAAACATTTGCAATTTGAGCACCTAGGCGGCTTCCCTTCATACCGAACTTCAAGCTCGAAGCATTCACCACCTTCAACCTGGGCTGTAACAGTTTGCGGAAGCTCATTCTCAGCAGAGACCTCAACCAAACACCGAGCAAAATTCATCCTCTCCATGGTGGCGGTGGCTCTGTCTAAGCAAATAGGAATCCCCAAGACACTTGTTATCGCATTCAATATCTTAATCGACCAGAATTTTAGAGGAAGATTAGGAAGTTGAATCCAAATAGGGGCAGAAGATAACATATCTCTATCATATACTAAGTCCGGAGCCCACAGCTGGATCACCACCAGTCTGCCGTCGAACATCCACGGCCCCCCGAACAAAACTCCATCGCAATCAGCCTTCTCCTTGAAGCGGAAGAAGAAGAATCTGTTATCCCTGGAGAAAACAGACATACATTGCTTCTTCCAAGATCTGATCGCCCACGCCTTCATTTGACTATAGAAAGGAACATCTCCAAGAACGTAGGCGACCAACGTGTTCTCCCAAGAGCTAGCAGCTTCATCAATGGCTTCCTGGGATAGCACAGCAACGGGATCACCCATTTCATCAACACCCGGGGGAATGTAAGCCATCTCCAAGGAATCTGAGATCTTCCTCCTATTTGTGCATACTTCAAGCCAAGAATGCTTCGCAGCTAGAGGATTGATTTTGATCTCATACGAGGGCCTCATCATCCTCCTCTCCTGTATTTTCATAGTGCCTGAGGGTCCTGATCTAGCCTTAGACATCACTCCCTCATTCGCTTGAGCACGAGGTCGGAACTCCCTTCTGGATCCTTTCCCTTATTTGCATCAACGTACAGCCTCCTCCTGTTCACCGTATGCCAACCCCCAGCGAGATCAGCAGCCGCTCCATCAGGACGGGAATCAGCCATGACAAACAAAGCGGAGGTAAGACCAAGCCTCAGAGTATGAAATAGAACCAGAGCAAGTGTAAGCAACACTCACCACCGGGTCGAGAACTCCGCCTGAGTTCTCGATCCGACCAGCAGGGATCGCCTTCTGAACGAAACACCAAACAGGATCCGATCAATGCAAAGAGCACCGATCGTCACCATAGAGGCGACGTGAACAGAGGCAACCAAAATCTCTACCGCAAACTCCGATTCAAAATAGAAGCCAAGCAAATAGATCTAGGTTAAAAACAGCAGAAAAATCAAGCCAGAACTGAGATGAAGGCTCCAAAGCACTCACCGCCGGATCAGGATCCACGGCAAGATCCCGATCCGATCAGAGGGGTGAAGTCTCCAGCTATCTTCAGATCTGACTCCACCAGATCGAATCGACATGAGAATGCTTCAAATCTACTCCAAATCGATACGAAGAAGCCTCAGATCCACTCGAATCTCCACTCGAAGATGACCACGAATCGAACGAAGAAGCCTCAGATCTTCTCGGGCATGCGAAGGACAAGCAGCCACAGCACGAGCGTCGCAGCAAAACAAACGGAGGAGCCACGGCCAGCCGCGGGAGCGGCCGGCGGCGAACCCCGAGCTACCTCGACTCCGGAGCTTCTCTCTCTAACAAAACGAGGAGAGAGGAACAAAAACGAGTTATATGCGTGTATTATATATATATATATATATGTATATGTATATGGCTATGGTATCAACCATTAGCCTACACCTTCACATTATTCCAACAAAACCATATTTAAATAGTAGTCAGTGCTACTTTATTCTCGATTTTGCAAAAATAAAAATAAAAATTGTTACTTTGAGGGGGCAAAAGGTAGTCACTGATGGGCCAGGGATTCAAAGCCAGGTTGCTAGCTTAGGTTCATGTTGTCTTACCACCGAGCCAGTTTGCTAACACTGTTTCTCATTGAAAAATTATATATATATACCTACTTTGTCATGATTATTTTTTTATAAAAGGGTAAAAAAGAAATTTTATTCTCGATTTCCAGGGGGCACGTGCCCCCTGGCTCCCATGTGGGTATGTCCCTGCTAATGCGTGTGTCAATGTGCTAAGTCCAAAGCACCTTCACCTTGTAGGTTATCTTTTCTACATTATAATATTTGTACGCTCACAACTATGTGGGCAGTTGGTTCATTGGTATAGTTCCTGCTTTATGTGTAGGAGTCCCAAGTAAATTTGAATTGACAAGTACGGAAAAAAATTTTAATTTTCTATTCACACCTCATTCATTTTTAACCAGTGCATTAGAATTATTTGTATCCCTCATTTTTAACCAATGGGAAAGTAACATATAAGGAAAAAATTGAGAATTATTTAGAAATAAAAAGAGACGTGGTTCATGTAAGGAAAAAAATTGAGAATTAATTAGAAATAAAAAAGATTCGCAATTCAAAAACAGGATTCAAACCGGTGACCTCATGCGATTAAAGGATGAGCTATACCAATAGGTCAACTGTCCACATAAAGCGTTACCTACGAATAATTAAAATGTAGTGGATAAAATTGAGCGTGAAAAAGAAAATTTTTATAAGAAATAAAAAGGAGAAGCAACACAAAAGGGACACGCTGAGCATCGAACTTGGGACCTCCTGCACATAAAGCGGGAAACATACCACTAGACGTACTGCCCATATAGTTGAGGTGTACAAATAATTATAATGTAGAAAAGGTAACCCGCAAATTGGCCGTAATTGGCAAGTGCGGCCAAATTTGTCGAAATTGGCAAGTGCGACCATATCGAAAAATGCACAGCCAGCACCCAGGGGTGCCCGGTGTAACGCCCTGCTCCCCAGGATACCCAGGAAGTACGAATCCGTCCCAGGTAATCCCAAGGCAGCGAGTGTTACGAAGGAAGGAAAGAAAAATAATACCATTGATTCAGCAGGTCCACTGCGCACTGCTGGGATAGTACCTGTAACATTCCAGACAACACAGAATAACAAAAGACAACCAACATCTCAGTCACACATATATATACACATGAACTGTCCATTTACAACTTCCTTATACAATCTCATATACAATAAGAACCCTCATCCCACCAAGTACAAGAGCATATACCCAAATCCCTCAAAAAACTCACACCACCCTCAACTCCAACCAGCTGAGTTAATAGGCCTACAACTCCAAGAACCAATACCTGAAAAATCAACAGGGGCACGTCAACGTGTGACCCGGTAGGATATCCCAACTCTAATGGCTTATTCTTCAACCATGAACGCAATGGCATAATGAAATGAAACAACATCATATGCAATAGCAATTACAAGAATAACATATTGCATTCTAGGCATATGGATATACATGTTATAAAATGAAAGAAACTACAATTTACAATTCATACTTTGCTCTAGATTATTACAACTTGCATTAAACATGGTTGTAGGCTAGTGGTGTCATACACGAGTGGAGCATGTGGTCATCATGGCATGGCTTTATTAAGAAGAGACATAAAGCTACAACATTTGAGATGGCAACCCACAATTTTAAGAACATGTTTATCTTTAACAATTAGAATCTAAGTGAAAGGACAATTAACCACAAGTTTAAGTGTATGTCAATAGAGTTCTTAGAACTATTTGTCCAATGGTTGAGTTGTGCATCCCCCTACTTAAAGGCATCACCTTTCTCTTAACAACACATGAATTTTTCAACAAAACAACTATTTTATGCCTAACACAATCCAATTATTTAAAAAGACCACAATTTTATGAACGAAGGTAAACCCAAACATAAAAAGATAACATCTTGAAGCATTATATGCCATTAAATCATTTGTCCAACGCACACACATTTCAAGCGACTTATGCATTCATGGCACCAATCATACATATAACGTAACAACCATATCTATAACCACAATTCACACATAATGCTCAATGATGCCATGATGCATATGAAACACAATGATGCAATGCAATGGGATCCCATGAATGTGCCGGCGTGCAAGTGTATCGTGATTATACTCCGTTATCAATGTGGAGTCACCTAATGGATTAAGAGGTGGCCCACGGCAAATTCTCCCGCCTCCTACCGCGGCCACTTTGTCCATGCCCGTGCACTCCACCTTCGTGTCCCTAAAACATCATATCACATCCCATAGAAATGGGTATATCTCACATTCTTGCATGTGCATTCACTTGGGCATTTGCACAAGCAACATAATCACACATCCTTTCATTTATGCATTTCCACAAACATATGATGAGAGTCATGAGCATGGCCACCAGCACATTGGTATATCTATTAACAAACCACAATAATAAACTCCCTTCTATATAACAACAATAATCGTGTGCAATAGAAGTAAGATTAGCAACAATACACAATTCAAAACACCACATAGGCAGTTCAGCTTGCAGAAAAGCGCAGACATTCATAAATAATGGCAGTTATCATCTATTTCTTTTATGAATTTGATGAAACTTCCCAAATGAAAGTTGTAGATATAGAAGTGCTGGACTCACATATAAAATTTTATGGAGAAATACATCCTAGGTGATTTATGGTGAATTATTTGGTGAAGCCTGTCAAATCTGTTTTCAGACAGATTCTGAGAGCTGTAAAGATTGCTAATTTAGGGCATGTTTCAGTCATAATTTCGAAAAATATGAACTGCGATGAAGTTGTAGAAAAACTTTTATCTTTACAACGAGACCAAGAATACAAAATTCCATGGAGTGTGTAGAGACTGAACTAAGTTTTACTGAATTGTGTCCAGTCTGAATGAAATTCAGACAAGTTGTAAAGATGGAATTTTTAATCCTAATTATTGAATTAAAACTATATCAAATTTTATATGATTTTGGGGTAGAACTTCAAGATCTACAAGTGTATATTTTTTTCGGGGATTTATTCAAGTCTAAATTAAGAGATATCATCATAGGAACAAGCTACAAAATCTGTCTACAAATTCTGCCAAGGGATTTGCATGGAACTAAATTATTTTAACATGGATTAGGATAATAAACCACTAAAGAATGGATTCCTACCTCTAGGAAACCTCAATCCTTTCTCAAGCTTCCACCTTGCTCCATGAATCCTCCCCTCAAAGCTCCAACTCCCCCTTAAGCTCAAGCTTTCTCCACCTCCCCCTCTTCCTCTTTCTTTCTTTCCTTTCCTCTCTTTCTTTCTTTCTTTCCTTTCCTCTCTTTCTTTCTTTCTTTTCTCTTTTTTTGCTCTTGGGAACAGTTCGGCCAAAGGAGAGATGAGGAGAGAGAGGATGACAACCAAAAATAAAAAGAAAGCAATAGAAAGCAATAGAAGAGTGTAGAAAGAGAGGAAATAATTAGAGAAAAGGAAAAAGGATAAATAATCAAAATATCTCTCCTCTAGAAGCTAAGAGATTTACAAGATTGCCATCCCTCATTCTTATCATCATTCTATTCACACTCACTCAACTCAATTACAATAATACATTCCTACACATGGCTACTACACCCCCCCACTAAAACTTAATTACAAAGGTGCCATTGCACAATGATTTCTATGGAATGGCCCTCCAACTTAGCTAGATAATTACTCCTCATGCCATTAACCAATAATAATAAAACAACAACAACATTAATAATACCAATACCATTCACTAATACCAATAACACAACAACAATAATAATACCAATACCATTCACTAACACCAATAACATACTAGTACAATAATATCCTAACAATAATAGGCTTACTAGCACTACTAGTAAAAAATAATAACACTCACTACACCATATCCAATACAATCACAAGCATTCACTTATACATCCAAATCATGTCATAGTCAACCATATAGCCATTCACGTAGGTAATTACTATGCACACAAAAAAATTTACACACTACGGAGGCACAAGCAAGCATACACTACATATCAAACAAAATTACATACCCTACTGTATATGGCACTAGGGCCATTACACCCAGTCAGCGCCCCTGGTCGCTGACGTGAGAGACTTGGTCGGTTTTGCTAAATAAAATATTTTTTGGTCGATTTTACTAATTATTTTTAATTATTAGTCGTTTGCAAAAATGTCCTCTTTATTGCAATTATTCTTCGTTGGACAGTTTTTGGAAAAAACAAACATTAAAAATACTTTGAAAAATCGACCGAAAAAATATTTAGCAAAATCGACTAAGTTTTGCCACATCAGCGACCAGAGATGCTGACTGGGCGTCCCTCGCCGCTGAAAGGTATGTTTGGACTTTGCCGTACTTGCCAAGTGCGGTCAATTTGTCAGGCCCTCGACTTGGCCGTACTTGGCAAGTGCGGCCAGTATGTCGCCCATGACTCAAGTCACGGGCATATTAACTAGACGCACTTGCCAAGTGCGGCCAGTTTACACGTATATGGCTACCACCAGCAGCTCTCTTCTCCTCATTTTGCAAAGCATCATTTGTTAAAACCAACCCACGGCCATCAACAGTTTGGAAGAGAGAAGAAAAGCAATCAGCCTCTTTTAAGCAAAAATCACTGGATCCGACACGATCGTATGAATGATAAGGCAATAGACAACCAGATCGAGCCCGATTTTGATCAATTTCCATTATTGTAAGGTTTTTCCATCCCATTAAATAGGAAATATTTTTATGTCGTTTAGATGAATTCGTTGAAGCACATATATGAAATTTTGGGGAAGGAAAAAATTTTATTTGAAATTTTATGCAATGTGTTACTAATAGCAAGTAATCGGATTTTTGTCCTATGCTATTATAATGGAAATTTAATTATTGGTGACAATCACGAACCAATATATGCCGAGGGAGAAAGTTAAATTAATTATACTCAGAAGACCGTCACTATATAACAAGCTAGTAGATCTGATACATAAGGCCACAAAGATCAGATATCATGCGTATGCAGTGAAACTAGGGTGAAACTGGCCGGTAATAGAGGGTATGACTATGATGTGATGATCTCTAATGACGGTGATATGAAGGGTTTATTCAACTTGGGAGTAAGTTAATGGTTAATTGAAATATATGTGGAGATGGATGCAATAATCAACACCCAATTGACTAAAGCTCGCAGAACATACACTCGCATGCTTGATTTGGAGAACAACTCAACAGGATTTATGTCTTCTTCTCCAACTCAAGAGTATCATCAGAGGGAGATTATGACAGGAGAAGGGTGTTCGTACTACCCACAAGAGGATGAGAATATGGATGCGTAAGTATCGAAATCGTGCAAGTATTATGAACTTTTATATGATATATTTAAAATGTAAATTCGATTTTCTAAAAATTACATGTTTTCATATGTTATTAGCATGTAGAATGTTGCAGGGCAGGGCATTCAAATTTTTGAATATGGATGGCATGCAACATACGCAACATACATGCAATGCCCATATGTACAGAAGTTGATGCCCAATCAATCGAATGTGTTGTCTAAAGATATTTGCCTACCAACACATGTTAGAGCATTGACTTTTATGGTGAGACAGGTGCATGAAGAAAGTGATGGCACCGATAATGACGACCATGATAGTGCAATGGAGGATATCGTACATTATGCTACAGATATAAACAAAGATGATATCGTATCGATACAACAATCGGTTGCTGCCAACACAAATGTGGCATTTGAAGAGCCATTCCAGATGAAGTGGAAGAGGAGCAATGGATAAATGCAATAATTATGAGAAATAATGTAGAACGGGTGTATGGAAGAGCCGAGAATTTACATGGATATCGAAGTGTTTAAAGTCGGTGATCTATTTGAAACAAAGACTGACTTGATTAGAGAAATAACGAAGTGGAGCATCAAGCATAATGTTACATTCAAAACAATCAAGGTAAACAAGACATGCTATTTCATGATATATAGCCTAAATTCCGAGGCGAATCCGCATACCCAAGTGAGGCAGGTCGGAATTGTCTGTGGCAGATTCATGCAGCAGTGGGGAAAAGAACCAATGGGGGTCTAAGATATCAAATGTAGGTGCAAAACATACCTGCAATAATCCCATGCTAAATACAGATCGTAATAAAACCACATCAAGGTTCATCAGTAACATGATTATGTCAATGGTGAAGACAAATCTTGATTTGACACTGGCAGAAATCTAGGATGTTGTACACATCATATTAAGGATTAGAATTTCATATTACAAAGCATGGATGGCTAGATCAAAAACATGATCACAGATATTTAGTGATTGTGAGGAGTCATATCAGAGGCTCCCACAGTATTTAGAGGTCATTGCAGAAAGCAATCCTAGAACAGTTTACAAGATCACATACGCCATTATCAGGCCAAGAGTGGCACCGTTTGCAAGGGTGTTCTGGGCAGTTGGACCTTCGAAGGTTTTAAACGTTGTCAACCAGTCCTAAATATTGATGGCATGCATTTGTATAGGAAATATGTTGGTTGTTTACTTGTGGCTACAGGAGTTGATGCAAATTCTGGGATGTTTCCTTTAGCATTTACTCTTATGGATGTTGAGAACCAAGAAAATCAAAAGTGGTGTTTATATATTTATATATACCTAGTGCTCATCATCATTGAACAATTACCTTCATTTCTGATAGAATGAAAGATATTCCTAGATCACTGCAGGAGGGATGGCTAGCAAATAGACACCATATGTATTGTCTTCGACATATCATCGTAAATTTCAAGTCGAATGGATACCAAATAGAAACATTGGAAAGGAACTTCTGGTGTGCTGGTATTGCATCGGACTTGCTTACATATAATGTGTATCATGCAAAGATTAGAGAAAAGTCCATTGCAGATGAGTGGATTACTGTAGACTTGGATGGGAAGACAAGGATATGGGCTATGCATTAAAATGGTTCGAAACGCTATTGTATCATGACAACCACTTGTTCAGAGAGCTTCAATGTGGTTCTTAAAGGAGCTAGAATGCTACCGATTCAAGCATTGATCGCAAGAACTTTTTACATGTTAAATAAATATTTCTACCATTGTCGACTTGATGCACAAGGGTGGAGTGCAAATTTCACTTCAAAACAGAGGAGATTTTGGGGGCACGTGTGCAAGACGTACGGGTTTGCTACATTAGAAGATTTGCTGATTATGAATAGTAGGTAGTGGATAAGGAAGGCATCGCTTATACCGTGACAACACACTGCAAACATTGCAGCTATACATATACTATTCCTATGCTTTAGCATATGCCATGTGTCTATGTGATCGCCACAACGTCCAGACAAGAATATGTCGCAAAACATATCATTGTGGCCATTTTGTTTATCATGGTATAGTGAGAGAACACATTGCCCTTCATATAGACTGAAATTTCACCCCATACCCGATGAACGTTATTGGAAGGATTGGGATGGTCCAACGTTAAATCCCCCCGAGAAAAGAAGACCTCCAAGTCGACCTCGTTTGACTCGAATTCATGGGGCCATGGATATTCCTCGTGAGGACATTAGGCAGAATAGATGTAGCAATTGTCATCATCTCTTGCATTACAAATCAAGTTGCCGAAATCATCCTCACACTCAAGTGTACGTTCATTTTACAATTCGTGTATTTTATATTACTTGTGATATAACTTGTGATCTAATTTATTCCAATATTGTAGGACTTCATCTCATGGAGGAGGCAGTTCCCATGCCTGATGCAATGTTGAATTTTACCCTCCTTAGAATGAATATATATGGTGTCAAATGAAGAAGCCCGACGAAGCCAAAGTCACTCCATGCAATGTTGGATTTTTACCATCATTGCAAAGAAGATCAATTTTGAGATTTTGATGTACTTTATAGTAGATTTAGATGTGAGTTTAAATATTAAAATTATATAGTATATGATGTGATGTACTCTATAGGTAATGTATTTATGATGAATTCAATTTTATCAATACGATGTATGTGATATATTTGATATATTTGAGATATTTGATATATGGAGATTTTATATATTATGAAGATGATGGAGTTTTTGATATACTTGACATGTGATACATGGTGTGTGATATGTATGATACATGGTGGGGGGGTGGGGGGGTGGGGGGTGGGGGGGTGTGTGTGTGTGTGATATGTGATATGTGATATGTGATAAGTGTGATATATGGTGTGTGATATGTGATATATGTGATATGTATGATACATGGTGTGATATGTGATATGTATGATACATGGTGTGATATGTGATATGTATGATACATGGTGTGTGATATGCGATATATGTGATATGTGTGAAATACTAAGAGTTACGAAAGCACATTGGAAAGATTCGTAAAGACTTATGAATGATCCAAGCAAAAAGAAGATGGCAAAAACTTCAAACCATACCCATAACATATGGATCATCTACTATTGATGCTTCAATAGTCGATTAACTAGACTGCATGAAAATATAGAGTTTCCTAATTGACTAGTACTTTATCACTAGTCGACTAATTAGCCGCACTTGGCAAACATGTGGCCAATTTGAACTTAGTTTTTGCATGGGTTTATAAGCTCAAACAGACCACACTTGGCAAAAACGGCCAATTTGAAATTAGTTTCAAATTGGCCACACTTGGCAAGTGCGGCCAGTTTGAACTTAGTTGAAAGCGGCTCACAGATGTTGCTGATGCTGAGTCTGTTAGGGGAGGGGGTGTGGGGGTGCAGCTGATATCATCTCGTGATGATGATGATGATGAATCATGGTAGGGGTGGGGGATGTATCATAGACAATTTATGAGGAAAATATCAAAATTAAAAAATTAACAAAATCGACAAAAAAATAAATATCTCACATAACTTACCTATATATCACATATCTCACATATATCACTCATATCGCATATCACACTTATCACATATATAATCACATACATCACATCCTTTGAATCCATACATCACAATCATCACATCAGTCACATATAATCACAATCATCACATCGAAAATATAAATCCATTTAAAAACATTCAATTTACATTCTCACATGTATCATATATATCCAACACATATAACACATATCACATGTAACACATATATCACACACATATCACACGTATCACACATGACACACATATCATGCACACATAACAAACATATAAAATTCGAAAATATTCACTTTCCATTCATCACAGCCCTTTGAAAGGATAAAAAGAAATCCATTTACATATATAATCTCATTATATTTTTGACACATTGCTAATTTAGTAATAATCGTGGGTGATTACAACAACTATCATTGAAAAAATAATTATAGCACGGTTGATCGTGAACAACGAGTGTATGTTTGCAACATGCTTGTTGTGTTGTTGTGACCCCTTCCATTTTGTGGTTGTGTATGCTGATGCTGCTATCTGCATGCGTCATCCCATTCTGTCTTATGCTGCTGCGATGGACCGACATCATCAAAGTCACTATACTACGTCTGAGACGGGCCACCATCATCCCCTTTAGTCTGCTGCTGCTGCGAAGGTCTGTCGACATCCCTCATACGAAATCACTGAATATGACCCGTGTCTGCACCTTCTGGACGATGTCGTATATGCCGCAATACTTCATCGACCTTACTCTGAATTAATTTGTAGAACACTAGGACTTGTTCTTCTAATCCATGTGCCACCATATAATGTATGTCAAGTAATGCGTCAGTCTGTAAAAAATTGATAAAGAAGCATTTAAATTGCAAGAATCATAAGCTATAAACAAAAAATTTGAGCATGAAGATGCTATTTACCAGTTGGCGCTCGACGGGACCACGTGGCATGTACGAGAATGATGGCTCTTGCCTAGTATATATCCACCGCCTGGTGATCCTCCAATACCATTGCATATAATCATTTAACGCTATGACACCCCTACCTCAACAACATGGTCATCTCTGTTCATCCACTCTGTGAGAGGCTTTACGATGGAAGCAGCCCATTGTTAAGGTGTCTTACCGGTATTCAACGGTATGACTGGGACCGCAATTGGAATGTGCTGAGCTAAACCAAATTGCCTCATAACATGATCTAGTACATGCATCTCCACGTCTTCCCAGCAGAATAAATGTACTTGTGCATGCCAGATCCTGTGAGTTGCTAAACATAAAGGATGAAGATTCTCGAATCGCTCATTATATGGCTCCCAGATAACCTAATAGGCATGAATGATAGAAATAAATCATTAACCTACGTTATATACATATACATATACGTAGATAAATCTTCAAATGTAAACATTTCGCATGGTGCATAAAGGTTTTTAATTTTTTTGAAAAAAATTTCAAATTTTTTTCCACCTTCACTTCATGTTGTTATACACCCCTAAAAATAATGGTTGAAAAATAATGTGATTTGACCTTCGATCAAGGCATTACAAACATTTCTATTGTTCTAAAACCATTAAATTTTGTATTGGGTGGATCGGTACTCAAATCCGCCTAGGATTCACCCATTAATTTTCACGTGACATATAATTGTATGGATTAAACATCAAAAAGAAATTCAAAAAAATTAAAAAAGTTTTTGCACGGTGTGAAACCCTATGCGAACCCCTCTTTTTTGCACCTGAAACTACTATATATATGTGTGTGTGAAAAATGTGCATGCACACATGCGCATGTAAGTTACATGTGCATGTGCACATCCCCCCCCCAAACATTTTTTGGAATTTTTTATTACTTGTTCACCTCATGGATGATCAACATACCAAAAATCAAGTGAATCCAATGCTTTTTGAGCACACATCCATCTTTTGCAACTTCGACGGTTTTTAGCAAGTTTTCAGACCGTTAAAGTTGCAAGGGGTAGATAAGTGCTCAAAAAGTATTATAATCACTTCATTTTTGGTATGTTGATTGGTGAGTGTTTATTGTATATAGTTTTTCCCTTTTTTTCATGCATGTTTTCCATTATTTATTTCACCGCCTTCCCCCGTTTCCCCCATTTTTGTTCCCTTTTTCGTTTTTATGGTCCATTATATGATTTGTAGGAAATACATGCTGATAGGGACCATATGGCCTGAATTTAGCACGAAGGGGCAAAAGAAGCAGAGACGGGAGATTAAACTATGCAAAGGGGGATGATCTGTGAAGGACTGTGATCCAAACGGCCGCATCAATTCGACGCGGCCGCGTGTGTCACATCACCCAAAGAAGCAGAGCACAATTCCACACGGCTGTGCGGACATGCACCACACAGGGCTGTGCCAACAAGCCCCCCATTTCCACCTGGTCGCATAAAGGATCTCCAAATGGACGTGTCGCTAAGGGGTTGATTCGAAGATATACAATCGACACAGCCCGCGTGACAACAGACGACACGACCGCGTAATCCAAATGAACTAAAGACCAAACGGTCGCTCCACGCAACCGTTTAGATGCTGACACGGGTGCGAAGTCAGATTCGACGTGGCTATGTCCCTAGCGATGTGACATGTCGTTGTAACTCCATCGCCTCCATTTTACGCAAGTAAACGACAGCGTCGTTTTCGCCGCGGTCAAATCGATTAAGATTTCTGAAGTGCATGGGCGCCGATTTGGGAGTAGTTGGGGGGCTTTTTGGTCTTTTGAGCGAATATAGATATGCTCTTCTTTCTCCTTGAGCGAACCCATCTTGTTTGCTGCTGTTTTTCTGGGTTTTTGAAGCTTTGTAAGGAAATTTTGACTCTTTTATTCGCCATTTTAATTTGTTTTAGTTGGCTTCTTTCTTGTAATAGCTTAGATTCCTTAAAAGAAGTTTTCTCTTTTATTATTGCCAATGTGTATTTTCATTTCTTGTGTTTATTCCTTGAATTCATGGCTTTCATTGTTTACCCAATGCTAGAAATCACCTCAATTGCAATGTGTAATGAGTAGTTTTTATTTAGGGCAATGGGTTGAACCCTATTGGATTAGGGCCATGGATTGGATGAACTTTTGATTAATTGATGGGTTAATTGAGGAGTTGGGTTATATTGGGATGCCAATTATCGTCGTAGATTCGACCCCCTTCCTTTGGGCAATCGGATTGGCCACCGACGAGAGTCGGAACCAATCCGGGGTTCGATCCCTACGAAGATCCATACTAACTGTGTGACTGGTGAGAGTCGTGCACCGATTAGAGCCCTCCAAATATAGGTCCAATCCTTGAACGCCATTGTAGTTGGGAGGAAGATTGGGGACATTCGGCGAGTGTAATGCGCCTGACTTATACCGATGATCAGCGAGAGTCAACATCAGTATAGGTTAGGATAGGCCTATCATTGCATCGCGAGAGCAGGGGGTAGGAGATAACCTAAGGAAATACCCTATCATGTACCACGAGAGTATAGGTAGGTGAATGTCCTTAGGTTATACGACCTCTTCTGAGTCCCAATGAACCCAACAATCAGTCATCTACTAATCCAACCCTAGCCCTAGTTCAATGATGGGGATACTCTGAGCCCTAGAGCTTTTATCCCTTGATTCCAAACGTTTATTCTCTGTTCGATCATCAATCCGATTGTGTAGCTTTCAAACTAGGACCCAAAAATCGGTACTCAATGAACGCCTCCTGTGTTCGACCCATAATGCTACACACGACACCATGCGCTGCGGTATAAATTTTATCAGCGTTCGCATCAGTGGACAAGCTTTTTGGTGCCATTGCCGGGAGGCACGGTTTGATATCTATTTTAGTCTTTGTTGATAGACTGCGTTTTATTTTTATTTTTGTTCATATTTATCATTGTAATTGATTCTTTATGCTCTTAACGTTTTTCTTTAGTTTAGCTCCCTTGTATGTCCAAGAGATCTCAAGGCATTGCGAACTTGTGTCTGCTAGATCCTGAGATTTCGGCCACTGCAAGAAGGCTTAACACCGAAATAATGAGGAGATTATCTCTTGAATCAATGGCGGTGATCGAAAATCCAGAAAATGGTCCTCCACCACCGCCACCTCCGTCTTCCAGATCGCTCTTAGAATTCTCCATGCCCTTTAATGGGTCCACTTCTAGCATCCGGAATCCACTGGTGGAGCCTAATAACTTCGAGTTGAAGCCATCTCTCATCGACTTCGTGCAACGAAATCAGTTCGGATGATCTCCTATGGAAAACCTGAACGACCATCTCAACAATTTCTTGGAGAAGATGGATGCTTTGAAGATGAATGGCATCACGAATGACGACATTAGGTTAAGACTATTTCCCTTTTCTCTTATGGACAAGGCAAAGGATTGGCTTAGAAGCCATAGTCCTAACACCTTCACAACTTGGTATGTTCTATCCATTGTGTTTCTAACTAAATATTTTCCTCCAGGGAAAACAGCGAAGATGCGCAAAGAGATCACCAATTTCAATCAGCTGGACCGGGAATCCCTATACAAGGCTTGGGAGCGATTCAATGACTTACAATACAATTGTCCACACCATGGTGTGCCCGATTGGCTACTCATCCAAGCGTTCTATAACGGATTGACCTGGGAAGTGAGAATGTCGATTGATGCGGCCGCTAATGGTGAGATCATGAGTAAGACTCCAGATGAAGCGAAGAAGTTATTGGAGGATATGGCTGCCAACAACGACTCATGGAGTAACAAGAGGAGCGCCTCCAGAAGGGGAGGTAAGCATGACCTTGATGAGGTATCCCTACTCTCAGCTAAATTTGATGCTTTATCCAAGCAAATTTCTTTATTTGGACTAGGTGCTACTAACTCGCCCAACACGGCGCTTTGTGAGGCATGTGTGTGCAGGGACACCAAGGCAATGAATTTTCTACAGCTTTGGTAGCACCTCTGGGCATGAGCATCGAGCAAGCTAACGCTTTATATGGGAACAACCTGAGGCCGTCGAACAACCCATACTCCTCCACATTCAATCAAAGGTGGAAGAATCACCCTAATTTCTCCTATCGGACCCCGGGTTTGCAAGTTCCACCACCATACCCTCAGCAACCCCAAGATTTTCAGGGTCCACCTCCTCAAGTGCAATTTCAAAACTTCAACCAGAGGCCTCCTACGAACATGCCCCTACTCAGAAGTCTAGCTTGGAGATGCTGATTAAGAGTACATTCGGAATCAAGGGCAAAGGAATGAATACTTTCAAAACTCAATTCAGCAGCTCATGACTACGACGCAGCAACTTGCGTCTACCACACAACAGCTGGCGTCGGGGAAAAAGTCTATGTAGACTACATGGTGCAGATGGCGCAACAGCTTTCCTAACTATCGAAGACACAAGGTAAATTTCCAGGACAAAGTGAAGAGAACCACCGAGGGCATGTGAATGCGATTACATTGAGAAGCGGGAAGCAATTTGAGGGCCCCGCCATGCCTATTGTGGAAAAGGAAGCTAGAGTTGAAGAAGAAGCTCATGTGGAGCTTGAGTCTGGATTGGAGAAGGAAGCCAAGCGTGAGGTAGAACCTCCATCATCTGATCCGTCAATGGAGAAACCAATTGAGAAGGAACAAGGAGAGACATTTGAAGATCCTCCCGAGACATATGTGCCAAGAGTCCCTTTCTCGTCAAGATTGGCGAAAGCCAAGTTAGACGAGAAGTACAAAAAAATTTCGAGCTCCTCAAGCAACTGAATATCTCTATTCCCTTCCTCGATGAAATATCAGAGATCCCCACCTACACCAAGTTTTTGAAGGAAATAATTACGAAGGGCAGTGGGCAGGAGAAAATTGTACTCTCTGCACAGTGCAGTGCCATCATTCAGAGGAAGATGGTAGAGAAGCTTGAAGACCCAGGGAGCTTTTCCATTCTGTGTGTGATTGGAGATCTCGAGATCAAGAGCACACTCTGCGACCTAGGAGCGAGCGTCAGTTTGATGCCCATCAGGGATATGTGAGAAACTGAAGTTGGGAGAACTTCAACCAACCAACATGTCGCTCTAGTTGGCTGACCGTTCAGTTAAATACCCTCTTGGAGTAATTGAGGATATGCCAGTCAGTTAAGTACCCTCTTGGAGTAATTGAGGATGTGCCGGTGTGAATAGTAAAAATATTGGTCCCGTGTGACTTCGTCATAATGGACATGCCCGAGGACATGCGCATCCCGATCATTCTTGGCCGACCCTTCTTGGTCACAACTGGAGTTCTCATAGACGTGAAGGGAGGAAAGCTCTCCATCAACGTGGGACGAGAGAAGGTCGAATTCGACCTCAAGAAATCAATGAAGAACTTCATGGTGGACGACCACGTGAACTATGTCGACTCCTGGAATTGCCATCAATGAGACCACGTTGGAGGGAACATTTCTAATCAATGATAAAGAGCCCCCGGATGACAAGCTGAGAAAGGAGGAAAAATTCGAGGAAAACACGACGGATGAGGACTCCAAGGAAGCTTCTAGGGAAGATTCAGGGAGAAGCCACCAAGATCGCATCAACAAGACCCCAAGGAGCTGAGGAACATTGAGGAGAGCAAGCTGAATCTGATTATGGAGAAGAAATGAGGAGATGAGGACATTCTGGACTTCTCCAACCTTAAGCCGCCATGATCACATCAAAATAGGGGATCCAGCTCACGACTCAAAACGACTTCTTGGGAGGTAACCCAAGGGTTTCTAACTTCGTTTTTATATTTTGATTTTGATTTTAATTTTAGTTTAGCTTAGATTAGATTTTCATTTTGAATAAGCCCTCCAAACCCAAGAATTTTTGTAATGGTCTGGTTTCAGCGTACACGAATTTCCGTATTCACGATAGTAACAAACGAGTTCAAGATGAGTAAATGAATTTTTTTCCTAATTTTTTCATCACTCAAACCTTAAATTTGACTGTATATTCATGATCCTCGTAATGATACGAACCCGTGGCTATTTTTTCGTAATTTTTCGGAGTCGTTTGTATAAAGAAAATGATATTTAAATATGATCATTACTAATTACCTTAACCTATTTACTAATTACATTAACCTGGTTAGCTACTAACCAACCCAAACCAGAACTTAAACATGGGTGGACGCGTCTGAAGTTTTCTAAACTTAGTCAAAAAGCCTAACCACCGTCATTAATGCACTAATAGTGCATTCATGCATCCTATTGGCTATGAATAAACATCAATCCCACTTAATAACACAATTAAACATATTTTTTAAAAAATAAAACACTCATTATCCCTCTCTCCATCAGCCTGTTTCACGTCGTCCCCTCTCCCCGCTCACCCTCTTCCCTCCTCTCCTCACCGTAGCACCACTCGCCACCGAACCCAATGCCTCCTCCGCATACACCGTCCTCTGCCTCCTTCCAACGAAGCAGCTTCTTCCTGTCGACGCAAACACCCCCCAGCTGCACTCACTTCCCCTTTCCCCCGCTTCCATTCCCACGCCGTTGCCGCCACCGTGAACTCCCGCCTCCTCCGCCAAGCTTCGTCGCCGCACTCTGTTATGTCCCCGCCCCCAGCACCGCCCTAACGACCTTCGTGTCTCACCGATGAGCTGTCGAACCACCACACAACCCCCCGAGCACCCACCGCTCGCTGCTCCCTCGACTAGCCTCGCCGCTATTTCCCGCTGCCGTCGAACCCAGCAACTTCGCCGTCGCCGCCACCTTGAAACGCGAACATGCAGTCTCCTCAGCCCCCGACGCAGCTCCCCTACCAAGCCCGAGCCCTGCAACACCTCCTCACGTTGTTGCTCCTTCCCCGAACATGCCACCAGCTCCTCCACTGCTAACGCCGCCGCCGGCCCCGCCTTTGCTGCACACGCCGCCGACCGGTGCCCCCGCCACCACTGCACGATGATGCTCTGACGAACAACTCAGACCCCCCAGCGCCAGCGCATGCAAAGGAAAAGAAGGTTAGATAGTTATAAATTTTTTAATACGAAAATACGTATAACCGTATATATATACGCGTATTTGTGTTTATATAATATGGGTTTTTAATGTAAAATTCATAATAAATCCTATAGGCCTCGGAAAAATACAAGGCCAGGTCCAGAAAATCGAGCGTGACATTTCGAACACATTGGCACTGATTTCATCTCGATCAGACGAGTAGATTTTTCATAGTAAATTTTTATGCTAAAATCTAATTACAGTATTTTCACTTAATAATTCATATCTTAAATTTTTCACGTAAACTGATAAATGGAAAAATTATATGTTGTAGTATTCAACGAGACACTCGTTTTGGTAGCTTACTTGAAACATTTTGATACGTATTTCATTCAAAAGAAATTATTGAATGATTAAAATAACTATTTAAAATTAGTTTTTAAATTCATTTTGAGCTTTTAAAATTATTAAAAATACTAGAAGTTTCAGAAAAATATTCCCTTCTTAGGGAAAAGTATATTTTGTAAGGATCGCCTTATCATTGCAATACTAACAACAACACACTAGAGGGGGTGAATAGTGTAATGGCAATAAATTGTCCAATTAAAATTAAACTCGCAAATGCGGAATAATAAATACAAGAGAAATTAATCGACACAATCAATCCAAACGCAAACACAAGAATATACCCTGGTTCCCCAAACTTGGGTACGTCCAGCCGCACCAATATTCACTATAATTCCCACAAAGAGAAATGAATACAAATCTCACAAAGAGATACCTCACCAAGAGGATTTTTCCATACACAAGGACCCAACCAACCCTACACAAGGGTCAAACTCCCACCTAGAGAATTACTAACTCCCACTCAGCGAATTAGGGTTAGCCCTACACTAGGACACCAAACTCCTACAAAGAGAGTTACTCCCACAAAGAGAGTTATTCCCACTAAGAGAATATCATGTTTCCACTAAGAGAAATTCTCCCACAAAGAGAGAGACTAATTCCTACAAAGAGAATTAGTGTTACAAGAAAACACCAAGTAAAACAAATACTCTTACCTATGCCTTGAGATGTACTTACTCATAAATGAATGCAAGGCATGGAAGAGGATCTCCAAGTGTTGAGATTTGCTGGAAAGCACTTGGATGATTTCCCTTGAGCTTGACTTCAATGCATGAAGGAGAGAATGAGCTCTAAGAGGGAAATGAGAGAGTTTGAGAGTGGCTTAATCAATCTCTAATGATTTGCAATGGCATCAAGAAGTTCCTATGAACACAGCCCTTTCATATATATAGGAACCCTATACCAACTCTCAAAACCCAAGGCAACAGCCAAAAACAAAAAGCTGCAACAGCTAGTTTCTGGGCAGAAACGTCACTGACAGTCGACTAATGAACAAATGACAGTCGACTGTCCAACGGCTAGAAAATATCCAACGGCTATAATCTGAGCCTCGAAAGTCGACTGATGAAGTCTATACAGTCGACTGTGAACAGGACAGGTGCATGTAAAACCTTCAGTAGGCGACTGTTGTAGGGGATGTAATAAAACAGAGAGTTGCACTCTTTCTCCCAATAAGCATACAAGCGACTGATGGCAAGAATACAGTCGACTGTAAAATAGACATGAGACTGTAAATCCTTCATCAGTCGGCTGCTACAGGAGATGGAGAAAACAGAGAGAAGCAGATTTTGCACTTACGCTTCTCAGACGACTGTTGACCATTCCACAGGCGACTGTAAATATACAGGCGACTGTAAATTGATCATCAGTCGACTGATGCGAAAAGCTCAAGTAGAGTCAATAAAAATGTTGACTTGAGCAGTGCATCACAATCGACTGTAGAAGGCTCGACAGGCGACTGGAATCACCCAGTCGACTGTGAATCCTTCAGCAGGCGACTGTTGGAGAACCAGAGACTCCAAATGGGTCTTTGGTCATGATGAGCCTATTGGGTTGGAGTCTATGATAATCCTAAGGCTCACTAAGATGGTTAAATGCATATGCATGACTGAGTAGACCATATATCAAGGCATTACATTAGCCTAGACTCAAATGAGAAAGAAAGCAATAAAGGAAATATTACATGGATTACAATGCTTTCCTTAGAGTCTATGTCTTCAATATTGATGCCTTGATGCTCTCCATCATCTCCAAGCTGTGGCACCCCTTGAGTCCAAGCTTTGGCCCTTTTCCATTTGATGTCCATCCTTACACCAAGTGTTTAGTCTCCAAAAATGATATTCTTGAAATGTAACTAAGAGACTAAAACAAGAGAGTCATTAGCAACAACATAATGTTGTGATCATCATCAAAATAACATTGGTATGAAACACCAATACTCAACATATTTCTCATATCTAGCCTATCTAAAATTTTCGGACGCTTTTTGATACCTTTTCAAGCTATTATAAAATAAAAACGGTCGAGATAAATAGATAAAAAATGATGTGGCTTATAACCGATGAATTCTTGTGATTTCAGGTACTGATTCCCATGCACCAGTACCCTTGGAAGATCTAGCTCAAGTCCATGCTCACTACAACACTCGAAACCAATAAGTCACAACGAATTCTAAATTTAGAAAACTAGATAGTGTACGAGCATGAAATTAGGACATATATCGCCTCAGAATGGCTATTGACTTGAACCAAAAAATAGAGACCTAGTTTAATAAGAAACTCAAATTTCAGGACGAATATTCACTTAAACCAATAATTTTTGTATTCCATGTTTTGTTGGACTTATCTTTATCCTCAAATTTCTTAGCATCCGCATTACGTTTCCTTCTGGTTTTAAGAAAGTCAATTAGTGGTCTTAGTTTAACTATCTTAGTGGTAGAGATCTAAATAAATATGGAACTTTAAATAAACATGGACCACTCTACTTTTGTTAACATAATCGATAGAACAATTGGCGTTCTTAACATTGGTACCACCCGGTGTCTAGGATCGTTTGTGCCAAAGTTTGGATCACCCTGCTTGCGGGGATAGTGACCTGCTTGCGGGGATAGTGACCTGTTTGACAAAACCTGACTGGCCGTGTATGCATGGATCAATGTTAGAATTCCAATCAGTTTGCAACCACTGATTATAAATACATTCAAGTGAGTTTCTCCAACCTTCCATCTTACGTAGACTCGTATTTTCCTATGAACATTATTTTGTCTCGTTCACCCTTGCCCTTCTTACTTGTCACATAAAACTATTCATGGAATTTCGTGTAAAGTTCTTTTGAAAGCTGTATTGGAATCTCATGTTAGAACATCGAATTGGTTACTAAACTAGAACAGAAATGCAAATCTTGAACACTTGACACTGCAGGGTTTTTGGGGTAACTCATAGTTTGAGAGATTGTGGGAGTGACTGGAGTTCATCTACCTGCTGCCTGAGTCAGCAAACATAGATGCATGTGTCGGCAAAACCTTACATGCTACCTGCGTCGGCAAATACCTCATCCTACCCGTGTTAGTTCCGTCTAGGTAATGCGCACCCAGGCAAGAGATGAACTCGATGGTTGCATATCATACTCTCTGGCTTGAGTTATGTAGTTTTTAGTTTGTTCACTAGTTGCAGTACCACAATACAGTTCATTGTCTTCTTTCAGTTCTGCTTACCTTTACTACTCTGTTATGTACGCCTTGTCACAGTTGTTGCTCAGTACTTTACTTTTCGCTCTGGTTTGCTTGTCCGTAGTTACTTTTTATCACCTAATTTAGTCATACTTGTGCACTGCTTCTTTTCTATGTTTAGAATCATTGTGACTACCATGGCACCGACAGACGACATACAGATCGAAGAAGAGGCCCCTGAGTTTGAGGAGCCAGAGTTTGCCCCAAAGACTGCTGATTTCTAAAGATAGTTGAGTTGGTGTGCGTATTGTATTTCCTTTCTGTATTTCCTTTCTGTACTTCCTTTTATGTATTCAGTGTGAGAGTGTTGTTGTGTGTTGTATTTCAATTATGGACTGTAATAATGTATGCTGGTTTGAGTATTGATACATCTCTATATTGTGGCTATATTGTTTTCACTAGTGATCTGCAGACCTGCAATGTAATCAAATAAGTAATGGCCCACTGAGAGTGGGTCGTTACAATTTGACTAAGTGCTTTAATGTAGGAGGACGAAGAAGGAAGCTGGTAAAAGCATTCTGAACGGTCGCGTGGTGCCAATCCATGCGGCCGCATAGAGGACAGCAAAAGAAGAGTAGGAGGAGTGCAGAATTGGTAAACAACGTGATCGCGTGGAGAAAACACACACGGCCACGTCGAAGGGGTAATTCTTTGGGCTTAAAACTTCCAATTCCACACGGTTGCATCGCCAAATCGATGCGGCTGCGTACCTTTCTATTAATTTAGCCTAACTTCTAACTTCTATAGAATCCACGCGGCCCGTTTCGAATCATTCGAACGACTGCGTCGATCCTCATTTTCAAGCCAAACTACGCGGTCGTTTAAACCAATTCGAAACAGGCCGCGTAATTCTCTGTTTTCGGCTCAAAATCCATTCTTTTTCAGGGTCTATGTGGCCATTTCGAATCATTCGAAACGACCACATCGATGCCCATTTTAAAGCCAAAATACGCGATCGTGTGAACTAAAATGACGCGACCGCGTCGAATCCAAAATTTTAAGCCTCATTTTCCATCAATTCGATGCAGCCGTTTAATCTACATGACGTGACTGTGTAACTCGCTGTTTTTTCATGCCATTTCCCCCACACTTTGCAAGAATGATGCGGTCGTTTGGTCAAAATCGACGCGGCCGCATCGTCTGCCTATATATATACCCAACCCTCTAAACGGTCGTTCTGTGTGATATTTCTTCGAACGGTTCGACTTCTCCCATTTCTCCTAGACTCGAGCTCCCTCCAACCACTCTCAAATCCTTTCCCCTCCTCCCCAAAATCTCTCCCAACCCCTCCTCTCCATCAATCCTCTCATCCGCCCCCATCTCCCACCGAATCGATCGTTGCAAGGAAGCACTAGCGGCTCGTTTGCGAGGGTTTTGTAGCTCAAATTCGACATGCGCAGCGTAACCACAATTGCTTGCTTCGAAACAGCTCGGGGGACCTCTCTCTAAGCATTGAGGATATCGATTTCAGCAATGAGCTTCAGCGTTTGGTAACTTCTTTCCATAGCTCATTTCATTTTCGCATTTTTCGCTGAAATCGTCCAAAATTTGCTTGAGTGTGCACACATTTCACTCCACATACTTTGCATCACTCACTTCTTCACACATTGCCTCCCAGAGAGTGCAAGGTGAAGTCCACCACTACTGGCCCCACCCAGGGCAAGGGCAAGTGTCGTACAACCCAAAGTTTTCAAGCTGATATTGCCAAAGCCTAAGCTGCCGTTGAGAGGGGAAATGCACCTCTTCCTCTCTATCTGATTGATACATTAGGAATTGACTTTTTTGACGAGAGTCAATGAACCAAATTCATATCTCTTAGCTCCAGACATATAGTGCCTACAAAATTTCCGAGCATCACCGCTCTTTCCGCACTAGGTCTCTTAGATGTTGTCAGCACCCTCCTCTGGAACATCGGATTGGAGGAGTTCCTAGAATGTGAGGCTATGACATATAAAAGGCTCACATTGGAATTCTTGTCCACTTTCAAAAACTATCCTCATGGGGTTGTTTTCCGTATTATGAACAAGGAATATGGCATGACCAAGGATCCCATAAACCCCCTCTTTAAGTGGCCTAGAGCACTTGAGCCCGAGGCACGCCACCACAACTACCCCTACCATCCTGAATACGAAACAGACAACTTTTGGCTTAGGATTACTAGACTTACACCCTTCCACAAGACACGAGCAAAGGCCTCCTGCATCATCCACCTTGGCCTCCGTATCGTACATCCCATCATTGCGAACACCATATTCTATCGATACGAGACTGGCCAGGTCTCTCAGGACGAGCTCTTTTTCTTGTGGTGTGCCACACAGACTCGTGTCCTCCATAAGGGCACCACCACTGTCCCACATTACAACCTTCACATCGGATCCTGGCTGCACTATAGATTCCTCCACACCCTCGCTAGCCCTAGCTCTTATATCTGCCGCAGAGGGTTCATTACGATCATCGCCCAACTTCCTCCCATTAACTTCAAGATCTCGAACTCTATGAATCCCGTCCCAGGCCCCACTTCTCTCGATCTCTTAGTGCTTACAAACATGCATATGATCAAAGCTTTTGAGCGAGAGAGATATTTTTGGCTTTACGGGCCCGCTTCCACCCCCACAATTGGCTCCCTAATCTGACACTCTTTGTGTTGGATCTAGATCCTAGCCTAGAGGGGGCGAATAGGCTTATAAAAATATTCTCGCGTAACCCACGAGAAATCACGCGCAGTTAAAATCACAAGCAGAGTAGTTAAGAGACAATCACAGAGTACGCACAGATTTACCCTGGTTCGGTCGTATTAACGACCTACGTCTAGCCCCAAGCAAATACTAGCATTAATATGTTCCTTCTATACATCTGCAATGGTGTCCTAGCTCCAACTCCCCACCTAGATTGTACCACACTCAACAAAGTGCAGAACTCTATCAACCTAGTAAATGCGTATCTTGACTGCACCAACATGTCAAGACCCTCTTGTTTAGCCCCAACCAGACAAGTCCCAAAATAGAACAAATATTGGTAAAGCTTTCCCTACAGAGAACGTTACACTAATACACGAATATAAAGAGTAAAGAGTTTAGAAATGCTCAGTTCGTGTCCGTGTAGTCGTCTCTGTCAGTCAGCACGTCGTCAGCTCCAATCTGACACAAACGGTGTCTCAATCTGAATCCTGGATGTCAATCTGTCTCAAATAGCACACTGGTCTGTGCACAAAGTAATTCCAGTTCAAAGCTTATTTACCCTCGGTCTGTGTGAATTCCCTTAACTTCTTTTTCACGTCAGCAGAGCCTCTCTCTTCATTTGTTCGCATGGGATATTGTCCATGTCAGCTCGGCGTCGATCTCGAATTAATTTAGGGCATGCAACGAAAAGTGTCAGCTTGGGTTTCGCTCAATTCGTCCTTCATATGGGTGTCTTCGTCAGTTATTAGGGCAAACAGCGGAACTCTTCACGGTGACGACGGCTTATTCTCTCCGACGCAACATTACGGCATGCAGCAAAAAGGACGATGGCTGTGATGTCTTCACGTGGGCTATGTTGATACGGCAGCGGCTGCTCCGACTTGCCTCGACGATGGGCTTCGGTGCGAACGACGAGCAGCTCTCCTACTCTGACAGCTGCGACTTCGTCTTCTCCGTCTTCAGTGACAACAACGGGAGCATGGACTTCTCAGATGAGACTCGACGTCGATGACGAGGTGATCTTCTCCAAGCGACAGCGACGGCGAGTTGTCGATGGCTTCGCGGCAACGAAGACGGCAACTTCAAGACGGCAAACTTCGACGGCAAACAACTCGACTTCGACTACACGGACAGCAGCTTCGTCAGCAGGTTCGGCAACTTCGACTTATTCTCGTGAGGCGACCCAACTTCGACGAACTACGTGCTCTTGCGTGGATGCGGTGGAGATACGAAGCCTACGTCGAGAAAGAGTTCGAAGGTGGCAGGGGCCTCTTCTTGTTACGTGAGAGCTCTTGAGTTGTTGAAGCTCTTGGTGTGTGTCCTCTCTTGATGCATGAGTGATCGCTCCGGAATGTAACCCAAAAGTGTGACCGTGTAGTTTTACCGCAAGCGCACGGTGTAGCGGCGAGCGGGTTATCGAACACAGGGAGGACGAATGAAAGTGCTTGCTCCAATCAACCTGGCTATTAAGAACAGAAAAGAGAGAATTTGCATTTGGCGATCCTGTCACAATCGTCAGACAAAGTACGAAGATATCAAATCAAATAAAGAACGTCTAGAGAATGGGGAATCCCCGCTACTCACCGTGTTTCGTCAATGTGGTTCATTGGTATCAAAATTGCTAGAATAAAATTTTGGATGAACTAGTTGCAACTGAATGTAAAACCTAGCTCACGCTCTCGCGCTGTTACTGGTCTATAGCTATCCTAGATTCGGGTCCAATCTCTTGCAAACCCTAGCATAGGCAAGCTAGCATTAGGATCAACATCATCGTTCAATCGCGCCCTGAGCCCACTCTCGTGCAAACTCGGGCCACGACCTAGGTTGGGATAATTCCTACCCGTCCAATCTCTTGCAAACGGGTATCGGCACGGAATTGCAACCGGAAACCCTAGTATCGGTCCAATCTCTTGCAAACCGATACTACGAAAATTCGATTCCAACCCAATTCGGATTTCTAGGGTTTCCTATCGAGTTGGGATCCAATCTCTTGTAAATCCCAATCGGTATGAACTCCTAGCCATCCGTAGTAAATCGATCCCAATCTAACCCTAATAGCAATTCTAGCAATATTTCCACCAATTCATCACAAATCTGAAATTGGGCTCGTAGGGTTCATCCCCACGCCCCAAGACGTGTAGACTACTCACAATTCATAGCACAAATACAAAAATAATCAATGAAATTAACAAGAGAATTCATCACAATATTGAGATAAGCAATAAAAATAGTATTTTTAGAGGAGAGAGACACAAACCAATGGAGTTCTTCCAATAATCCAACAAAAATCAACTTTTGTCTCCTCTCCAATCACAAGAATAAAAGCTAAAAAGTTAATCTAAAAAGCTGCAAAAAGTAAAGAGAAAAGCTCTCTAACCTAGGGTAAAAACAGGGGTTAAATACCCCCCAAAATCGTCCAAAAAACTGTGACCAAAATGCCCCTGCGCAGCCTGAAATCCGCAATTTTCGCTACAGGCAGCGCGTCGCACTCGGACGAGTGACAAAAGTCGCTCGGCCGAGTGAGAAACCCTGTAAATTTCCAGTAAGTCTGGGTCTTCGGGGGTCTTCACTTCGGGAGTCGCTCGGCCGAGTGAGTTGTCGTCACTCGGCCGATGGCTTCTTAGTACTCGGGCGGTCGGCATTTGCCACTCGGCCGAGTGGGTCTTCTGAAGCTCAGGCAGACGAAAAACAGTAAGTTGGCAATTTTTGAATGGCTTCGTCTGAGTGCCACTCGGGCGGACGGGGTCTCGTCACTCGGCCGATGTGGCTTCCGTCGCTCGACCGAGTGCACACATAAAGCGTGTCCGATCAGGTCGGCCGAGCGGTGTCTCGCTGGTCGGCCGAGTGACTCCTTCACTCGGCCGAGTGAGACACCAAAAATGCCCAAACAGCTTGTTTTGGCCTCCTCGTCGCTCCTACGACGTTCTTTCTTCTTCCTCTCCTCTCCAATGGCAAAATACCCCTCGGGGAGGTTGTCGGTGACACTCTGGAGTAGGCGTATCTCGAGATCACTCCAAATCGCTCCAAATCACCTGAAATGCGACAAAAACAACAAATCGTGAAAAGCATCGCAATATCGTCGATATATCGTAAAAAACATGATTTGAGCGATCTAAATGGCATGCAAACATGCGGGAAAAAAAGTGTAAAATAAGGAGTGATCAAAATCCCCCAAGCTTACCTCTTACTCGTCATCGAGGAAGATAAGTAAAAGGCGAACCCGGTGGATTCGGAAAACGAAAACGGCGAAAAAACGAAAAAATGAAAAACGAAGAAAAATGAAAAAACGAAATAAAAACAAAGAAGAAAGAAAGAAGCGAAGAGGGAAGCTGCTAGATCATTTTCTCAGGACGTGGGTTTTGCTTACTCATATAGCATGCACCGAATGAAAAACACATGTCAAAGAATTTTATTTCGATATCATAGTATAATAGTGCAAATAGAAATAGAAAACCCACGAACAATGATATAATCATGAAAAATGGAATAATTTTAGAATTAACATTGTCTGAATCATTTAAAGTGGTATACAAATCGCAGATCACACACTTTTCAATTGAATGCTTTCTAAGAGGAGTATAAGAATATCACACCGTAGAATAGAAAGAATAGAAAAGCATGGATTTCATGGAATGAGTGTTAGGCATAGATTTCTGGACTTCGTAAAACTAAAAATAATCTCACCGAGTATAGAATATTACTTAGCCTAGGTTGTCGTGCAACGTCAAGTAGTCACTCTCTCACACATCATTGGATTCTCTCCCCCAAGCTTATATATAAGCGTGGTGGCACAAAAACTATATTTACATCCCCATTTTTATGAAGCTCCAAAAAAACAAAAGGAGGAAAAGAAAGAGAGAACATGAGATGGGATCTTTTATTGAGGTTCTTCCTCTTTTCTTTTTCTTTTTCTCTCTCTCTTTTTTTTTAACATTTATACACAATGATCCCAAATCAAAGAGAAATAAGGATATACAAGAATTTTTCTTTTTCTTTCTTTGGTTTGTGGAAATTTGGAGCTAGGAATTAATAGCGGGGGAAATGCCATATAATAGAATCGCTAAGGGGAGATTCACCAATGATTTTAAAATAGAGAAATGATGTTCAAGATTTGTGGAGAAAGAAATAAATACGTCTCTCAGTTCACTCTATAAGACGTGCACGACAACTTCAGTAGGGTAATCTAATCTACTCAGTTTCGATCACAAAAAAGCTAACTAATCCAGATTTATCATAGCTAACATCATTCAATCATCCTGAAGTGGAATGTACAAATCATTCATATAGAAGTGATATATGAAAAGAAAACGGTACTCCAGATATAAGCGTTCAATGCGTGAATCTTGGTGTGTTTTCTGCGATAGCATACATATGAATATTCAGACTCAGCTAATAATAAAATTTCATCCATTTTCATGTGGAAAAAGTGTGGGTTACTATCCCTAAATGCAAGGCAAATCACAGCATATGATATCAGAAATAAAATCTAAGACATGACAAATATAGCATGCATATAGAGAAAGCTAACTCCACGTCATCATCATCACAGAAAAGTCATCTCTAGCATGAGATGAAAAAGAAATAAAGATAAAGGGGAAAATAAAACTATTTACAATGCGGCACACAAAGAAAATAAGAAAAACGTGATGCATGGTAAAATAAAAGAAAAAATGATGAAAATAAGTGTAAAAGCGGAAAATGGCGTGAAAAAACTAAAAACAAAGGTGGTAAATCGAAAAAGAACGTGAGAACTCACTCCCCCAAGCTAAATGGCACAGTGTCCTCAATGTGCAAAGTGTGGCACACCGAGAGACAAGTAATGTGAGGGGTAAGTGAGGATGCATGCATGAGGAAAGATAAGAAAATAATGAAACGAAAAATATGATGCGGACATGATGCATGCAGATATAGGAGTGATACAGATATAAAGGTGTGACACCAAAAACTCTCCCTCTCTCCCAAAAAATATATATAAAGATATACGAAGAAAATGTGTACCCAAAAACAGTGAGGGGAGGGGGGGGTGGGCAAAAATGAATCAGGACCCAGCAGAGACGGGCAGCACAACGGCAAAAAGAATCGATGGCATCAAGGTGCCTAAGAAGGTGGGGCTGCGCCGTCTCTGTCCTGAGGCGGAGGTGGTGGTGGTGGTGGTGGGACAGGCTGCTGAGCGGGAGTGGGTGTGGGTGTGGAAGTGGAGGCAGGCTGGGTAAGGGTAGGAGTGGGGGTGGTGACCTGCTGGGTGGGTGGGGGTACGCGGGGGAGTCGCTCCAGGACCTGGGTAAGGCAGTAGTGAATATGCGGGAGCAGGTCGAAGCGGCCAGCCATCGCTGTAACGGTGGCGGACAGGGTCCTAAGGTCACCTCTGAGGCCACTCACCGCCCCCTAGAGAGCACGAATGCTCTGAAGTACAGTGTCGGGGGGAGGTGGTGCAGAGGGACGCACCGGTCTGGGCTGTGCAGGTCGGGGCTGGCGTACTCTGGTGGCGTAGGTGATGGGCTCAGCAGGTAGGTGTATGAAAGGTGCTGCGCTCGCAAGTGTGGGCCTGGCCTCAGTGTGAGGCTGGGGCACCGGCTGGTGAGAAGTGGAGGCAGCAGCAACGAAAGAAGAATACAAAAGTGGCAACGAGGCGGCCAGAGAGGTCGGTGGCACAGAAGTGTGGACAGATGCCACGACACTCTCAGAGAATACAGCAGCGGTGGAGACAGAGGTGGAGACCACGGTCTCCACGGCGGTGGCAAAAGAGGGCTCTCCACACTCAACTATAGTCGGCGGGCGCTTGGGTGGGGCAGCGGAAACAGGCTCGGCAGACAGAGGGCCAGTGCTGGTGGTGGCAGGCGTGGAAGCAGTGGAGGTGGGCTCAGCTAGGGTACTCCCGACACCGACAAAAGTGTGGACAGAGGTGTCGGGAGCAGCAGAAATATAAGGGATAGGCTGAGGGGCCACGGGGTCAACAGGGGCAGCAGGCTCAGCAGGTGCAAAAGGGTCTGCGGGGGCAGCGTGGGCCTGCTCGGCCTCCTCGGCATCGAGCACGTATGCGGCTGGGATCAGAACATCCATCGTAGGGAGCCAGTCCACCTGGGCCGGTGCAATCTGAGTCCGAGCTGGGCTCGGAAGAATCATGTAATCGGCACCGAAGGGGCCGTGCAGCCAGACCCAGTGTCGCTCACCGTGCGGACGCAGCATCTTCATCCGGGCCATAACATCAATGGACAGTGAAGTGGGGCCCGGTGCTCGTCGCAGGTCATCTGGAAAGTCCTCGCCGGTCATAAGGGTGAGCAAGGTGATCAGACTGCCGCAGCATATCGGTGAGCGAGCGCCCACCGATACGATGATGCGGTCCAAAAACCAAGCCGCGACATCAATCACGACGACGGGGACCAACTCATCGCCCTCCCTAGATAGAGCTCTGGGGCGTGTCATCGCGTAGAGCATATAGAGCTCCGGCGTGGACATCGTACCCGGCTCATATCTGGCCAAAAAGGTAGTCGTCATGAGGCGCTGAGCTATACGGAGGCAAGGGTGGACGATGGCCGAGGCCTTGGCCCTACTAGGTTCAAAGACAGCGTGAAGACCCGTAATCCGGGCCCAGAAGGCGCCGGCATCGAAGGAAGGTGGGGGGATATGGGTGGGGGCGTAACCACGGTCGGCCCCGGGGACATCGGGCCACGAGAAGAAAGCTCTCATCATACCGAGAGTGACCTGGCACTCTCGGTCCATGAACCGAAACGAGCATCCCTCGTCGGTCCGGGCGATCGAACTAAGAACCTCAAGTGTCGGACGGATAAACGTGTCCGCCGACACCTGGAAGAAATCTCGCCAGCCCACGTTGTCGTACAACGTGAGCATCCCCTCGAGTACCCCCAGGCGTCCTAGGTCTGCAAGGTGTGCGAACCTGGAGGGTACGATCGAGCGCTGGGAGATACGCTCGAAAGAGATGCGGTGTGCGTCGTTCCGGAACGTGATCCCCAGCGGCCCGATAAGTGGAGCCGGAGGTGGTGGCTGTGGAGCGGCAGGGAGTGGCTGTGCGGGGTGTATGGGCTGTGCGGGCTCTACAGGCTGTGCGGGGTGTGTGGGGCCTGCAGGCCGTGCTGGGTGAACGGGGTGTGGTGGAGAAGGCGGAGGAGAGTCCTCCACCTCGTGGGAGGGGCCGGCATCATCCGACCGCTTCCGCTTGGCGGAAGCTCTCCTCGACAGCGGCCGTGTCCGGGGCGGCATATGGGCCCCGAGCGCTCACCACGGCATGCGTAAAATAAAGGAAAGAATATACCATGACACGTCGCGAGTACAAAGCTATGGAAGCGTGCGAAGACGACGCCTCCACGTAGCCCAAATCAGTCCCTGGAAGCTCCCCTGGGCTCCCCTAAGCTCCCAAATATAACCTGCGCATGAAACAGAGATATCAGCGAGTAATATTCAAAACGTATGGGGCATTAGGGGTATAATAGATAGAAATTGAAATTAATTTGGGTTTGGGGTTCGTTAGATACATGGATCCTCGAAAAGTACAGAAAAGAGGAGAAAATAGGCTAAAAATGGGGTCACCTGAGTCGGCCGGAGCAGTGGCCGCCGGCGGCGACTCGGGCGAGGTGCGGCGGCGGCTCGAACGGCGAAGGGTGGCCGAGCGACGGCACGGCGCGAGGGATCGGGCGAGCGAGGGGGATTCGGGCGCTGGGAATGCGAAGGGTCGGGCTGTTGCGATTTGGTTCGTTTCAAAAAACGAGCCCGACCCTCGCCCCTATTTATAGTAAAAGTTACGACTCGGCCGAGTGACTGGGTCGCTCGGCCGAGTGAACTCAACGGAAAATTCCTCCCCGCTTACGCTTCGGCCGAGTGGCCTTGCCACCCTCGGCCGAGTGGAGTACGTCCATTCGGCCGAGTGGCTCAAGCTACTCGGCAAGACTCGCCCTAGGAGCGTATCAGTTTTACTCGGCCGAGTGAATATATATACTCGGCCGAGTAGCAGTTATACTGAAATCAGGAAAATAAACAGAGAGTTGGGTACAGCAGACTTCCCTCGTTCGTGAGCGGCTCGGCCGGACGAACTTGTGTGCTCGGCCGAGTGACTAGTATGCTCGGCCGAGTGAGCCTTGTTTTCTGCTGTTTGTCTTCGTTTGGGCTCTAAACTCTGTTTTTCTTCCTCCAGTCGATTTCATCTTCCTCCTAAGCATCGAGCGCCTTCCTGGGGCGCTCCTCGTCGCCTCGTTCATCCTCCTAATGATGTGTACCTCGTTCTCCTCTCCTGTCAGGAAAAATAGGACCCGTTATCACAAAATTTTTGGGAGAACGACTCAAAACACTAAAAATTTCTAAAACAAAAATAAAAAAAAGTGAAAATAAAGCAATAACCGTCGGGTTGCCTCCCGACAAGCGCTCGTTTAAGGTCGTGAGCTCGACCCCTTATGATTTTCAATTAATGCGTGATGTTTGGTGCATATGGGATGCACCCGTCAAACTTTCCGGGGGGAACGCTTGGATTCGGAAGTTGCGGCGGCGTGTTCTCCCTCGGTGGTCTCTCGTCTCGAATAGTGTTGGGGGGAGGCTCCCCCAAGCTAGCGTTTACTCCGGTCCTCGGCTTCACCGGTGACGCCGATTTCCGTATCGGCGGAGCTTTCTTCGGAGACTTTAATTTCGAGAGCTTGCAGAGCTCTCGAATCCTTGCGACATCAGCGTCGCCTTCGTCAATTTCAGCGGAGAAGTCGGGGGATTCATTTTTCTTCTCTTCTTGGTCCAAATCCGGGCCTTCTTCGAAATCTTCTTTGAATAGAGCGCCGATGGAATGGGGGATCGCCTCCTCAATTACCTCGTCAAGGAGGCATGAAAGATCATCCGGCCGCCCCTTAAGTAGATATATTCTATTGATTTCTCCCATTGGGACTCCCTCGGAATAATGCTTGAGCCTCTGACCATTTACCTTGAATGTGGCTCCGTCCTTGCTTTCCAACTCGAAGGCCCCTCCCGGTTGTATGTGCTTGATGGTGAAAGGTCCGGACCAACGTGACCTCAACTTACCGGGAAATAGTCGGAGCCGGGAATTATAGAGCAAGACCTTGTCTCCTACCTTGAAGTCTGTGACGGTTATGCGGGCATCGTGGAGAATCTTGGTCCTTTCTTTGTAAATTCTCGAGCTCTCGTAGGCGTCTCTTCTTATCTCATCAAGCTCGTTGATGTCCAAGAGTCGCCTCACCGCCGCACTTTTGTAATCATAATTAAAGGTCTTGATGGCCCAATATGCGCGGTGTTCCAACTCTACCGGCAAGTGGCAAGCTTTCCCATAAACAAGTCGGAACGGTGTGGTGCCGATGGGAGTGCGAAAGGCCGTGTGATATGCCCATAGAGCATCGTTTAGCTTCATTGACCAATCCTTTCTAGATCGATCCACAGTCTTCTCAAGAATTTGCTTGATCTCTCTATTTGAGACTTCCACTTGGCCGCTTGTCTGGGGGTGATATGCCATGCCAACTCTATGGTTTGCCCCGTACTTCTTTAGCATGGCTTCAAACTTGTTTTCTATGAAATGGCTCCCCCCGTCGCTTATCAAGGTACGAGGCACTCCGAAGCGTGGGAAGATATTCTGCTTGAAGAACTTAGAGACGACCCTTGCATCATTGGTAGGGGTGGCGATTGCTTCCACCCATTTGGAGACATAGTCAACGGCCAATAGGATATATTTGTTACCATTGCTCGACGGAAATGGTCCCATGAAGTCTACTCCCCAACAATCAAAAAGCTCAATTTCTTGGATGGGCCTCATTGGCATCTCATTGCGTTTGGAGATATTCCCGGTCCGCTGGCATCTATCGCACCCCTTTACAAATTCGTGGGTGTCTCTAAACATTGTTGGCCAGAAGAATCCGCTCTGCAAAATCTTAGCGGTTGTTTTAGAGGCGGCATGATGTCCTCCGCATGGTAGACCGTGGCAATGCAAAATGATAGATGTTGCCTCCCCTTTAGAAACACACCTCCGAATGACACTATCTTTGCATATCTTGAAGAGGTATGGATCTTCCCAAAAATAGCTACGGACCTCCTGCAGAAATCTCCTCTTTTGATGCGTGGGCATCCCATGCGGTTTAATTCCACAAGCCAAGTAGTTGACGAAGTCCGCGTACCAAGGTACTTCACCGGTCCTTATGGCATATAGCCTCGCATCCACGAATGTGTCGTCGATAGGCAAACTCTCATCCTCCTTGTCGCGAATGAGCCTAGATAAATGATCTGCCACGACATTGTCCGTACCTTTCTTGTCTCTGATCTCCAAGTCGAATTCTTGCAACAAGAGTATCCACCTAATCAACCGAGGTTTGGCCTCCTTCTTGTTTAAAAGATACTTCAACGCCGCATGGTCGGTGTGGACAATCACCTTGGAACCAAGGAGGTAGGAGCGAAACTTCTCGATGGAATAGACGACCGCTAGAAGCTCTTTTTCGGTAGTTGTGTAGTTTTTCTGCGCGTCATCCAATGTCTTGCTCGCATAGTATATCGCATGAAGCTTCCTATCTTTTCTTTGTCCCAATACCGCTCCAATGGCTTGGTCGCTAGCATCACACATTAGCTCAAAGGGAAGGCTCCAATCCGGTGGTTGTATGATGGGCGCGGAAACTAGTGCTTCCTTCAAGGTGTTGAAGGCTTGCAAGCATTCCCCTGAAAAAATAAAAGGAGTATCTTTAGCGAGCAAGGAAGTAAGTGGTCGGGCAATCGAGGCGAAATCCTTGATGAAGCGGCGGTAAAACCACGCATGACCAAGAAAGCCTCTAATGCCCTTGACATTAATAGGAGGAGAAAGTTTCTCGATTACCTCAATCTTTGCTTTATCTACCTCAATTCCTCTCGAAGAGACAAGGTGCCCAAGAACTATACCTTCCGTGACCATGAAGTGACACTTCTCCCAATTTAGAGTGAGATTGTTTTGTTGGCACCTTTTAAGGACTTTAGTAAGATTGGCCAAACAAGAGTCAAACTCACTTCCATAAACCGAAAAATCATCCATAAAAACTTCCATAATATTTTCAATGTAATCAGAAAATATGGATGTCATACACCTCTGAAAGGTGGCGGGAGCATTACAAAGACCAAACGGCATCCTTCGGTAGGCATAGGTACCATAGGGACAAGTAAAAGTGGTCTTTTCTTGGTCATCTTCGTGCAAAGGGATTTGGAAGAATCCCGAATACCCATCTAGATAGCAAAAGTATTTATGTTTAGCTAGGCGTTCAATCATTTGATCAATGAAGGGCAATGGGTAATGGTCCTTTCGGGTAGCTTTATTTAGTTTCCTATAGTCAATTCACATTCGCCATCCCGTGACGGTGCGTGTAGATATGGGCTCACCTTTTTCATTTTTTATGACTGTCATCCCCCCTTTCTTGGGGACGACGTGAACGGGGCTAACCCATCTACTGTCAGCGATGGGATAAATGATACCGGCGTCGAGCAATTTTAGGATTTCTTTTTTAACCACCTCCTTCATATTCGGGTTTAACCTCCTTTGAGGCTCTATGGAGGTGGCGTCGGTATCCTCCAAATGGATCCTATGTGTGCAAAGCCTAGGGCTTATCCCTTTTAGATCGGAGATAGTGTAGCCAAGGACATCTTTGTGGCTCCTAAGAACGTCTAGGAGTTTTTCAAGTTGATCTTGCGTGAGGTGGGAATTGACTATCACCGGGAAAGTTAATTTATTACCCAAAAAGGCATACCTTAGATTCGGAGGTAACTGTTTAAGTTCTACCTCAAGAGGTGCTGCTCCTTCTACTTCATCAGCTCGCATGAGTTTGGCTTCTTCCTTGTCATCCGGGTTTAGTTCATGTTCAGGTGGCGCGCTCTCTTGCGAAGACTCAGACTCACTACTTAGTGAGGACGATGCATCGAAATAGGCGCTCTCCGATTCTGTGCCAGCATCGTCGAAACCTTCACTCTGCTCTGGTTCGTGCCTGGAATCAAGAAACACATCAGACGATTCATAAAAGCAAGAGTGAGCGTCATAGAGTGTAACTTCCTGAACGTCGGTTTGCTCGAAGGATTCTTCGGGAGTATAGTGTTCTTCGACATTTGTTCTACCGTCTTCGAAATATAACTTGTCGTCGATCACATCAACTCTGACATTTCCCCCGATAGTCCCATCCGGGGAGACTTGGTCCATCACAAAACTAGCAAACAGTTGTTCGTCGGGGTCCTTGATATCGATAGCAAAAGCTCCGGTAGCGTGGACCTCATCGACAAGCTCCTTAAGGAGGTCTGTGAAGGAGTCATAATCTTCCTGACTGAGTTCTGTTGTCGACATTGCATCCTCCATTCTCCCTGTTAAGATCTTATGAAAAATATGGGGAGAATATGCAAATAGGGCTGCAAAAAGAGTTAGAACAAGATATAGAAGAAAGTAAAGAAAGAAAGAAAGAAGAAATAACCGGGTGGTCGATGCCGAACACCGTCAAAATGTCCTCCCCGGCAACGGCGCCAAGAACTTGATCGCTCCGGAATGTAACCCAAAAGTGCGACCGTGTAGTTTTACCGCAAGCGCACGGTGTAGCGGCGAGCGGGTTATCGAACACAGGGAGGACGAATGAAAGTGCTTGCTCCAATCAACCTGGCTATTAAGAACAGAAAAGAGAGAATTTGCCTTTAGCGATCCTGTCACAATCGTCAGACAAAGTACGAAGATATCAAATCAAATAAAGAACGTCTAGAGAATGGGGAATCCCCGCTACTCACCGTGTTTCGTCAATGTGGTTCATTGGTATCAAAATTGCTAGAATAAAATTTTGGATGAACTAGTTGCAACTGAATGTAAAACCTAGCTCACGCTCTCGCGCTGTTACCGGTCTATAGCTATCCTAGGTTCGGGTCCAATCTCTTGTAAACCCTAGCCTAGGCAAGCTAGCATTAGGATCAACATCATCGTTCAATCGCGCCCCGAGCCCACTCTCGTGCAAACTCGGGCCACGACCTAGGTTGGGATAATTCCTACCCGTCCAATCTCTTGCAAATGGGTATCGGCATGGAATTGCAACCGGAAACCCTAGTATCGGTCCAATCTCTTGCAAACCGATACTACGAAAATTCGATTCCAACCCAATTCGGATTTCTAGGGTTTCCTATCGAGTTGGGATCCAATCTCTTGCAAATCCCAATCGGTATGAACTCCTAGCCATCCGTAGTAAATCGATCCCAATCTAACCCTAATAGCAATTCTAGCAATATTTCCACCAATTCATCACAAATCTGAAATTGGGCTCGTAGGGTTCATCCCCACGCCCCAAGACGTGTAGACTACTCACAATTCATAGCACAAATACAAAAATAATCAATGAAATTAACAAGAGAATTCATCACAATATTGAGATAAGCAATAAAAATAGTATTTTTAGAGGAGAGAGACACAAACCAATGGAGTTCTTCCAATAATCCAACAAAAATCAACTTTTGTCTCCTCTCCAATCACAAGAATAAAAGCTAAAAAGTTAATCTAAAAAGCTGCAAAAAGTAAAGAGAAAAGCTCTCTAACCTAGGGTAAAAACAGGGGTTAAATACCCCCCAAAATCGTCCAAAAAACTGTGACCAAAATGACCCTGCGCAGCCTGAAATCCGCAATTTTCGCTACAGGCAGCACGTCGCACTCGGCCGAGTGACAAAAGTCGCTCGGCCGAGTGAGAAACCCTGTAAATTTTCAGTAAGTCTGGGTCTTCGGGGGTCTTCACTTCGGGAGTCGCTCGGCCGAGTGAGTTGTCGTCACTCGGCCGATGGCTTCTTAGTACTCGGGCGGTCGGCATTTGCCACTCGGCCGAGTGGGTCTTCTGAAGCTCAGGCAGACGAAAAACAGTAAGTTGGCGATTTTTGAATGGCTTCGTCTGAGCGCCACTCGGGCGGATGGGGTCTCGTCACTCGGCCGATGTGGCTTCCGTCGCTCGGCCGAGTGCACACATAAAGCGTGTCCGATCAGGTCGGCCGAGCGGTGTCTCGCTGGTCGGCCGAGTGACTCCTTCACTCGGCCGAGTGAGACACCAAAAATGCCCAAACAGCTTGTTTTGGCCTCCTCGTCGCTCCTGCGACGTTCTTTCTTTTTCCTCTCCTCTCCAATGGCAAAATACCCCTCGGGGAGGTTGTCGGTGACACTCTTGAGTAGGCGTATCTCGAGATCACTCCAAATCGCTCCAAATCACCTGAAATGCGACAAAAACAACAAATCGTGAAAAGCATCGCAATATCGTCGATATATCGTGAAAAACATGATTTGAGCGATCTAAATGGCATGCAAACATGCGGGAAAAAAGTGTAAAATAAGGAGTGATCAATGAGCAGTCCTTGATGAAGTTGAAATCAGCTCCTCTATGATGCGTGACTGGTTAAAGGAGATATGAGCTTGGCTCGTGCGGCAAAGATGATGATATGAAGGATTTTTCCTTGGAAGGATTTGTATATGGCCGACCCCTCTTCTCTTTTGTTTATAGCTGCGGCTTAGGGTATTTTTGTGGCAAGGAAAAGATTGGGATTGGGAGCTTTTCTTGCGGCTAGGGTTGATGATAGCATGAATAGCTTGGAAAAATTGTTTTTGACCCCTCACCTGTAAGCTCTATAGATGAACGGTTATATATAGGGGTTAGGTCGGCAATGCATATGGTTAGGGGAAATCCCTAAATCGTAGGAGTTAGAGATATGGAGAGATTTTGTGTTGATTTGATCATCACCAAATAGGAATATGAGTAGAGAAGATATTTGTAATTGATTTGATGAAATCCATCTCATCCCATATTGGACCCAGTCCACATTGCTTTGTATATAGCACTTTGACCAAGCCCATTTACTATGTGAGTAGCAATTTCTCCAACGAAAGACTTAGTCATCACTTTGAAGAATTACGTCCTTGCCATCACTGAAACACACTAAGCACACACGTTAAATAGTAATACACACATTTGTCATCATCAAACTAAAGATCCTAGATCGTTGCTTCCAACACTTTGGACATGTCACCACCATGCGGTGGATCTTTCCCGTCGATTCCGATCTAGTTCAGGGAGTTCAGGCACCCCAGCCTGACCCGGCACAGCCCCAAGCCTAGCCCCAGGTTATCTAGGACCATGTTGATCCTCTTGCTTCCACATCTGTCGGCCTTACCGTCAGGTCAATCCTTCGTCAGTTTCATAGGAGATCTCGACATAACACCGAGGGTAGTAGCAGCACTCCTCCTCCACCACTCTCACATCACAAGCGTATGGCTCATGTGGAGGAAGAGTTTAGGCAGTTCAGATCTTCCACAGTCACCACCCTAACTGAGTTCACAGACATCCTCTCTGAGTTCAGGACTTCGATTGATGGCCTCTGTGTTGAGTATTGGACTTCTCTCTACTTGGTGTTAATGATGAGCAAACATAAATACTTGCGACTAATCTCCTATTTGTAGTTAATCCATTGTCTAAGCTTATCTTGTAGATCTATTAGCAATGTATGACACTCAAAGATCAATGAAAGCAAGAGAAGTGGATTGGATGATCAAAGATGGTGATTGAAGCTCCTAGAAGACTTCAAGCTCATACGTTGGATAGAAGAGAGAGTTCTACTAATGTGATCCTCTTTTTCTCTTCTAGTATGTATCTTAGAGGTAGAACTTTATTGGAGCACACACACATCTTCATTTTGTATGAGGAAATCATTAGTTCAACTTTCCTTAGACTCCAATTCATTTCTATCAAGAATGTGCATGTTCTGTTTTCAACAGTCGACTACGGAATGTTTTACAGTCGCCTGTCTAATAACAGTCGACTGTGATTCGTTCTACAACCGCCTGTTATGAACATACTTAATCAGTTGATTTTTGGGCCCTCTTGAGCTTTAACTCTATTAGACGACTGCTGTTCATTTCACAAGCACCTGTCCAAGTGACAGTCGACTGTGATTTGTCAATCAGTCGCCTATCTATCTTCTGCCTAATATCATTCTCTGTTTGATCTGGCCAGTCGACTGATGTTGTATTTACAGTCGCCTGTGTAAGGACCAGTCGACTGTAAATGCTTCAACAGTTGCTTGTCCATGATTCCTCTGCAGGACTTGCTCTCTGGAATAATTCTTATTCTAATGCCAGTCGACTGATGTTGGATTTACAGTCGACTATCCGGTGGCACAGTCGACTGTCAATGCTTCAACAGTTGTCTGTCTTTGAGCTTCTCTGTAGACTCAACTCTCTAGAAATTATCAAGGTTTGTGACAGTTGCCTGTAGAAGGAATTACAGTCGCCTGTTGGATTTACAGTCAAATGTCTTCTCTTCATCAGTCGCATGTCCTGTATTTCCAGACTTTTCCAAGATTTTCATAGCTTACCCAGATTGCGGCCAATCGCCTGTAAAAGGAATTACAGTCGCCTGTTGGATTAACAGTCGACTATCTTCTCTTCAGCAGTCGACTGTCAACATGGTAAGTTACCGTTTGAATTCTTACATACCCTCTGACACAGTGCAGCAGTCGACTGTGTTTTGTTCAACAGTCGACCGTCGTGTTTGCAGATTCTATCCGTTGAGTTTTTCTTCACGGATTTCAAAGGGGCTTTTGGGAATTCTGTTTGAGGGGTTTGAGAAATCTATAAAGCCATCCTCTACAGTTCCATTGAGAGTTTACTCACTTGAGATTCATTTGCTCATACATTCAAGCTTTCAAACTTCCAAGATCAAAGTTCTCAAAATCCTAAATCCCTAAAATTCCTATCTTTCATCTCTTGCTCTCCAACCTAGAACCAAAGAGAAATCTTCTAGGCATTTGGTGCAGTCAAGAGAAAGGGCTTTCCTCTCTTCAAGAGAGTCATTCAACACACAACACAGTCTCCTTCAAGTTCTACTTCAAGGCATATATGATTGTAAGTATTGTTTATTTCATATTTCATAACTTTCGTTATTTGATTTACTCTCGGGTTGTGAGAGTGGTTTGCTTGCTCCCAAGTTGTGGGAGTCAAGGACAATCGAGTGTACTTCGATTTCACTTGTAGGGTTGCTACAAGTGGGTTTTAAGGAAACCTCAAGTTAGGGTTCTAACTTGAGTATCCGGTGGTATCCGGGTGGAAGGAACATAAGATTATCTGGAACAAGTCGGGATTTGACTTGGGTAATCCGAACCCTTGAAACATATCTGCATTTGCATTGTTTCATTTTTAGGGTTCATTTTCATTCCGCACTTTATTGTTGGTTAGGAATTTAATTTGGTGTAACTATCATTTTAAATGGTATAAACACTACTCAATCCCCACTTATAGTGTTTTCCTCATAGATAGGGACCCTACAATTGGTCTCAGAGCACTGGTGTAACGGTCTGATTTCAACGTGCACAATTTTCCGTATTCACGATAGTATCAAATACGTTCAAAATGGGTAAATGAATTTTTTTCTATTTTTTTCGTCACTCGAACCTTAAATTTGACTTCATATTTGTGATCATCGTAATGATACGATCCCTTGGCTATTTTCTCGTAATTTTTTGGAGTCGTTTGCATAAAGAAAATGATATTTCTATATTATCGTTATTAATTTCCTTAACTTATTTACTAATTACATTAACCTAAATAAAAATTACCCTAACCATGTCTAAAACGTGGGAGGGGACACATTTAAACATTTCTAACCTTAGTCAATTTCTAAGCACTTTTATTAAATACTTAGTCAAAGTAGTAACCACTCCTATTAAATGCTAATAACCCATTAACCATATAAATACCCCCTTATACCTGTTAAATTCCTAAGTTAATAAATATGAATTAAAAAAATTCTCCCAGGCTGCGTTCTCCCTCTCTCCCTCTCTCAACTCTCGTCCCCTCTCCTCCTACCTCTCCCCCCGTTGGAGGACTCGACCGCCGCCCCCCAGATCGGAGACCTCACTCGAGCACCCCACCGCCGCACGCAACACCGCCATCATCGCCCACCGAAGCACCGAAGCCCACCCCTCTCTTGATCACCTGCTCTCCATCTCCCCCTCGTCTGCCTCCCTCTAAGGCCGCTCCGCCCTCCGAGCGTCACCGGCTTCATCGCCTTCCACCGCGCTGTGCGAAGCTCGCAGCACCGCCCCACCTCTGCTCCTCCCTCCGCTTCAAAGAAACGCCTCTCGGAGTGCTCCCCGCTGTCTTTGCTGACTACGCCGCTCGCATCGCCTCCCGCCGATGACGTCGCCGCCGCCTTGCCGCCGCCTCGAGCCCCCGCCGCCGTCCGACGTCGAAGACACCCCCGAAGCCCTCCTCTGCTGCATGTACACAAGGAGAAACGAAGCGGTGAGGTATTTAATAACGTATAAATACGTTTATATGCTTACGTTTATAAATACGTATACGAATTTATAATGTTAAATTATAAGGGTTTTAGTTAAAAATTCACAGTAAAATAATTAAGGGTCGGAAAAATACAAGGCCAGCTCCAGAAAATCAAAAATGATTTTCTGGATCTAATAGAGCTAGTTTCATCTCAACCAGATGAGTAGTTTTTTCAGAATAAATTTTTAAGCCTAAAACTTAAATACGTCGTTTTCACTTGAAAATCCATAACTTGTTATTTTCACGTAAACTAATATGTGGGAAAAATATATGTTGTAGTACTCTTCGAGACGGTCATTTTGATAGCTCACTTGAAACTTTCTGATATGTATTACACACAGAAGAAATTATTGAATTAACACGATAACTAATTAAAAATTAGTTTTAAAACCCATTTTGAGCTTTTAAAAATTATAAAAATTACCAGAAGCTTCTGAAAAATATTTCATTTGGCAGTAAAATTATTTTCTTCATATCTAGCCTATATAAAAATTTAGAACGTTTTTCAACGCCATTTCGATCGTTTATATAAATCAAAACGATCAAATTATTTAAATAGGAAATGTCATGTTCTTTAACCAATTATTCTTGTGTTTTCATGTACCAGTTCTTGTGCACCAACTTCCGTGGAAGTCCTAGATCTAGTCCCGGCTTGCTACCACAAACTTGAAATCTGTAAGTCACGATAAATTCTAGATTTAGAAAATTAGCTAGTGTACTCGTACGAACTTAGAACACCACTATAGCCTCAGAACGGCTAGTTGACTTGAACCAAACTAGAGACCTAATCTAATAGGAAAGCAATTAATTATAGATTAATTTGCCAACTTTCAACTTTGGTGGTTGTAGCACGCAACCATCAACTTGGGTATGTTGTGTGCTAAACAACACTACCATATACTCGAAGCATCGAATCGACACCCCGAATGTTGGACTTGTCTTTATCTTCTAATTTCTTAGCATCTACTATGCTTTGGCACGGTATGCTTTGAAATGGGTTCCTACCTTTCTGGTTTTCATTAAGAAAGTCAACCAGTAGTCTTGGTTTGACTGGCATCATGTGGAATATCTTGAGAAACACCCCGTTTAACACTTGACACTTCACTGGGTGTCACGCCCCAGTCACCCAATGACCTCAGGTACTGAGGTAAATGGGGAAGGTGTTTAACAGGCCGTGGCATTGCACTAAGCGTAGAATCAAAAAGTACTACAAGCAGGCCACTGCACATACTAGAACAACACAGACAGCAAAAAGTACTGCTCATCACAGAAATATACACTGGCAAAAGTACAACGGAAAGGTAAGTACAAGTACAAAAGTGAAACGTCTCATATATAAGTACATCTGAAGTCCACAACTCAAAAGTACAATATTATGTCTACAACCCTCGAGGTCCACAAAAGTACAACTCACACTCTATACTAACCCTGTGAACCAGGGGAAAAAGTAGCACCTCCTGTAGGGTCCACCCCCAGCTTCTGCTCCGAAATCACCTGATCTGGTCCTAAAACCACGGGAGGGAACACGTCACAGCGTGACCCAGTAGGAAACTCAACTCGTGCAGCATGTGAATATTAATTTGGTGAAAGTTGTTTATGATTATTATTATTATTATCATTACTTTAGTCACAAATTAGCACTAGACACGAAAAGAGTCACAGTCAGGCAAGGAAAAAGGGATCACACATGGAAAATTTAAAGAACTGAAGTATTTAATTAGATTTCATTTGGAAAATTGGAAACATCGTTGAATATGAGGAACTGGACTCCACCCCCAAGGTGGGGCGGTAAGGAGCACCCGCCAGTGGTACATGAGCACTGTTTCCTTAACGGGGCCTTTCACTCCACCCACTCCCCCACAGCGGGTGCAAGTGAGGAAATCTCCACAACCAGACCACCACACCACTCTGTCACAAGTACCCGAACTGGGCAACGTACTGTACCCAAAACTGAGCAAGGTACAATATCTCTGTCACATACTAGTCCAGTCCGCATACCCTACTAGTACCCAGTTTTCCCCCAACCCCTTTTCTTGGGTGCTCACCTGCCATGTGGCAGAACGAGACACCCATATACATTATTAACATTTAAGTTCAATAAACTATCGTACAATGTTAAAGCTGTGAATTACATTTTAATTACAAGGCTAGCATACAATTTTAAGGTGAACACAAAGGGAAATAACCGGAAGTAACAAGCATTTGAATCATTATGGACTTAAAGGACTAGCAAGCACCTTGAACCATTTTCCATAATGCATCATTATGGGATTAGATTAGCAAGCAACGTGGTACATCATTTTCCATGCAACATCATTATGGAACATAAACTCTTCCCATGCAATATACGCATTCTCAATGCAACATGCAACATAAACATGTCAACATAAATCATACAACTAATGGTGAATATAAGTTTAACATTCCATCATAAACCTTACACTAAACATTGCCAACATAAACAATTCAACATATACCATACAACCAATTAGTGATAAAAACCATTACAAACGTTCAAATAAAACCATTCAACATACATCCATTCAACATACTAATTAATGATAAAATTCATTGCCATTGCAAAAGACCTTTAAATGAAACATAGTCTTCAAGTAATAATGATAGCTTTGGCATGCATATAGCATGTTGTTTTTTTAACAAAAAATTCTTCCGTTGGCATGATTAGGGAGAAATCTCAAGAAAAATAATTTCCACCTTTGGCTTTTATATACATGTTGTTAAAAAGATACTAGCTTTAGAGTTAATGGACAACATAAATATTCATGCTTAGGAAAGTTACTAACTTTAGCCCTAATTGATGCTAGCAATAATACAACAAGCCTAAATTAGCAATTTCTAGGAAAGTTACTAACTTTAGCCCTAATTGATGCTAGCAATAATACAACAAGCCTAAATTGGCAATTTCTACAACAAGTGGAGAATCCTACCTTAATAAGAAATGCTTCCTCCTATTCTCCTTCTCTTTGATTTATTTCCCTTTCTTTCTTTCTTTCCTTTTCCTCTTCTTCTTTCTTTCCTTTTTTTTGTTGGGCAAAAATTTCGGCCAAGATGAGATAAATGAGGAAATAAATGAAAAGATAAGAGAAAGAAGAAAGGAGAAGTTTGTAGAAGCAATTAAGATGAAAATATCTCTTCAAATGGTCCTTTTATTTACGAGTTTGCCATTACTCCCAATCATTTCATAATTACCCTCCAACTTTTCCCTTTAATTACACCACATGCCATTGCAATAACCTCTTATTAAAATGCCCTCTAACTTTGGGTTTTAATTACAAGTTTGCCATGGTACCAAGCCTATTTATTATTATTAGTATTAATATTAACTTTTAAATACCCTCTACTTTAGTCTATCTTCACAATGATGCCATTTGTGCAAAAATGGGAATAAATTACTACATCTCATTGCATCCCTAATATAAATCGCAAACGGCCATTCCCACACACCACTTGGCATGAAGTTCAAGTGTATGGAATGGTCCCACATCTACGTATATGGTTCAATTAACGCGTATCCAAAAGGGTGTACTATAGTCGTATTATACGCTACTAGGGGTTACACTGGGGTTTTTGGGGTAACTCATAATTTGAGAGTGTGTGGGAATGATTAGAGTTCATCTACATGTCTAGCTGCCTGTGTTTCGGCATCCTGTCTAGCTGCCTGTGTTTCGGCAAACATAAATATGCTGCCCGTGTCAGCATTCTGTCTTGCTGCCTGCATTTCGAAATTCGTCTGGGTAAGCGCACCTGGGCAAGAGATGAACTCAATGGTCACTTGAGTCACGTAGTTCTAGTGTAGCTTGCACGATCACCTCTACTTTATGCATTACATGTACCTTACCTACCACACCCATGCAGTCACCAGTACTATACTAGTCATACTTATAACTACTGCGGTAGCATACTTCACTTGCTTAGCCTGTTTTACACTTACACTACCACAGTACAGTTTGTTCTCTCCTTCTACAGTTCGGTTTACCTTTACTACTCAGTTATGTATAGTTGTTGTTCAGTACTTGACTTTTCACTCTGGTTTGCTTGTATGCAGTTACTTTTTGTCATATTTGTGCACCGCTTCTTTTCTATATTTAGAATTATTGTGACTTACCTACGGTTCCATTTATGGCACCGGCAGACGGCGACCAGGTCGAGGAAGTTGTCCCTGAGTTCGAGGAGCCAGAGTTCGACCCGGAGATTGCAGAGTTTTAGCCGCTTGTGTTGGTGTGTGTGTTATATTATGTATTTTCCTTTCGCATTTCCTTTCTATACTTCCTTTTCTGTATTTGGTGAGAGAGTGCTGCTTGTTGCTGTATTTTAAATTCGGACTATAATAATGTATGTACGCTAGTTTGAGTATTTGGTACATCTCTGGATTGTGGCTATATTGATTTCACTGGTAAACTGCAGACCTGCAAATAAATCAAATAAATAATGGCCCCCCGAGAACGGGTCGTTACAAGTTTGGTGGCCCATGCAGGTTTGCGCAAAATACCTCGTGAACAGTATAGTAATATGTACTGTATACAATACTCAATTAAGCTGACATTTTCCTATGTATGCATGTGTGACACTCAAACGATGGACGCAAACACGTCTGAGAGTTCCAACGGAGCTGATCTGTCTGAATCTAGCAACCAAACCAACAACGGACCACCTCCCACTGTGCATCAAATTTCTGATGTCGCCTTGCGAGAGATGGTTCAAGCTATACGAGGAGAACAAAAGCACGGAGGGGGGATACAACAATTCCGGTCACTCCGCCCGAAGACCTGGAATGGCTTGGATGGCCATCTGAAGGCCGAAGAATGGCTGCGAAGCACCGAAGATGACTTGAGAGAAGCTCAGATCGCAGAGTATGCATGGGTGGACACTACCGAATCCCAACTGACTGACGGAGCTAGAATCTGGTGGAACTCTGCTGAACATCGTCTGCAACGACCAATCGACTAGGCGACATTCACCGAACACTTCAATACCCAGTACTTCTCATCCAAAGCTCAGATGAAACTGCAAGCTCAGTTCGTTGGGTTGAAACAATGTTCCATGTCAGTGGAATATTATGATGCTCAATTCACAATGCTTAGCCGTTTTGCTCCTGGGATGGTTGCCACCCCTCTGACCCGAGCTCAATGCTTCAAGCAAGGGCTAAACATAGATATCCGACGAAACTTGGTCAGACACCAACTCTGCACACATACTGAGGTTCTAGCTTTACAAACTCTTGAGAAACCCTCCTTGGTTTCTCAAAATGACATATTGAGAAATGAGGTGAATTCCCTCAAATCTCAACTAGATCAAATGTATCCTAAGGATAATAGTGATCTAGCTTCACAAAACACACAATTGGGTTTAGAGAATGATTATCTTAAAACCCAGGTGCACGAGCTCATAGCACGGGTGTCCACCTTGGATACCAATATTTCTTCTCTTAAGGAGAAATATGTGCTCATGTCTTCCCGAATTATGAGATTTAATAAGGAGAAAGGACAATTGGATGGTTTGCTAGCAAATCAATTTCCGGCCACACATCGTGTTGGTCTTGGTTTTGTGGAAGCAAATGCATCCAATGCTCGCACCTCCTATAATGATGTCACTATAGACTTTGTGAGGCCTTCCTCCGGTGCATCCACAAGTGGTGTCAAAAACACTATTGGTAGCAAACCTACCAAGAAAGTCACCATTTCACAATCTCTTCCTTTTGGTAAGAAACCCACTAAGGGTGGAAACCAAACAATAGGTCATGCTTACATGTACACCAACATTCATCCATGTAGGAAATCTCCTACTTCACAAGTGGACACTGATGACACTTTCTATGCTCCACACCCACGGACACATGTAAACCCGCACATGGAAAACACTCGTGTACGTGCTCCTACACACTCATATGCTCATATGCATCATTCACCCATGTATGCACATCCACATCATGTCATGCATGCCCCATATGCTTCATATAACATGCATGTACCTAAGGTTGCATACAACCCATATATATGCAATGCTTATCCACCTCCATTGTCGTATGCTAGAAAGCATGTTCCTAGGATGCACACACCACATAGAAATCAATCAGTTGTGCACGCAACTAGGAAAAGGACTCCCAAAACATACACAATTTGGAGTCCTAAGAACATAAGCTTAAATGATAGGAATGCCTATGTTGATTCCTATTTTCATGATATTATTAATAGTGGTAATTACGTTGGGAAGCGGAAGCGGAAGTACACTTGGACTTGGCTTCCAAAGGGCTAATCCCCTTGGACCTAACAAAAATTGGGTACCATAAGCTTATGGTATATCATGTAGGTAACCAAGAAAAAGAAAGAGAGCAATAAACGTCATATTGGCTCTAAAAAGAAAGGATGGATACTCGCCAGTGGTTGCTCCAAACACATGACGGGAGATCCCTCACTGCTCTCCGAAGTGATTAGCATCAAGGATGGTGCAACGGTCACTTTTGGAGGTAATCAAAAGGGAACCGTTATTGGAATAGGTAAAGGCGGTAATCCTTCCAAACCGCTTATTACTAATGTTTATTAGTTAGTGGTTTATGTCATTACATTATCTTCATTAGTCAACTTTGTGACAAAGGTTACAAGGTTAACTTTGAAGAGGGTATGTGTGAAATTATTGCTTTCGATTCACATGTTTTATTTACCGGTATTATGCGTAATAATATTTATTATTTGAGCTTGCCTAAAACCGTAGAACATTGCTTAGTTGCTAATACAAATGAACAACTATTATGGCATCGTCATTTTGGTCATGTTCATTTTAAGCACTTATATAAGTTAGCTAAGCATGATCTAGTAAAAGGTTTTCGAAAAATTGCTTTTAGTAAGAAAAACTTTTGTGATTCATGTAAACGAGGTAAACTTAGTAAATCATCGTTTAAACTTAAAGAATGTATAACTTCTAAGAGGCCCCTAGAATTACTTCATCTAGATTTATTTGGGCCAACTAGACCCGCCTCTTTAGGTAATGCTCACTATAGATTAGTTGTCGTAGACGACTTCTCTAGATTTACTTGGGTTTCATTCTTAACCAATAAGAATGAAGCATTTGAAGAGTTTACCATATTTGCAAAGAAGATTCAAAATTTCTTAGGATCCACCATTATCACTATTTGTAGTGATCATGGAGGAGAATTTGAGAATGAGTCTTTCACAAAGTTTTGTGATGACACCGGGATAACTCACAATTTTTCATTTCCTCGTGCACCACCACAAAATGATGTTGTAGAGAGAAAGAATAGGACTCTTATTGAGTGTGCCCGTACCATGCTCCATGATAGTCATTTTGGACTACAATTTTGGGCAGAGTCGGTGCACACGGCATGTTATGTGCTCAATAGGATCCTAGTGAGACTCCGAATGAACAAAACTTGTTTTGAGTTATTTTATGACAAGAAACCACAAGTTAAATATTTTCGTGTTTTTGGTTCAAAATGTTTTATCAAGAACACCTTTGGTAACTTAGATAAATTTGAGCCAAGATCCGATGAAGAAATTTTTTGTTGGATATGTCACACGTATCAAAGCCTACCAGATATACAACAAAACCTCTTCAACGATTGAGGAATCACTACATGTATCATTTTATAACGATTTTGATTTTCCTAATGTTGTTGATGATAGTGTAGATGTTTTGTGTGATTCTCTTGGTAATGTTAAAATCAATGATTCTGTTTTTGAGACTAACAATACTAATGAGGTTGTTGAAGATGTTCCAAGTGATGCAGAGATTTCCAAAGCTTACCCTACCGTTCGTAATCACCCCCATGACCAAATTATTGGAGATATTAGTGTGGGTGTTTGAACAAGATCAATAATTGAAGAAATTCTCTCACTGTGCATTTGTCTCTACCATTGAGCCAAAGAACATCCAAGAAGCATATGAAGATAGCTCTTGGATAATTGCAATGGAAGAAGAGCTCATGCAATTTGAGAGAAATGAAGTTTGGGAGATCGTTCCTCTTCCAAGTGGTCACCAAGTGATTGGGACTAAGTGGATCTTCAAGAACAAGATCGATGAGAATGAGGTCATCACAAGGAACAAAGCAAGGTTAGTAGCTCAAGGCTATCGGTAAGAAGAAGGTATCGATTTCGAAGAATCCTTTGCCTCCGCAGCTAGATTAAAAGCTATTAGATTGCTTTTATCTTTTGCATCTCATACAAATTTTAAATTATTTCAAATGGATGTTAAAAGTGTATTTTTAAATGGAATTGTTAATGAAGAAGTGTATGTTTCTCAACCACCCGGTTTTATACATGAAAATTTTCCAACCCTTGTTTTCAAACTTAAGAAAGCGTTATATGGGTTGAGACAAGCTCCTAGAGCTTGGTACGATCGACTCAAAACCTTTCTTTTGGATTTAGGTTTTAAAATGGGTGAGGTTGATTCAACACTTTTTATTAAGGATTATGAAAATGACATCCTTTTAATTCAATTTTATGTAGACGATATTATATTTGGTTCTACTAATTTTAATCTTTGCCAAGAATTTTCTAAGTTTATGAAGGATGAATTCGAAATGAGCCACATGGGTGAGCTCAACTACTTCCTTGGACTTCAAATTCGGCAAATGAAGGATGCGACTTTCATACATCAAACCAAGTACACCAGGGAGCTCATTAAGCTATTCGGTATGGAATCGTCTTCAAGCAAAAGGACCCCCATGAGTATGACGACCCATCTACACAAAGATGAAAACGGAAAAGATGTAGACGTTCTTCTATATTAAGGCATGATTGAAAGCTTGCTTTACTTAATTGTTAGTAGGCCTGATATCATGTTTTCTGTATACCTGTGTGCTAGATATCAAGCTAGACCTAAGGAGTCACACTTGATTGCGGTTAAACAAATTTTTCGTTACCTCAATCATTCACTAGATTATGGGTTACTTTACCCTAAGCCTAGCACATATGAGTTAATCTCATATAGTAATGCCGACTTTGCCAGATGCAAATCCGATAGGAAGAGTACTAGTGACACTTGCCATTTTCTAGGAAATTCTCTAGTTTCTTTGTTTTCCAAGAAATAGAACTCGGTATCACTGTCCACGACTGAAGCGGAATATATTGCCGCAGGTCTTGCATATGCACAAGTTCTTTAAATGAGACACACTCTTAAGGACTATGGTGTCAATTGTGATACTTGCCCTATCATGGTTGATAACCAAAGTTCTATTTGTCTTTCCAAGAATCTGGTATATCACTCCCGTACCAAACACATAGATGTGAGACACCATTTTATTAATGATCATGTAGCTAAGAAGGACATCATCATAGAGTACATTGAAACCCAAAAAACAAAATCGCCGACATCTTCACTAAACCTCTTAAAGAGGACTCATTTGTGAGGTTGCGTGGAGAATTAGGGATTACTGGTGAATCTGAATTGTAGGAGTTCATACTTTCATGTTATATCATGTTTGAACCCATATCATCATTTGTACTTCTCTTCGTTTGATAAATTATATGTTTCACATATATTTGTTTTAAGAGATGTATTTGAGATTTTGATGATTTCGATAGTTTTGGATTGATTTAAGAGTTTTGTATGTTAATCAAGAATATTTTGATATTGATTTCATGATTAGATTTGTGTTAGAGTATAGGTCCTAGGGTGAGATGTCTCTATCCTCTGGATTTTTATCTCTCAGTGCATTTCTGGACCAGGACAGACGACTGTCAATCCTTCGACAGTCGACTGCCCTACTCTATTTTCTCATACAGCAGACTGTATCTTTCGCATAGGCGACTGATGACGATTTTACAGTCAACTGTCAGTTCGACAGGCGACTGCATTTTGGTCATCAGGTGACTGTCCAAATCTTCAGAGGACTCTGTTTTTTATCATCTTATTTTTGATTCTCTGTAAGTCGACTGATGTGTAAGGAACAATCGACTGACTATCTGACAGGCGACTGTGATTTATCCAACAGTCGACTGTCTGTCAACCCAGGATTTTTCTATCTTATCGACCAGTCGACTGACAACTGTTCATCTGTCGACTGTCAACTGTTGTGGCAGTTCGCTCATTTGATCTGAGCCGTCGATTTTTCGATCCAACGCCCAGATTCTTTGGACCCCTTCTTATATCTTCGAGGGCCGTCGATAATTTCAGATTGTTTCTCTCTCATCCGTCAAAACTTCCTCGTCTTCCTCCTTCGAAAATTCATTGTGCTATCGATTTTCACTCTGATTCAAAGCTTCACTTTCTGATCTCTCTTCCGATCGTTCGATTGCTTTGGTCGATCATCTCCTCTTCGTCATTCTTCACCGATTAGGTATCGTTCTTTCTCCTGTCGATTCAAATCGTGTGATTTCTTCGTTTGTGCCCTAGTTTCTTTTGATCGTCAATCATGGATCCGGCTTCTCCACCATCTTCGGGGGAGTACTTGGGTATCTCGTTTGGTGACCCTATTCCCTCAGCAAATGTCGCTAAACCCTCTCCTCTGCCAGTTGACCAACCAGCCTCTTCTCCACCGTCTGGTCCACTCGAGGATTTCCTCCTCGGTAGGCAGTGTGACCGTGTTTCCATGATCAAAACGTATGTATCTGAATTGGATCATAAGCTCTTGCTTCTCCTTGAACTTCAGTACAAGTCTTTCCTATTTCACGGCATCCCCATTCCGGCGGCTCTTCAGGCCATGTTGCCTCCCTCCGAGGATACTTCTCATACGGCTGTCCCTCCTCCTCCGGGCTTTGCACCTTTGTCTACTGCTGTTCAGCCCGTTGTGCCTGTTCCCGGGGAGTCTCCCGTAGCTGGTGCATCGTCCTCCAAGCAGAAGGCTCGTGCTTACCCTAATCGTCGCTCCACCAGACTGATGTTTCGTCCATCTGGTCATCCCTCAGACCCATCAGTCATCCAAATTGACTGATGCCGTCTTGATGATGCTTTGGATAGACTTACCATAGGATTTTTTTTGTTAGTATGGTTTGGGTGTCTATCTGGATTTTGATTCATCTTTGAGTGATGTATGGGTGATGTATGTATTTTGATCATTTTTTTGTGGATGTACATATGCTTATGGATGTATTTTGTACTCATGTATCTTTGATCATATATATATGAGAATGCGTTTACTTCATTTTCTGTTTCACACATTGTCTTAATGTTTATCTTATATGTGTGAATATTGTGAAATTATCTCCTTGTATGCGATATCATTTATATGATGTGACTTGAGACGTTTTTTTCATTTGGTTGTAATGTTGATATTGGACTCTCATTCCTTTAGTCAACTAAGTTTTAATGTGGTTTATGAGTTTTTGGTGTGTATATCTTAGAGATGCCCCTTTGTGATTATCTTTTTCTCCGAAAATTTGTTGGCATCACATTCGATATACGCTCTATTTTTAGACTCTTATGATTGTCTTAGTTATTATTTAGCACTTTTGTTGTTGATATTCTACTCCCACCTTTTGGATAATGCCATAGGGGCAGAGAAATAAACATATCATAATTATGTGCTAAGTAAATTCTAATTCAAAACTTGAATCTAAGATTAAAGTTGCCTTAGATTCAGGGAGAGTAAGATATAATGAACATGGATTATAAAATCCTAGATTTCATGGATTCAAGCATATCATTCCATTCATGCATATCTTACTCATTTGTTACAATTGATCTATAGATGCCCTAATATTTATTGACTAACTTAATGGGCATCTATGTAGGGGGAGTAAGTTTCATTTAAGCACAATTATTTATCTTTTTGTTTATGTTTGTTTGTCATGGGAGAATGTTGAGTATTGGACTTCTCTCTACTTGGTGTTAATGATGAGCAAACATAAATACTTGCGACTAATCCCCTATTTGCAGTTAATCCATTGCCTAAGCTTATCTTGAAGATCTATTAGCAATGGATGACACTCAAAGATCAATGAAAGCAAGAGTAGTGGATTGGATGATCAAAGATGGTGATTGAAGCTCCTAGAAGACTTCAAGCTCATACATTGGATAGAAGAGAAAGTTCTACTAATGTAATCTTCTTTTTCTCTTCTAGTATGTTGCTTAGAAGTAGAACTTTGTTGGAGCACACACATCTTCATTTCAGTGTTAGGAAATCATTAGTTCAACTTTCCTTAGACTTCAATTCATTTCTATCAAGAATGTGCATGTTCTGTTTTCAACAGTCGACTGCTGAACGTTTTACAGTCGCCTGTTATGCACATACTTAACCAGTTGATTTTTGGGCCCTCTTGAGCTTTAACTCTATCAGGCGACTGCTGTTCATTTCACATGCGCCTGTCCAAGTGACAGTCGCCTGTGATTTGTCATTCACTCGCCTGTCTATCTTCTGCCCAAGATCATTATCTGTTTGATCTGGCCAGTCGATTGATGTTGTATTTACAGTCGCCTGTCCAAGGATCAGTCGACTGTAAATGCTTCAACAGTCGCATGTCCATGATTTCTTTGCAGGACTTGCTCTCTGGAATAATTCTTATTCTAATGTCAGTCAACTGATTTTGGATTTACAGTCGACTATCCAGTGGCATAGTCGACTATCAATGCTTCAACATTCGTCTGTCTTTGAGCTTTTCTGCAGACTCAACTCTCCGAAAAATGTCAGGGTTTGTGACAGTCGCCTGTAGAAGGAATTACATTCGCCTATTGGATTTACAGTCAACTATCTTCTCTTCATCAGTCGCATGTCCTGTATTCCCAGACTTTTCCAAGATTTTCATAACTTACCCAGATTGCGGCCAGTCGCCTGTAGAAGGAATTATAGTCACCTGTTGGATTAACAGTCGACTGTCTTCTCTTCATCAGTCGACTGTCCACGGGGTAAGTTACCGTTTGAATCCTCACCTACCCTCTGACTCTGGACCTTCCGGCTTTCTTGACATTCAGATCTGGCCTCACTCGACCCCGTGCCCCCAGAGGGCGCCCTTTGGTCCTCCATTGCCTGCGCTTCCTACTTTGGTTTATCTGGAGATCATCTTGTGACCAATCTTGTCGCACGTCACGCATAAAGATAACAAGGATTCATATTCAAACCTTTGCTAGAACCCTTCCCATGTCACTCTTATAAAGATCCCCGGCGTGTGAGACTTCTGTAAGTCGATCTCCACACATGCATATGACCCCTTTTTTGCTTAGCTGTATGCTCAATGATCAGACTCCCCACTTGCTTGCTCAGTGATTCACTATTGACTCTCACCGGTCACGAAAGATTTTCAGACTACTGATCCACAAAAGTATAACAGTGCATCAGTCGACTGTGTTTTGTTCAACAGTCGACCGTCGTGTGTGCAGATTCTATCCGTTGAGTTTTTCTTCACGGATTTCAAAGGGGCTTTTGGGAATTCTGTTTGAGGGGCTTGAGAAATCTATAAAGCCGTCCTCTATTATTCCATTGAGAGGTTACTCACTTGAGATTCATTTGCTCAAACATTCAAGCTTTCAATCTTCCAAGATCAAAGCTCTCAAAATCCTAAAGCCCTAGAATTCCTATCTTTCATCTCTTGCTCTCCAACCTAGAACCAAAGAGAAATCTTCTAGGCATTTGGTGTAGTCAAGAGAAAGGGCTTTCCTCTCTTCAAGAGAATCATTCAACACACAACACACTCTCCTTCAAGTTCTACTTCAAGGTATAGGTGATTGTAAGTGTTGTTTATTTCATATTTCATAAATTTTGTTATTTGATTTACTCTGGGTTGTGAGAGTGGTTTACTTGCTCCCAAGTTGTGGGAGTCAAGGACAATCGACTGTACTTCGATTTCACTTGTAGGGCTGCCACAAGTGGGTTTTAAGGAAACCTCAAATTAGGGTTCTAACTTGAGTATCTGGTGGTATCCGGGTAAAAGGAACGTAGGATTACCGGGAACAAATCGGGATTTGACTTGGGTACCGAATCCTTGAAACATATCTGTGTTTGCATTGTTTCATTTTTAGGGTTAATTTTTATTCTGCACTTTATTGTTGGTTAGGAATTTAATTTGGTGTAACTATCATTTTAAATTGTATAAACACTATTCAAACCCTCTTCTAGTGCTTTCCTCATAGCCAGAGACCCTACACTCTGTAACGACCCACTCCCCATGATACCCAAAAAGTATGAATCTGTCCCAAATGATCCCAGAGTGGCGAGTGTTACGAGGAGAAATACAAATAAAACCAGCAGGCCACTGCGCACGTGTTGGAAATTACACGTAATACTCCCACAACACATTATCAGAGAATAACAATTAAATATGACGTACAACAAGAATAACACATTCATATATAAGAAGGGTCCAATACAATATTATGATTACATTCCAAGAATTAATCCCACTCTTAATAATAACAACTCCAATAAAACTCTCAGGTTACAACAACTCATCTACAACAATACTCAAAACTACACCCACAAATTATCTCCAATCTCCAACACCTAGCTACACCTGCAAAACTACTATCACACCTGAAAAACCACGGGAGGAGCACGTCAAAGCGTGTTCAAGTAGGATTTCCCAATCTCATGGCACATTATTAACATGTTATGCAAATGCTACATAACATGGCAAAGTGACATAATATAAATGAAATATGAAAGAAACATGTATGCCAAGGAGTAACATGATACCCCATCATGACATAGAAAAGGAGACATAAGGACACCGAACATAATGTAAATTACCAAGCATGATGTCTTGCATATTTAAAGAAAAGTGTACTACAACAATTCAACAATTATCACTTCATATGAGATCATACTTTGCATTATATCATTACAAGTTGTATTAAGCAAGAGAATGAATAAGAATACCATACACATATGGGTCACAAGGCTATCATGGCAAGGCTTCATAGTCATTTTCATTTACTTCCCATTTCATCCATATAGGGCAGTGCATCTCCTTGTGCACCCCTCTTTTCATCACATATAACCTTATAAATCCATGTCATGCCTTCCCTTGGTACCCACATATATGTGGTATTGGAATTCCACACCAAGCTATATTAGTGTTAAGCCGATCTCCAACACATAACATTCCACAACAATTCTCCTTTTCCTCGCCTTTCTTTGTTCTGATAACAATTTCACAGTCTCATTCTTTCCACAACAAGTTCACAATTTCATTACTAGACTGATGGCCGAAATTATAGCATAATGGAAAATAACTTTCTCTTAAGTGATTGAAACATGCATTGTGCAAGGATGATGCATCATAAGACATACATCAAAGGAGCATTCATTTACATACAACCACAGTCCCAAATTGGCAACACACAATAGCATAACATGAATTTTGTAAATTAATACAAGGATGGTAACTAACATGGGCATAGTACAAGGCATAAAAATAGCAACTTATAGCATGACAATTTGTAGGATGGCACAATGAAGAAAGATTCTGACTTTATTAAATGGATGACATTGAAATAATATGCAATGAGTTATTTGGGAATCCTACCCAAAATGGTTGTCTTGCAAAGAATTTCCCGATGAGAAGACCCAAGTTCTCATCTTCTCCATGAATCCCATTTTCCATTCTTCACCCCTCCAAAACTCACCATCTAGCTCATGGAATCACCTCCTTCTAGCTCCAAACTCCCCCACATACATCTAGCTAACATCAAGGCTCAAAAGGAGCATGAGAAAAGGGGATTTGGGCTTGAAATTGAAGGGGAAAGGGCTATGAATAGAACTGTCCAGATCTGAATTGTTTTGGGGAAGGTCTTTGGCCATGGAACTTGAAGTAAAAAGGGTTAAAGATGATAGGGAAGAGAGGGGAAATAATTAGGGTTTCATCTCCTTCGTTCTCCTCTTCTTTTTCTTTCTTTTTCCTCTCATTTCTCCTCCATTTTCCATGAGAATTTCGCAGGTTAAGGGGCTGGTTCGATTTCATTGTTTTGGAGAAGATGAGAGTGAAAGAGAGAGAAGGAAAGAGATTAATGAGATGAGTCATAGGTGAGTTGTCATCCTCTAACAAAGTTTCTCCCTTCTAATGACACCGAGCCACCATCTGACACAAAAACCCCTAACACTATCCAATAATTCTCACCAAGCCCTCATGCAGGCTATGAAGCACAAATCACACAAAACCCCCTTTAATCCTTCTATTACAAAATAATCACAAAACTCCTCCTTAGAAGGCATATTTACATAACTGTACCCACATACCCAAAACCATTTATATATAAAATCATATACCCACACAAAATAAATATTATATTACCTCATGTAAATAACACAACTTTTAATTATATAATATCACATAATATTAACATTCAATTAATACAATAATACAATCAATACACACAACATACATCCAATACAACTTTTATCCACGCGCGCGCACACACACACTCATATATACTATACACAATTATACACTCAATTATTCAATATCTATATACACTACACACCAATATACATCCAAATAATCTCATAGCCATCCATACATCTTAGTATGCATACACATCTATAAATACGTACTTATTCTTAATCTATATCCATAGTACACATTCATATAAGCATAACAAATGTACATTTCACACACATATACAAATATCACATATATGTACATTAATACTCATATATTACTATCCATACTCATACAAGTACAACAATATACACAATAGAGTAGTTCAAGTATAGGGGTATTACAGCCTCGCTATAGCTGTCAGACCCTCCTGTCACAGTTGACCAGGTCTACCAGTATCACTACAGTCAGGGCCATTACTATACTGTTGCACCACATCTCCTGCCCATTCGTATCCAGCCTCGGCCATCCCACACATCTCAGACTCCCGTGGACCCTTCCACTTCCACCCCTCATGTACACACTACCACCACCTCTACTCCTCATGTGGACACCACCGCACTACACATTTCCATCCCATCCCAGCCATCTCAGGAGCCCGTGGACATATCCATCGTCACACCTCGCATCATTCCCATTCATTCCCCACCTCCATCCACACAGCCTGAGACTGTGACTACTCCACCACCCTCACCTCACCCCGACCCCGTGGCTTCACCTACTTCATCACCACACGCCACGGAGGCCACTGACATACCCACCTCTGGAGCACCACCTTATCCCGCTCCAGCCACACATATTCCATCCCATACACATGTCTCCACATCGCCTAACACATTCACACCACCTGAGGATACCAAAGTCATCCTCTCCTCGTCCATTGAGGATTCATCCCCATCTCCACCTCCACCTCCACCACTCAAGTCTGAGTTAGTTCATTCCACCCCATTTTGATCGCGCCCCGGATACACGTCCCGGAGCGACGGTTGTAGTTTTACCGCAAGCGCACGGTCAAGTGGCGAGCGGGTATCGAACACGAGGAGGTGGTGTTGAGCTCCAATCTATCCTAGGTTGGTTTGACTACGATGGTTTTTATTGGTGGAGATGGTTATGGAACGATATAATGGAAATGGTGGTGGATGTCGGTGTCGATGATAAAGAAATCGGTCAAATATCGATTTAAATACAATATAATAAAAGAGGGAATTTGCCTTGCGGCGATCCTGTCACAATCGTCGGGCAAAGTATGGGGATATAAAATCAAATAAAGACGTATAGGGCTAGGGAATCCCCACTACGGACCGTCATGCATCATTGTTAATAGTGAATCTCAATATTACTAGACTTGCGTTGAGGTGAACTAGTCGCAACTTAATGTAGAACCAAGCTCACGCTCTCGCGCTATTGCCGGTCTATAGCAAACCTAGGTTAGGGCCCAATCTCTTGCAAACCCTAACCTAAGCCACTAGCATGAGGATCGACATCATCGTTCAATCGCCCCTCGAGCCCACTCTCGTAAAAACTCGAGTTACGACCCAGGTTGTGATAGTTCGTATTCGTCCAATCTCTTGCAAACGAATATGGGTATAGATTTACAATTAAAAATCCTAGCTTTGGTCCAATCTCTTACAAACCAAATCTAGAGAAACCCCATTGTAAACCTAAATCGAATATCTAGGCCTTCCCATCGATTAGAATCCAATCTCTTGCAAATCCCAAATCGATGGAAATCCCTAGCTATCCGTAATAAATCAATCACAACCTAACCTCCTAGCAATTCTAGCAATTTAGAATTCATTCATCACAAATCTGAAATTAGATCCATAGGGTTCATCCCCAAACCTTAGAACAACAAATCTACTCTAGCATAGCAATAAGGATATGAGGATCAATAGAAATCATTGCTTGCATACAAAAAGATAGAAAAACAAAGATTCAAACAATAAGAACAAAATACTTAGCTTAATGAAGATCTTCAATCCAAAATACAAGCTTTTAGATCCAAGAGGGGGCCTATGGCATGGCCTAACCTCTAAAATAATCCTAAGAAAAACATATGGGAACTAAGAAAACATAATGGGGATCCCCCTCTAATGGTGGCTACAAAAACCTTCAATACTCTCCCAAAACCCTAGCAAATAACCCTAGAAAACCCCTCAAATTCGTGCCCAAAAACAGCCCAAACCGCAACTTAAAATCTGGGCCCAGGCCGCACTCGGCCGAGTGGAACATGTGACCCGGCCGAGTGGGAATTCCAGCACTGCAGCATCAACTTGCAAAAATTCTCCAGATTTCATCCGACCTCCGATTTGCACGTTCTTGGCGGCGTTGGAACCATCATGAAGTCTACTATCCATAAAAAATATGAGAAAAATACTTTGATTGCTGAAATGATAGCAGATTTCAAAAGAGTGGGAGGCTGTCTGAAAATCTGGGCGCTGCGTGTCCTCGGCATCACCCGGCCGAGTTGACTTCTCTATTCGGTCAAGTGGGCTTCTCTACTTGGCCGAGTGATAGACCCTGTAAAATTCCAGTAAGTCAGGGGTCTTGGGGGGTCTGTCTTCGGAGGTGACTCGGCCGAGTGGCTTTACTCATTCGGCCGCGGGGCAATCGGTACTCGGCCGAGTCGGAACCCTCAATCGCCTGACGGATTCCAGTAAGTCTGAGATTTTTGCTTGCCGTCGTCTTGATGCCACTCGGGCAAGTGGTGTCTCCGTGCTCGGCCGAGTGGGCTGGCGATGCTCGGCCGAGTGCACGCTGATACTCAATCTGCTGCGTGTCCGATCTGGCCGGCCGAGCGGGCTTCTTTGCTCGGCCGAGTTACTCCTTCGCTCGGCCGAGTGGCATGTTAAAATGCCCAATCTTCTCCGTTTCTCCTCCCTGTCGCTCCTACGGAGTTCCTTCTTCTTTCACCTGTCTCCCATCGCCGAATAGCCCTCAAAAGAGCCTTGGGTGACGCTCCGAAGTGGGTGCAAGTCCCTTAAGCTCATTTTTGCTCCCGATCGCTCCATATTTCCTGAAATCCGACAAAAACAAGAAATAGTGACAAGTAACACAATATCATCGAATAATCGTGAAAATCACAATATGAGCAACCGAAATGGCATGCAAATATGTAGAAAAAAGGTGTAAAATATGGACCGATCACATTTCCACCCCCACATTGACACGGCAGCTGAGCCTTCAGCTAACCCATTCGTTCCACCCACTCCACCCACCCAGCCACCACCTGACGGTGGACCTGCATGATTGGAGCACTTCATTTTGCATTCCCCCACCACTTAGCCTATGTATATCACACATTCACATTTTTGGGGCATGTTTTTACCTAGCTTAGGAGAGATGCTCCTGGACTTCCTTCCCCTCATTATTTATTTGTCCTCACGATTTTTTCTATATGTTTTCTTTGCGTTGATGACAACACTTGATTTAGCTTGGGGGATGAGCACTTTTGCGCTGATTTTATATTTTCTTTCTTATTTGCTTGTTTCTATCGTTATTTTTCGCTTTCTTTCTTATTTTTCCCTTTTCATTCCTTTTCATATGCATTACATTTATATTTTGTATATGCATTCAAAAGGCCAAAAAACGAAAAAAAATCAAAAACTCCAAAAATATCTGCATTCGCATCATGCATCATGCATCATCATGCATCCATTTGGATATATTCGCATTTGCTTCGAGAATTTTTCGAAATCAAGCTTTTGTTCACGTGGAATTTTGAGTTAGAAATTCGTTTTCCGAACTTTTTTGCTTGATTTCCATGATATCGACTTGAATATATGAATAGGACGTAACACTAGCTTAAATCCCTAGTAATGCCCTAGCTTTGGCCGTCCTATAATCCCTAAGATAGGAGTACTTGAAACCGGCCTAGGTTGATACTTAGGAATCCACTTTATGGATGGACCGTAGAGTCGATAGTTGTGTATAATGGCTTATAATCCCTTGAAACTTGGATAACTACACATCACTTAGTACTGAGGATTGATTTTGCCTAAGTAAACTCATGCTTTTTAAAAAAGGGGAAAAATTGTGAATAGGAAAAATTTATGCATCGTTCCCCCAGCGAAGCTGAGAAACCGGATCTCCACAATAGAAACTGTTGGGGCCTCACGTCAAAAGGTCTAGCTTGGGGGAGTACATACGAATAAGGATCCTATTTGGTTTAATTTAGTAGGTTCGAGGGGTCCTTCTTGGCCCGGTGCCCTAAGGTCTTCTGATCTGGGAGTCACCGACCCAACACTCATTGCGACCACTCGTAGATCAAAAAAAGAAAAGAAAAATGTATAGAAAAAATATATCTATGTATATATATACACACACGTGCGCGCGCGTGTGTGTATATATATGAAAGCATGAATAAAACTTAGCAATTTCAAGAATCAAGGAAGTTTGATGTGTCGTGAACGCCATTTCTTCGATCGATCTATATCACATTATCACAAACTTCTCCCATCTTCAACTATTGCATAACTTAGATTCATATTCCTTCGATCTAAGGACGGCTTAGAGGAAATGTCTTAGGATGTGAGATATCCATCATCTAATGTATTGCTTGGCGATTTGAGCAGGGATGACGTCCTAAGATTGTGTTCTCATCGATGGAAAGATTTCAAAGCATCTGAGTTTCACGAATTCGAATTTTCAACTCACCATGTATATAAACTTGATTTTTGTAAATTCATGAAGTTTCACGCCATCATTTGCATGGCGATTGCATTCCTCCAATCTACTTTCTCTCTTATCTTCCTTGATGACAAGGAAGAGTTTAGCTTGGGGATTTTGATGACTGTTTATTGTATATAGTTTTCCCTCTTTTTCATGCACATTTTCCATTATTTATTTCACCGTTTTCCCTAGTTTCCCCCATTTTTGTTCACTCTTTCGCTTTTATGGTCCCTTTTATGCTTTGCAGGAAATACATGTTGATAGGGACCATATGTCGTGAATTTAGCATGAAGGGGTAAAAGAAACGGAGCCAGGTGATCAAACTATGCAAAAGGGGGATATTTGTGAAGGACTGTGATCCAAACGGCCGCGTCAATTCGACGCGGCCGCGCGTGTCACAACACCCAAAGAATTAGAGAATAATTCCATGCGACCGCGCAGACATGCACCACACGGCCGCGTCAACAAGCTCCAGAACCCATTTCCATGCGGCCGCATAAAGGATATCCAAACAGCCACGTCGCTGAGGAGTTAATACGAAGATATGCAATCGACGTGACCTGCGTGACAACAGACGATATGACCGTGTTATCCAAAAGAACCAAAGACCAGACGGTCGCTCCACGCAACTGTTCAGATGCTGACATAGGCGCGAAGTCGAATTCGATGCGGTCGCATCCTTAGAGATGCGACTGTGTCGCTGTAACCCCCACAGCCTCTGTTTTACGCAAGCGAACAATACGACCGCGTCGTTTTCGACGCGGTCGCATCGATTAGGATTTCTGAAGTTCATGGGCACCGATTTGGGAGCAGTTAGGGAGCTTTTTGGTCTTTTGAGAGAATGTATATAAGCTCTTCTTCCTCCTTGAGCGAACCAATCTTGTTTTTTGCTGTTTTTCTGGGGTTTTGAAGCTTTGTAAGGAAATCTTGACTCATTTATTCTGCATTTTAATTTGCTTTAGTTAGCTTCTTTCTTGTAATAGCTTAGATTCATTAAAATAAGTTTTCTCTTTTACTATTGCCATTGTGTATTTTCATCTCTTGTGTTTATTCCTTGAATCCATGGCTTTCATTGCTTACCTAATGCTAGAAATCACCTCTATTGCAATGGGTAGTGAGTAGTTTTTATCTAGGGCAATGGGTTGAACCCCATTTGATTAGGGCCATGGGTTGGATAAACTTTTGATTAATTGCTAGGTTAATTGAGGAGTTAGGGTATATTGGGATGCCAATTATCGTCATAGATTCAACCCCCTCCTTTTGGGCAATTGGATTGGCCGTCGGCGAGAGTCGTGACCAATCCGGGGTTCAATCCCTACGAGGATCCATACTATTGGTGTGACTGACGAGAGTCGTGCACCGATTATATCCCTCCTAATATAGGTCCAATCCCCGAACGCCACTGTGGTCGAGATGAAGATTGATGACATTCGTTGAGCGTAATGCGCCTGACGTATACCGATGTATCAGCGAGAGTCGGCATCGGTATAGGTTAGGATATGCCTATTATTGCATCGCGAGAGCAGGGGTGTAGGATATAACATAAGGGAATACATTGTCATGCACCCGAGAGTCGGGGATAAGTGAATGCCCTTAGGTTAGACGACCTCTCCTGAGTCCCAATGAACCCAATAATTAGTCATCTACTAATCCAACCCTAGCCCTAGTTCAATGGTGGTGATACTCTGAGCCCTAGAGCTTTTATCCTTTGATTCTACCCTTTATTCTCTCTTCGATCACCAATTCGATTACGTCCAAATATCGGTACTCAATGGACGCCTCCTTGTGTTCGACCCGTAGCGCTACACACGACACCGTGCACTACGGTATAAATTTTAGCAGCGTTCGCATCAGCGAACATTGATCATCCATGATGTGAACAACAAGTTTATGAAAAAATTCCAAAAACTGAAAAATGGGGGGGATGTGCACATGCGCAGGTAACTTACATGTGCATGTGCACATTCACATTTTCAAAAACACACACACAAATATTTCAACTAATGATATAGAATTTATAAACTTATACATGTGTGCTCTCTAACGAGTCAAGCTCGTTTCTATACATTTCGAGGTTCAATGGAGGAGTTCCCGAAATGTTCACGGCACGTTCCATATGCACCTTAAAGGGATGGTTTCATCCAATACATTTTGGGTGTATGTGGGCCTTCTTATATGCAATCTCTCCCAGGACCATACATGTAAATATAAATTTGTCAGCGATTGTTAATATATATCACAATATTACATAAGGAAAAAATTGTATACTTGCATCAATGTGGCGCATACATATAAAGCAGTTGTTTACTTTCTTGCCACCTTACTTAACTCGGAGTACATGTGTCAAGTACTGTACTTCCATATGAATACCGCCCAATGCCATCAAAATGCTCCAGCTTCGCCAACCAACACAGGTGCACCGATCCTTTGCTTGGATCTAAAACCAATAATGTTCTGATCATATGTAGCATATACGCCTGTGCATATTGCTGAATCTGCACCCCATGTGACTCCATCAAGCAGTAGCTAGGCTTCACATTGGCTCCTTGGTTTTCAATGGATGCATGTCCCAGTAGCCGCTCCATCAAATCTTCTCATTTGGTATGTCATCGTCCACCTCACCATATATGGCTCCCGTCAATAGGTAGGCCCGTGGTGACTGCCACGTCCTACATCGTGATCGTCATTTCCTTATATCTCATATGGAATGTATTGGTTTCGGGCCTCCAACTCTCAACCAACGCTGTCAGTAGTGTGTGGCCCAACCGTATCCACTTCAACCTAGCACATACATGTAACCTGGACATTTCAATATAATGCATCGTACACTCATCTATTTTCCTTTCGGAATGTCTGCACACGTGATTCACAGCTCATATCATAGCCTCCTACAAACAATTAATGCATAAATTAATTTTTTTTCATGCCATCATATTTAAAATTTCTAACATTACTATCACTATGAATATTCTTACCTATCTATGCTGGATCTGTGCAGAACGATGTCGATCCTGGTCATACAAGACCACATCAGATACTGGTCCCACATCCTCCATATCCTATAATTTGCAATTATTATATAATTGCTAATAAATATTTCACCATTTTTCGTTGAAGTGTATAAAGAAAATATTACAAATGTAGTATGGAAAAAATATGTGCTTATTTAGCTGTATGATTCAAAGGGGAATTATATGATAACACTAAAATTAATTTACACAAATGGTATTAAAAGTTCCAATTTTCATTTTTTGCAGCAAAGCTAGAATTTAATGAAAAGATTGCGACCTTTCTCCATACTAGGTGGCTGGAATTATAAAACTTGACTTTCTATATGTTTCCTTTCATCCACATGGATTAAAAAATCTAAGTACTATAGACACCATAATCATGACTTCGCAGTATGTTGAACCATGTCCAATACCCTGGTCGGACACACATATCATGCTAGATATGGTTGTTGTGTACACTTATTTTTGGAAAAATGATATGATATGAAAATATTTTATTGGCTCAATTAGGGCTTACCAAAAGTCACAACATAATTTCATTTAACCATAAACCCTAAATTACAGAGACCCCAATCACAAAATTGACGGAAAAAATTGATGGGAACAAAATCTAAACATAAACCTTAATTTGCAAAAAAAAATTGCATACCGCAAGGCTGTGTTGGGGGTTGGTGCATAGTTGGGTGCTCGATCAGAGCTTTGGTAGGTTCGTAGGGGTGGTCTGGGGTCAGCTGAGGAGTGTTGATCGTTGGAGCGTAGGGGAGGTCAGGAGAGATCGTCAACCTTTGGGGAAGAATGACATGGTTTGGGTAGTTACGTCGATTGGGAATATAAGGTAACGATTTGGCTGCACTTGACAAGTGGGGCCAAATTGTTTAAGGTACGGGCCCCGACCAACTGGTCGCACTTGTCAAGTGTGCGGCGAAGTCCAAACATGCCCTGTAAGTGATGAGAGGCGCCCAGCAAGCACCCATGTCACTCGCTGACATGGCAAAACTTGAACTAAATATTTTTTTCTGTTATTTTAAATTCACAAAAAAATACCCTAACGTTTGGGCTATCTTTCAATATAATACCCTGAGCTTTTAAGTTGTACATATTTAAACCCTAACGTTATATGTCAGGTTTAACTTGATACCTTTTTTCTATTTTCCACTCAAAAGACTGAAATCTGGACGATTTTACCCCTCCCCTCATTCCTCATAGGGGAAATCACAAAAAAATACCCTAACATTTACGTTATATTTCAATTTAATAGCCAAAATGGTAGAAAAATTGCCTCTTATGACCATCAACATAGCGGTTAATCCTACTCTCCTTTGTTTTATGGAAAAGAATTTAGATGAATCATGTTGAAAACAAGAGGATCTGTATGCCAATGAAATAAAATTAATACACCGACATCCACATATCCCTCGGAGAAAGGCTACTCAAAAGCGATAGCACACACCAGATGGCACCATGGCATGAACATCTTGCTGGAGGAGGTCCTTGAGCGAAAGGCTGTCTAATTCTATGTCACGCCCCGCTTCCCTAATATGGAAGGCGAGACGTGAGGAGGTCCGCTCAGACGTGGAGCTGTGAAGCTGCAGTCTGATAAGCGTCTGTAAAAATTTTGAAAAGTAGCAGGTCCTTGCATTGCGACGAAACAACAACAATAATAAAGCAGATAAGGAAATATCCACCAACAACATCCAACAAATATTACAATATCACAGAATAGTCAGAAAAGTACAAGTCTGAACAATAGGCCTAAAGCATGGCCAAACAAAACAAAGAGAGATAGGTGCTACGCACCGAAACCTAACAACAATTAAGGAAAGGTAACAACTAAGGGGAGACTCCAAGTGAGTCTAGGACTGGTCACCCGTGTCCTCGAACTCGGTCTCAGCAGGGACCTCAAACTCAGCGTCCCCGAACTGCTCGTCTTCTGCTACCTGCTCTGTCTCAAAGTCTGACATGTGACACCCAAAGAGAAAAGGGCACCTGTCAGCAAAAGTCTCCCAAGGGAAGCGGGGAACTTTTGTGCAAGGATATAATAACTGAAACAACTAACAGTTCTAATATAATGAGGTGACATGACATTTTAAGGATGCAGCAATTTTAATATGACATGAAGCATGCAATACAAGTAACAAAAACACGAAACATTATCCATTCACTTTGTGCACAGGGTTTACGCCTTTTGGCTGAAGTGGCTGTACGAGCACACTTCTACGCTCAAGTGATCGCTTAACCCTACCCCTCCACGTGTATCGAGCGTTGGTTTCCCAACAACACTGTGCTCGCTTCTGGATCACGAGCCAGGAAGTGTTTTTCAATATGGCATAGGGTTGTGCCCGCAAAATCAGGTGCCTAGCCTCACTAGCAATAACATTTGTAGCGTGTGCTACTCAATCACGAAGAACACATGATGCATGACATGACATGAGATGAGCAGTTAAAGTGCGCACCGTTAATTGAAAATTAAACATGGCATGGCAGCATGAATGAAAGCAGGTAAAGTGTCGGATCTAGTTTCGTTGTCAAACTAGATCAAAAGGCATCTAGGCAGCTATCATTTCACTGCCTAGTCTCTTTTACGCTAACAAATAAATTGTCCTAAAAAACGTGGCCTAAACATTTACTGGCAAGTATCACTTGCATGTTTCTGGTGATATCGGTTGTCGTGGGTTCGCCCCCGACGAACGTTACGCTATAGAACGACTGGTTCTCTGTTTCGGCTAAACAATCACCAAATTAGATTTTATTGTGAGATAATCAAAATATCGAGTTAATCCCTAAACTGGGTTCGTCAGATTTTTATCAGGGTCTCAGGCTAAGGTGGTGTTTATATTGGGTTATATAAACAGGGCACGCATTATTTATTCTAATATTACTAACGGTATGTAATCATATTAACATGGTGAACTTGTCATTAACAAATTAATATCAATTTTAATACTAACCAAACTTAATCTTACTTTAGATAAAATGATATGGTTAAGTTTATTATTAACTACTTACCAGGTTTGACTAAAGTAATATGGTTAAAAGTTCAATGTGACAACTTAATATTATTAACCCAACATTTCTAATTTGCTGAAACTACTTAACGAATATCAATTAAAATTTGATTAACACTAACTACCCTATTAGTAAATTTACTAAGTTAATTACAAGATTAACATGGCATCAATGGTACATCTACTCTACACTTACCGACTTGACTATGGGCTAAGTTAACATGTTAAAACTTACTTCTAAAAATTATTTTAACATATATCAATTCCTTTACTCATTCTTTAATAAATATAAACCCTTAAGAGTAGAGTGGCTGTCACCCCCTTTCAAATTTAACTCTCAGCTCTCTCTCTCTCTCTGTTAATACTATAGGATGTCCTCTTTTCTACATTAAATCCATATTAAAATCCACATCCTACACTAAGGCTGTCACCTAACCATTTACACAAATATTTTATTAACAATACTAACCCTCTATTGTAATGCCCTACAAGCTACTGCACAAGTACTAGAGGGGGGTGAATAGTACTTTAAAAATAACAATGAGTATAATTCCTAATTATCGTGCAAACAACTACCAAATCAATTTGCGGAAGCTTAAATTGATGAAAACAACAAAATTAACAATGCTAACAATTGAATATTACTGGGTTCGGATCCACCCAAGTCTCCCCGACTTGTTCCCGGTGATCCTACGTCCCAACCACCCGGATCCCCTCCGGATACTTAGGTTAGAAACCCAAACCCAAGATTTCCACTATGATATCTTGTGAAAAACCTTCACAAGATCAAATCATACATGCAATGGCAATAGTGAATCCCACAACCCGGGATCACAACCTTCTCTCACAACCGAGAGAGTCAATAGCAATAAATGAGTTTATATGAAATAAACAACAACTTACCACAAACCATATACCTTGAGTATTCTTACCAAATAGGTGCAAGGAGGGATTTGAGGAAGAGAAAGTCACCAAGACCTAGCACCACTGAAATGAGCAGCAATGGGTGCCTAGGAGTGATTTGGAGACTTGAATCAAGCTAGAGCTTGAATGGCTCACCAAGAACAAACTTCTCTCACGATGGATTCTAGATCTAGAATGTGAGAGAATACATTTCTTGTGAGGAAGAGAGCTTTGGAAATGAGTGAGAATCTCTAACTCTTTCAATCTCAATGAATCTCTTAATAGCAGCTCTAACCTAGAAAGAAATGACCAAGCTTCGTATTTATAGGGTCCCATAAAAACGAGTTAGGTCAAATCCCAACGGATAGAAATCTGAAGCAGTTAGTCGGTCAAAGAACAACCACTGACCGACTAGTTCATCAACTAGTCGGTCGGTCAAACAACATGGACCGACTAAGTGATGAACAGTGAAGAGATTGAATTTTAGACCTAGAAATCTAGTCGGTCCAAGAAGACTGTCTGACCGACTAGTTTCACAACTAGTCGGTCGGTCAGTGAACTTAGACCGACTAAGAGTCAAAAACTATTAGTCTGAATACAAATTGATTTAGTCGGTCCAAGAACAAATGTTCACCGACTAGATCATCAACTAGTCGGTCGCCAAACGTTCTTAGACCGACTAACGATAAACAGTAGCTTATGAGAAAATTGGCATGTACAGTAAATCTCAACTAGTCGGTCAAAGAAGCATCACTGACCGACTAGTTCACAAACTAGTCGGTCGGTGAGTCAACGTAGACCGACTAACTGTAAACAGTTCTGAGCAAGAAACGATTAACTGACACTAGTCGGTCCAAGAAGCTTTGCCGACCGACTAGATCACCATCTAGTCGGTCAGTTCTTCTTCTTGAACCAACTAACATGCACAATAAAGTCCGAATCGAAGCGCGATGCTTCGAGGAAGTTAGAATGGACTTCTACTAAGATCCTAGAGCTAAGATATGAGCGTTATGCAGATAGAAATGTAAGATATACTCAAGGCTTAACATTCTATAGATCGAAACTAAAAGACTATAAATAAAACCTTAAAGAACGGTCTTCGAGAGCTTCGATCAAATCTTCATGACTTCCAAAATGGTCCAAAAGCTTCAACGAAGCTTTAGGCATTGAATACGAGCTTTGGGAAGTCTTGAGATGTCGCTTTGAGTGTTCTCGTGAATTTGGCGATGATCTCCATAACTGCGCTCACAAATTGTTAGTTCATGAATTATTTATGTTTGCTCATCATCCAAAACCAAATCTGGGGAGTCCAATACTCAACATTCTCCCCCTTTTTGGTGATGACAAACCAACATAAATAATAATAAAAAATAATGATTCAAATGTAAAATACTTACTCCCCCTGCATTGATGACACGTTAATTCCAAATTGAATATATATTAATTGCATCAATCAGACGAGTAAGATATATAATGAGCGAATTTTGAAATATCGGATTTGAAAATCCTTATATATATCTTAACTCCCCCTGAATCTAACATATCAAATTACATTCTTGGAAATTGAGTTAAATTTTCATTTGCCCTAATCATTATCATTATCTCTCCCCCTTTGGCATTATCCCAAAAATCAGGGGCATACAACGACAACAACAATGACAAAGAAAATCCAACATCGGGAGTCGTAGAATATGACGATGGACCAAATTGACACCAAGGAAAATAGTCGAAAACGAATCAAAGTGTGCCAAATTGTCCATTTTCGAAAAACGAAAATTAAAATCATCGAAATACCAAATATAAATTCGCTTATTGAATAAAGAAACGTACTCTTCAATACTCAATATTCTTGGTTAAATTTGTGCATGGAAAACAATTCTATGCAATCATAGAATTAAAATCTAATTAACCAAGGTTATAATCGTTGAGCGACGAAATCACATATCATAGACATTGAATGAATATTAAATGCGCATGACGAAGTAAAAGAGAACATCGATGTCTATATATTAGAATATCATGAGTACATGCACAAATACATCGACTACATCATATAAAGTGCAACATCTATATCAACATCAAAAAGATACAACATAATCATCGAAACACCATCATCAAACATCTAACAAAATGAAAGTACAACAAGTACACCGACATCCAAAATCCAAAATACATCAAAACACCGCCAAAACTCCATCCTAACCCAAAACACTCTCAACAAGATGTATCATCCAATGATCACATGAGAGGCCTCCAAACTGACGCTCAGGAGGAAGTTGCAGGATCAGCAGTCTCCGTGGGTCCAGTCGAGGGAGTGGACTCAGGCTCTGCTGCAAGGAGTGGTGTGTGAACTGAAGGGATCGTCGGGGCAGGAGTGGTGACATCGACGACTGGCTCAATGGCAAGAGTATCAGCTGGAACATCAGCAGGCATAGCAGCAGCATCAACAGGAGTCTGATCCACTGGTGCCGAAGACTCTGGAGCACCGGAAGCAGTGGCAGCACCAGTAGCAGATGAGGTAGCAGCGGCAGCAGTGGCCTCAGCGCCACGAGCAGGAGAATCAAGGAGGTCATCGATATCCTCATCGTCCATCTCCTCATCCTCAGAAACAGGAGGAGGGACCTCAACACCAATGACACGAGCAATGCGACACAGAATCTCCTCGGAACGAGCGTACCGAGACTCGAGACGACGAACGTCACGAGCGAGACTCTCAAGAGTGGTGGGAGGTGTGGAAGCAGCAGCTGCAGAAGAAGTGCCCTGAGAAGCAGAAGGAGTCGTCCGCTGCACGTGACGGAGTGTCGCAAGAGATTTCTTTACGGCCGTCGTGTTCAGTGGAGGACCAAGGGGACGCTCATCGTCAGGAGGCAAAGGCACGCAAAAATGACGGAACACCAAAGTCAACAGACAAGGATAAGGGATATGCGCAGATTTAGTGGTCTTGTGAATACACTCGAAAGAGTCCATCTTATCGAGTATAACGCGAGCCCAATTAATCTCGCAACCCAAGAATAGAGCGTAAATCAAGTTTAGGAATGGCTGGGATGGCAGAGAAGATGAGCCGTACTTGGGAAGCAAGCACGACTTCAGAATGAGATTGAGGACCCATGCATTTGGCTTGAATGATTTAAATGGAACACCAATGAAAGCTGGAGGGATCACATGGAAGATATCAGCTAGAACAGACTGATCCAAAGAGGAGATATCATCAACAGAGATGTCTGACGGGAGGAGACCAGACGACGAACAACCAAGCAACTCCCCCAAGATTTCTGCCGTGAGGACTATAGGAGTCCCCAAGACAGTAGTCTCGATGGAGTGGCTCTCGTCGTAGTGGCCCCGGACACGATTTGCATAGAATAGTTTGACCAGGCGAGGATAGGGTCGAGGGTTCGCCTTAGGGTCGAAGCGAAGGTAGTCTAGGAGCCCACTATAGGATAGGAGATCAGCTAAGCCAAGGAAGTCGAAAAACTGAACATAGTGCTCCAATAGCATCGGGCAGTGCTCAATACGGTTGTAGGCCGCTAGACACATAGGGTCGTCGCGACACAACGATATGTCAACACCACCAGCTGGCATTGGGCCCTTTCCCTTAGGCTGTCGAGTCCTAGGACGAAGTGGAGGAGTGGGTTCCCTATGGCCAGACTCATCCTCGGGTCTAAACTCAGTGTCGGTATCAGGAGGAGTGGAGGGGGGTATGGAGTATAGGATTTCTAGACTTAGAATGTTTACCGGGTTTGACGGTCGCCGTCCTCTGCTTCTTCAGAGGAGGCGAAGACGAAGAAGCTTGGGTTGATTTAGCACGGCGTTTAGGCTTAGAAGGATTCCTCGGGTTAGATGGCCCTACGGTCATGGGGGATGCCCCAGAGGGAGTGATAGGAATCCTCGTCTTTGCCATGATCGTGGCACAACGAGTACAAACAATTGAAAGAATAAGATCAAACAACCCTAAAATTAAACCCTAGAACCGAAATCAACAAGCCCTAGGCTAAAATTCGAAACCCTAGAAGATGAAAGCAAACCCTAGAACTGGAAAATAGACCTAGAATCAAACCCTAGATGAGAGGAAGTATACCTAGGAGGAAGACGACGACGATCGGCGGCGGAGATGATCAGAAAAGGGGCCGGAGATCGACGGGAAGACGAAGAGACACGAGCGGGGGTTTGGGGGTTTCGAGCTGGAGAAGGGATGAGCAACCGACTAAATGAGAAATAATTCGATTGGAGAGGGGTTAAGTCGGTCGAAATCACGAAAAGACAAAGAGCACTTAGTCGGTCACAGTTCAGGCACTGACCGACTAGATTATGTTCTAGTCAGTCGGTAAATGAGCTTGAACCGACTAAGTCGAAACAGAGGCAAAACGAAAAATCTTGAAAGAGAATTAGTCGGTCTACGTTCAAATACTGACCGACTAGAACTAAATCTAGTCGGTCGATAAGTGAACTTGAACCGACTAATAGAGCTAAGCTGGAGAGGAAATCCTAATAGCTTGAGTTAGTCGGTCTGAGTTCTTTTACTAACCGACTAGATACGAATCTAGTCGGTTGGTGATTGAACTGATACCGACTAAAGGAGTTCAAAAGTTTAGAGATTGAGCTAGTCGGTCTGAGTTCATTAGCTGACCGACTAGATGCGAATCTAGTCGGTTGGTTGATGAACTGAGACCGACTAGATGAGTCCAAAAATTGACAAATAAGTTCTCTCCTCAATACACTTGGACGAAACATCATAATCCTCTCAAAAATCATCTAAACTACCCCATTAAACATCGAAAGCTCAAATACGACATTCAAATATGAATTCGAGCAAAAATTCAAAAATATCACATAAAATTCCGAAAAATCCAATAAGTCTAGCATGAACGAAATATTGCGAAATATAATAGCATGCAAGATTATTGAATGAAACATGAATCCTATATCTCGGATTCACCCATAATCCCCAATTCTCGACGCAACCGCACAAAGGAGTCCTCCTTTAGGGGTTTCGTGAAAATATCGGCGATTTGCTTTTGGGTTTCAACGTACACTAAAATGATGTCCTTTTTAGCAACATGATCATCTAAAAAGTGGTGTCGGACATCTATGTGTTTCGAACAGGAATGGTGTACCGGGTTCTTGGAAAGACATATTGCACTTTGGTTGTCAACCATGATAGGGCAAGTATCACAGTTTATACCAAAGTCTTTAAGTGTGTGTCTCATCCAAAGAACTTGAGCACACGCGGCACCGGCGGCAATATATTCCGCCTCGGTGGTTGAAAGTGATACCGAATTTTGCTTCTTGGAAAACCAAGAGACAAGGGAATTTCCTATAAAATGGCAAGTGCCACTAGTACTCTTTCTGTCGGATTTGCATCCCGCATAATCAGCGTCACTATATGAGACTAACTCATATGTGCTAGATTTCGGATAAAGTAATCTAAAATCTAAAGTGTAACTTAGATAGCGAAAAATACGTTTTACCGCTACTAAGTGAGAATCCTTAGGTTAAGACTGATAACGAGCACAAATACACACGGCAAATATGATATCGGGCCTACTAGCGGTAAGATAAAGTAAACTACCTATCATACCTCGATATAGACGAATGTCTACATATTTTCCTCCCGTATCTTTATCAAGATGCGTTGTAGTGCTCATAGGAGTCTTTTTCCCGGAGGCACTCTCCATTCCAAATCGCTTTAGCAACTCCACCGTATACTTCGTTTGGTGGATGAAGATTGCATTGTCCATTTGGCGAATTTGGAGACCTAAGAAATACTTGAGCTCACCCATGTGGCTCATCTCAAATTGTTCCTTCATCACATTAGAAAATTCTTCGCAAAGAGCAAAGTTAGTATCACCGAAAATGATACCATCAACATAAATTTGAACTAAAATTATATCATTATTCGAATGCTTAACAAAAAGTGTTGAATCGGCTTCGCCCATTTTAAAATTCAAATCCAAAAGAAAATTCTTTAGGCGATCATACCAAGCTCGAGGAGCTTGTCTCAAACCGTAAAGAGCTTTCTTTAGTTTAAAAACATGATTTGGAAATTTTTCATTTACGAAGCCCGGAGGTTGAGAAACGTAAACTTCCTCAACGACATCTCCGTTTAAAAATGCACTTTTAACATCCATTTGAAATAATTTGAAATTTTTATGGCATGCAAAAGACAATAATAATCTAATTGATTCTAATCTAGCTACCGGAGCGAAGGATTCTTCGAAATCAATACCTTCCTCTTGTCGATAGCCTTGAGCTACTAACCGAGCTTTGTTCCGGACGACGACTTGGTTTTCGTCGGTTTTGTTCTTGAAGATCCACTGTGTCCCTATGACGGTGTGGTTCTTCGATGGCAATGGAACAAGCTCCCATACCTCATTCCTCTCGAATTGAATGAGTTCCTCCTCCATGGCAAGGATCCAAGCACTATCTTCGCACGCTTCAACTATATTCTTTGGCTCTATCGATGAGGCAAAGGCACAATTGGCGAAGTGGTGTACTTGCGATCTCGTCTTGACTCTATCATGAATATTGCTAATAACTTGCTCATGGGGGTGGTCACGAACCGTATGAAGCCGTTTGGGAATTCCCTGATCACTAGGAACATTCTCAACAACCTCATTAGTTGGGTTAGTATCAATAGAATCAATTGAATCATTAGACTTAGAATTATCAAACGAATCACATAAAACACCCATAGAATCATCATCATTTGAAATTCTAGAAGTAGTAAAATTCTCATTAAAAGAGACATGTAGTGATTCCTCGATCGTAGAGGATCTTTTGTTGTATATCCGGTAGGCTTTGCTACGTGAGGAATACCCAACAAATATTCCCTCATCCGATCTCGGATCGAACTTGTCCAAATTTTCATAAGTGTTTTTAATAAAACATTTTGCACCGAAAACACGAAAATGTTTAACTTGAGGCAACCTACCAAACAACAATTCATAACAAGTTTGTTTAGTGCCGGGCCTCAAAAGTATTCTATTAAACACATAGCAAGCGGTATGTACCGCTTCCGCCCAAAATTGATAACCAAGTTGGCTATCTTCGAGCATAGTGCGAGCACACTCCACTAGCGTTCTATTCTTCCTCTCAACAACACCATTTTGAGGGGGTGCGCGAGGAAAAGAAAACGTGTGAGTAATTCCAAGATCATCATAAAAATTTGAGAAAGACTCATTCTCAAATTCACCCCCATGATCACTACGAATAGTGCTAATGGTGGTTCCGATGAGATTTTGTACTTTCTTCACAAATATGGTGAAGTTTTCAAAAGCTTCATTTTTATTACATAAGAAAAATACCCATGTAAATCTCGAATAATCATCTACGATGACAAGTCCATATCTTGCATTTCCTAAGGAAGCAACTCTAGTTGGCCCAAATAAATCTAGATGTAATAGCTCTAGTGGCCGTTTAGTAGAAATGCTTTTCTTAGGTTTAAATGAAGATTTAGGAAGCTTGCCACGTTGACAAGAATCACAAAAACTTTTCTTTTCAAAAACGAGCTTCGTAAAACCTTTAATGGAATTTAATTTTGAAAGCTTATAAAGTGTTCCAAAGTTCACATGTCCAAAGCGTCGATGCCATAAGTGTTGTTCACTTGTGTTGGCAACGAGACATTGTTCATATGACTTAGGAAGATCCAAAATATAAATATCTTTATGACGTGTGCCGGAAAATAATAACTTATTATTATCATTTGAAATATGACATAATCCTTTCGCAAAGCTAGCTTTGTAACCTTTGTCACAAAGTTGGCTTATTGAAATAAGATTATGATTTAAACCATTAACTCGATAAACATCACTAATTAAGGGTTTAGATGGGCTACCCACTTTACCAACACCGACGATGGTTCCGCTCTCGTTGCCTCCAAAGACTACCCGGTTCCCATTAGCAATGGGCACCACTCCGGAAAGCAATTGAGCATCGCCCGTCATGTGTTTTGAACACCCGCTATCGAGTATCCAATTCCCTTTGCAGCTAAATTTAAATTTGTTGCTCCTTTTCTTTTTCTTTTCCTTAAGTACCTAAAGATAGAAAATTTCATATCATGGTACCCAAGGTCATTGGGTCCTCAAAGGCTAGACCTTTGGAAGCCAAGTCCAATTGGACTTAGACTTTCCCACATAATTTCTACTATGCACAACATCCGAAAAATAAGCATTCATATACACTTGTTTTTCATCCATGCTTGTGTCCTTTGGGCTCCAAATAGTGAAAATCTTGGGAGCCCTCATCCTATTGGGTGCATGCATGCGACGTTGATTCCTATTGGGTGAATATCTTTATGGTGTGTGCCGGAAAATAATAAATTATTATTATCATTCAAAATATGACACAATCCTTTCGCAAAGCTAACTTTGTAACCTTTGTCACAAAGTTGGCTTATTGAAATAAGATTATGATTTAAACCATTAACTAGATAAACATCACTAATTAAGGGTTTAGATGGGTTACCCACTTTACCAATACCGACGATGGTTCCGCTCTCGTTGCCTCTAAAGACTACCCGGTTCCCATTAGCAATGGGAACCACTCCGGAGAGCAATTGAGTGTCACCCGTCATGTGTTTTGAACACCCGCTATATAGTATCCAATTTCTCTTGGAGCTAAATTTAAATTTGTTGCTCCGTTCCTTTTTCTTGAGTACCTATAGATATGGAATGTCGTATCATGGTACCCAAGGTCATTGGGTCCAAAAGATTAGACCTTTGGAAGCCAAGTCCAATTGGACTTAGACTTCCCCATATAATCACTACTATGCACAACATTCGAAAAATAAGCATTCATATAAACTTGTTTTTCATCCATGCTTGTGTCCTTTGGGCTCCAAATAGTGAAAATCTTGGGAGCCCTCATCCTATTGGGTGCATGCATGCGTTGTTGGTTTCTACGTGATGCATGTCGTGGATAGGCATAAGGAACATGATGGAATGGTGCATGCAGATAATTATTCATATGATGTTGTGGGTGAACATATGCATGTGAGGGAACACGTGCGTGAGGGTGTCTCACATGGTGTGCACGTGCTCGTGAATGTGTTGCATAAAAATCATCATTTGTGTGAGCCGGTGGAGTGGGACGTGTGTTCCTACGTGGCATGGTATGGGTGTACATGTAGGCATGACCCTTCTTTGGAGGTCCACCCAAAGTGGGTTTCTTTCCAAAAGAGGGTGTGTGCGAAGTGGAAGCACCATTGGTAGATGAACTACCAATAGAGTGTTTGCTCCCACTCGGTGAGGCATCGGAAGTAGGCCTAACAAAAGTAGTGGCCGATTTGAATGAACTCCCTATCTTATACCCCAAGCCAATGTGGTGATTGCCCGGAAGTAAATCATTTAGGATGTTATCCAAATGGTCTTTACCCTTATTGAATTTATTAATTCGGCCTATCGTGCACTCATATTTCTCGGTGAGAGAATGCATCGAAGCACCCAAAGTGGATATTTGCGATGTGAGCACATAAACACGAGACTTGAGATTTTCATTCTCAATACTCAAAGTTGAGTTTTGAGAAGTCAAATCCGCTATCCTATGTTCTTCCGAATCCTCAACACTAACATGTTCAAGTTTAGATTTGAGATTAACAATCTCATGTCTTAACTCTTCAACAACGGTGTCGTTGTTGGTGATGATAGTCTTAGGCGAGGTTTGAATGCTAGCTAGGTCATCTTTTACTTTAGTATACCTATTTACTAATTTGGTATACTTAGACCATAATTGAAAATTAGCATTCCTAAGGTCATCCATAGTTACCTCATCGCCTTCGTTGTCGCTATCATCGGAAGAGGAGGATCCTTGATCATGCTCCTCTCTCGCCATGAAGCACATGTGCGCTTGCTCCACTTTCTCATCATCTGACTCTCCGCTTGAGGAATCCTCAGAGTCGGTGAATGTTGCTCCGACAAGTCCCGTTTTGTACCCCTTTTTGTACTTCTTGGACTTGTCGAACTTCGGCGCCTTCCCCTTCTCCTTTTGCTTGTTTTGAGGACAATCCGCTTTGATGTGTCGTGGCTTATTGCATTTAAAGCACAAAGGTGGAGAGGCGTTAATAGAAGTAAATTTAGATTTTTGTTTGAAGTTACCCTTTCGGAAGAAGCGATTGAACTTCTTTGCCATGAGTGCAATGGATTCCATGTCCATTTCTTCTTCCGAGTCCTCATCATCGGTAGAGGTGGATGGAGCCGCCTTGAACGCAATCGCCTTTTTCTTAGGCACGTCTTGGTTCAAATAGGACTTCATCTTTTCTTGTAACTTCACCTTGCTATCTTTGCGTACCTCGTATGACATCAAAGTACCCATCAATTGAACTACGGTATACTTATTCATGTCATTACCTTCCTAGATGGTGAAGGTACGTTTCTCCCAAGAAGAAGGAAGTCCTTCGATAAGCTTTGAACACTTCTCATGTTGGGTGTAGGTTTTGCCAAGAGCTTCCAACTCGTTCATTATGTCGACGAAGCGAGCATAATACTCCTTCATCTTTTCTCCCTGTTCCATATGAAACAATTCGTAATCTCTATTGACTACGACGAGTTTAGAATCTCTTACCCGACTCGTTCCTTCATGCAAAATGAGGAGCGAATTCCAAATTTGATATGCACTCTTACATGTGCATATCTTATTAAAATCTTCGGGTTCCAATGCACATTGTAAAGCATTCATTGCTTTGGCATTTGCAATCTCCGCGGCGACCTCCGCGGTTGTCCATTTCTCAAAGTCTTCTTCGACGGGCTCGACGTATTCCTTCATCGTGGTCCTCCATAGAGATGCACTCCGGAGGAAAGTTTCCATCCGGCATTTCCAGTACCCGTAGTTGGTACCGTTGAAGAATGGAGGCCTCGTTGAGGAATGTAATCCATCACCGAAGATGCTCCTTCACGGTTCCTGAAGGTGCCATAGTCGGAAAGTGGACGCACGGTCTTGTTGTCGTTGGCAGACATAGCTATGTATCTAGCTCTGATACCAAATGTAATGCCCTACAAGCTACTGCACAAGTACTAGAGGGGGGTGAATAGTACTTTAAAAATAACAAGGAGTATAATTCCTAATTATCGTGCAAACAACTACCAAATCAATTTGCGGAAGCTTAAATTGATGACAACAACAAAATTAACAATGCTAACAATTGAATATTACTGGGTTCGGATCCACCCAAGTCTCCCCGACTTGTTCCCGGTGATCCTACGTCCCAACCACCCGGATCCCCTCCGGATACTTAGGTTAGAAACCCTAAACCAAGATTTCCACTATGATATCTTGTGAAAAACCTTCACAAGATCAAATCATATATGCAATGGCAATAGTGAATCCCACAACCCGAGATCACAACCTTCTCTCACAACCGAGAGAGTCAATAGCAATAAATGAGTTTATATGAAATAAACAACAACTTACCACAAACCCTATACCTTGAGTATTCTTACCAAATAGGTGCAAGGAGGGATTTGAGGAAGAGAAAGTCACCAAGACCTAGCACCACTGAAATGAGCAGCAATGGGTGCCTAGGAGTGATTTGGAGACTTGAATCAAGCTAGAGCTTGAATGGCTCACCAAGAACAAACTTCTCTCACGATGGATTCTAGATCTAGAATGTGAGAGAATGGATTTCTTGTGAGGAAGAGAGCTTTGGAAATGAGTGAGAATCTCTAACTCTTTCAATCTCAATGAATCTCTTAATAGCAGCTCTAACCTAGAAAGAAATGACCAAGCTTCGTATTTATAGGGTCCCATAAAAACGAGTTAGGTCAAATCCCAACGGATAGAAATCTGAAGCAGTTAGTCGGTAAAAGAACAACCACTGACCGACTAGTTCATCAACTAGTCGGTCGGTCAAACAACATGGACCGACTAAGTGATGAACAGTGAAGAGATTGAATTTCAGACCTAGAAATCTAGTCGGTCCAAGAAGACTGTCTGACCGACTAGTTTCACAACTAGTCGTGTCACGCCCCGCTTCCCAAAAACACGGAGGCGAAGCGTGACGAAGGCCCGCTTAGGCCGGGACTAAGAGCCCGGACCCAATAAGCGTCTGTAGTATTCCATAGCGAAAGTACAGGTCCCTGCATGTTAGTACGAAATAACAAAATTACTGAAAAGAACATTTCATTTTATTCCAAAGTTTATCATCAAAGTACTGAGAGTCTAAAAATGCCGAAAACGGCTACAACTGCTGAAAGGAAACTAATGGTGCAAGCACCCAACCTAGACGAGAAAGTAAGAGTGCAACGCATCCAACTAAAACTGAAATGGGTAACTCTGGAACAGCAACAAAAGATCTCTAACTCTGATCGTCCTCTGGATCGTACTCCGGATCAGCGCCCTCCGGCTCCAAGTCAACTGGCAAGTCCGCCTCGTACTCGTACTCTGGCTCCACACCTGACGTACAGCACCAAAAGAAGGAAACTGTACATCAGGCAAAGTCTACACAAGAGGTCAGACTCTACTGCAAGTGTATCAACTATTAACAATGATTTACTGGTTGTTTTAGCATGCTGGGGTTATAACTGAGTAACGAAAAATAGCGTAGCAGGAAAAGTAAACGTAGAAAGCAGTAGACGTAGCGTGTGCTACCGACTACGGGACTAACCTACAGGTGTCAAGACAAGGCGGGACGGGATGGGACGGGACAGAACATGACAAGACGGGACAGGACAAGTAAGACATGAAAGGGTTCACGCCTTACGGTTCGAGGGCGGCCAGACCCTCTCCCCGTGCGCACGCTCAACCCTACCCCAACCCAGGAACTCAGGACAAGAATTACCGGGATCATTTCCGCTAGGGAAACATCCGAAACGCCCGAAGGCTTTTTGTGTAACAGGGATCACTTCCGCGGAGGAAAGCATCCGAAACGCCCGTAGGCTTTTTGGTAACAGGGATCACTTCCGCGGAGGGAAGCATCCGAAACGCCCGTAGGCTTTTTGGTAACAGGGATCACTTCCGCGGAGGGAAGCATCTGAAACGCCCGTAGGCTTTTTGGTAACAGGGATCACTTTCACGGAGGAAAGCATCCGAAATGCCCGCAGGCTTTTTGTGTAACAGGACATGACATGACAAGTGTAGGGAGTTGTTATTCTAGGGTGTCCACACGCACGCACACGCAAGATAGTCCTATGATGTCAGTAGTTTATTGTTGTCAGGCTCAGACTTCGTCGTCAAGTCTGAGCCGTCACGGGTCGTCCCGGACGCTATCATTTCACGTCCGGTTCTCATCATACACAATCTAACAGTTCTACAAACTAGAACTAAGGCACGGTCAAAATGCAAGTGGGTACACTTGCCTGGAATGACGAGTGTGTCGTCTGTCCAGGGCATCTCGTCCAGTCGTCGCGTCCGCGGTAGTCCGTCTGAAAAGGGATCACGGCGACGGTGTCAAGTCGTGATTTTCGTCAAATCCTATTTAGGTTCATTTCTAAGTTAGGTGTGGCTACCCTAATTGTCACAAGTCAAAAAGTGTCCGATCAGCCTATCCGACGATTCTATCCTATGTGCACAGTTCAAAAGTCTGATCGTCGATTCTATTGTTCACAACATTTTAAAGGAGCAGAAAATAAATTTAGCGAGTTTAGTTGCCGATTTTAGTTAGGTTTTCAGTTTTGGCTACGGGTGGGTTTCGTTACGAGTTACGAGAAAACCAACCTCTCCGGAGTCTGAAATAGTGCAGACGTAGGGTCTGAACGGAGGGGTGTTTGCGGCGTCTACAGTGTCCCAACTACGGGTAGCGTAGTGAGACTCGCCCGGGCAGCGGACGAAGCGCGATCAGCGGGTGTGATCAGTTCACGGTAAAACAACGAGCTAGCGTCACGGGCGGCTGCGGACAGATCTCGATCGTGCACACGGCTAGGGGCTCCGTGCGGTGGCTGCAGACAGCACAGCGAGAGGCGAGGTGCGTACTTGGTGTGTGACGTCGCGCTGAAAGCAGCACGACGGCAGCGGAGGCTGGCGGCCGTGAGCGAGGGAGAGCCGCGTGAAAGAGCGGCACTGAGGGGGCCGCGGGCTGTCACGGCGGCGCAACAGGCGGGGAATGCGGCGGCTGCTGAACTGCGGGCGACTGCGGCACCTTGCGGCGGCGGCGGAAGGCGGATCACGACGAGGTCGTGAGGGGGCCGCGGGGTGAGGGAGGAGCGATGGGGAGGCGATCACGGTCAGCGGCGGCTTGGGGATGCGCGCAGCGGCGGAGACGAGATCGAACGGCGGCGGCTGCGGGCGAAATCGCGACGGCGGTGGAAAGCTGCGGCGGCGGCGCGCGCTGGGGGCCGAGGGGGCGGCTGCGACGGTGGAGGCGTGCGCTGGGGCCACGGCAGCGGGAGATAGGAGAGAGGGCGAGAGAGATCTGAGGGGAGAGGGGTTTTGAGGTCGGCGGCGGAGGATGGCCGCGCCGTGGGAGAGAGAGAGAGGGGGGAGATCGGATGGGAGAGGGGGATTTTGGGGGTCGGCGGCTGCTGCGTGAGGGAGGTTTTGATTTTTTTAGGGTTAGGGTTAATTCTTAGGGTTAGGATTATTAATGGGGGTTTTTTGTTGATATATAACCCTAGGATTAAAAGAAGAAAGGGGGAGATTGAGTGTCAAAGAGTGTACGTACTGGGGTAGGTCTAGGGGGATTTAGTGAAACAGTTTAGGAAAAAGATTAAGACAGATTTAGTAGCGATTTGACCAGATTTGGCTATAATTCGAAATTTGAACTGGATGGGCAAATCAACGGTCCAGAATAATCCGAGCGATAACTCTCAATCCGGGCGTCAGAAAAATAATCTGAAAATACCGGGGCGATCGTGGAAACGAGACGCTCAAATCCACGGAGCCCGATCGTGCGTAGCGCCTACCAAAAATTCACGTAAAATTCGGGACGGCGTTTTGAGCCAAAAGACTAAAACGCCCCTATCGATTCAACATTGTTTTGCGAGAAAACGACCGCGAAAAGATGTTCCCAAAAATTACCATGAATAGATACACTCACCAACGGTCACAACGGCATATCACAGTGCATAAATTGGAAGCCAGAAATAGTCTAATACAATACGTGCACGCTAAAGCACGTGCACGCAGAAAATTCCATAAGACCGAAAAGCGACCGTTACATTCTACCCCACTAAAATAAAGATTCCGTCCTCGGAATCGACAACACTAATCAGCAAACAAAAATGGGAAACGCTCCCTCATCTTCTCCTCGCGTTCCCAGGTGGACTCTCCAGGTGATCCGTGACGCCACATCACTCTCACCAGGTCGACTACCTTATTCCTCAACTGCTTCTGTCGACGGTCCAAAATATGCACAGGCTGTTTGTCATATGTCAGATCCGGGCGAACCGCAATCTCTGAGAAATCAACCGTGTGCAACGGATCACTGACGTACCGACGTAGCTGAGATACGTGGAAAACATCGTGAACTCCCTCCAAAGAAGGTGGCAGAGCAAGGCGGTAGGCCACTGCTCCCACACGCTCTAGCACATCAAACGGTCCAATATACCTCGGACTCAGCTTTCCCTTCTTCCCGAAACGAATAACTCCGCAGTTCGGAGAAATCTTCAGGAAGACGTGATCTCCAGGCTGAAACTCCAAAGGTCTCCTCTTGGCATCAGCCCAATGCTTGAAGCGATCCTGTGCAACTCTGAGCTTCTCCCTGATGTCCCTCACGACATCCACAGCTTCCACTATCATCTCAGGACCCAACAGCTCCCGATCTCCGATGTCATCCCAGCTCAGTGGCGAACGACATTTCCTTCCATATAGGGCAGTAAACGGTGCCATGCCAATGCTCGCCTGGTAGCTGTTGTTATATGAAAACTCCACCAAGTGGAGATGGTCTTCCCAAGAACCCTTCAAATCGAGCGTACAAGCTCGCAGCATATCCTCCAGGATCTGAATAGTCCTCTCGGACTGGCCATCGGTCTGCGGGTGGTACGCCGTGCTGAAGCTCAGACTCGTACCCAAATTCTCCTGCAGACTTCTCCAGAACTGAGATGTGAACCTCGTATCTCTGTCGGACACGATGCTCACGGGGACTCCATGTAAGCGTACAATCTCCTGCACATACACGGTTTACATTACAACTAATTCAAGAGGAAAAATTTGAAAGAGAAATAAGAAAAGAAATTTTACCTCCAGGTATTTCCTCGCTAAGGCTTCCGTAGACTGGCCCACTCGGAATGGGATAAAGTGTGCAGACTTGGTCAATCGATCCACGATTACCCAAACTGCGTCATTCTGCCTCGGGGTCTGAGGTAAACCAGTCACGAAATCCATCGTAATATGCTGCCACTTCCACTCCGGGATAGGATGCGGTTGCAGCAACCCGGCAGTACGATGGTGCTCAGCCTTCACCTGTTGGCATATCAGACACTTGGCAACGCTCCGTGCCACGCTCCTCTTCATGCCAAACCACCAATAATTCAGACGGAGGTCCTTATACATCTTGGTGCCTCCAGGATGTATAGAATATGGCGAGCTATGAGCCTCGCTCAACAGCTCCTCACGGACGTCACCTGCGGGTACACAGAGCCTACTGCCGTACCGCAGTGAACCATCCTCATGAATCACAAACTCCATCCGAAGTCCAGCTTCAACCTGCCTTCTGATCCTCTGTAGCTTCGGATCTCCTGCCTGTGCTGCCTTGATCCGATCCACGATCGTGGACTGAATCTGCAAATTCATGAAGGAATGAACCACACCAGGTAGGACAACCTCCAAATCCGTCTCTCTCAGCTCCTGCTGAATCCGCCAGTCGGCAGTATGCATCATCGCAGTAGGAAGTCTACTCAAGGCATCAGGCACTACGTTCACCTTCCCCAGATGATACTGCAAATCTATCTCGTAGTCAGCCATGAGCTCCAACCATCGTCTCTGACGCATGTTGAGCTCCTTCTGCGTGAAGATGTACTTCAAGCTCTTGTGATCGGTGAAAATCTTCACACTCTCACCTAGCGAGAAGTGTCTCCAAATCTTCAGTGCAAAGATCACTGCTGCCAACTCCAGATCGTGCGTCGGGTAATTCTTCTCATGAGTCCTCAACTGACGAGAAGCATACGCGACCACGTGGCCATGCTATGCAAGACGCACCCTAGACCCTTCCCTGATGCATCACAATAAACTTCGAAGCCTCCGCTTCGATCCGGCACTGCCAACACCGGTGATGTGGTCAACCTCGCCTTCAAGATACTGAAGGCCTCCTCACACGCATCTGACCAAAGAAACTCCACATCCTTCCTCGTCAGCTTCGTCATCGGCTCTGCAATCTTCGAGAAATCCTTGATGAACCGCCGATAATAGCCTGCTAAACCAAGAAAGCTCCTGATGTCTGACGCTGACTGTGGAGTCGGCCAATTTCTGACTGCTCTGACCTTCTCCGGATCTACAGATACGCCATCACCGGACACCACATGTCCCAGGAATGCGACTCTGTCCAGCCAGAACTCGCACTTACTATACTTGGCATAAAGCTTGTGTCGCCTCAGCGTCTCCAGCACTGTCCTCAGATGACAGTTGTGCTCTTCCTCAGACTTCGAATAAATCAAGATGTCATCAATGAAAATGACGACGAACTTATCCAGGAAGTCATAGAATATCAAGTTCATTAAATTCATGAACACAGCTGGAGCATTGGTCACACCAAACGGCATGACCACGAACTCATAATGTCCATACTTCGTCCGGAATGCTGTCTTCTGAACATCGTCCTTCTTCACCTTCAACTGGTGGTATCCACTCCTCAAGTCCAACTTCGAGAAGACTCTCGATCCTCCAAGCTGGTCGAAGATATCGTCGATGCGTGGCAGCGGATACTTATTCTTCACGGTGACAGCATTTAGTCCTCGATAGTCCACGCACATCCTGCGGGACCGATCCTTCTTCTTCACGAGTAAGACTGGTGCACCCCATGGTGACACACTAGGGTGGATGAAACCCTTCTGTAGCAACTCATCTAACTGCTTCCGCAGCTCCTCAAGCTCAGCGGGAGCCATACGGTACGGCGCCTTCGATATCGGTTGCGCTCCCGGCATAAGATCAATACCAAACTCTAAGGCTCGGTCGGGTGGCAAACCTGAGATATCCTCTGGGAAGACGTCGTCGAAGTCTCGGACGACTGCTGGTCGCTCGATCTCCATCTCCATCGGTATAGCTGCAACAATCGGCACCACCGGCGTGGCCCGATACTTGATGGGTCCAAGCGACTCATCTCTGCTACAGAACTCGAACTCTGGATGGCCTGGAATCCGAAACACCACCCTCTTGCTGCGACAATCGATCGAGGCGTGGAAATCTCCCAACCAATCGATGCCAAGAACGGCATCAAAATGTGGCAGGTCGTGGACAATGAAATCTGCAAAGAGCTCGTGTCCACTGACCACCAAAGAAATCGATCTACATCCCAAGTTCACTGTCACCACTCCGTTCCCTGTGGTGATGTCCCAACACTTAGGAAGTGTATGGGTGGGAATGGAGTGTCTTGTTACGAATCTCCGGGATAAGATGCACATGGATGCACCGGAGTCGAACAAGGCCAAGGCCGGGTGAGAAGACACTAGAATGGTGCCTAAGATTTTAAAAGAAACTACGGTCAAACCAAGCTACTCTAACAAACAAGTCAAACAAGCAAGACTAACAATTAATAGCTAAACTATGAAATGAAAGACTAGAATCAAAGAGTTACCTGTAATAACTCCATCCAGCTCCTCAGTCTCCAAAGCCGTCATGGTGTAAGCCGGCCTCTGGGGCTGCGCTGCTCTCTGAAACATCTGCCTCTGTGGCGCCAAGGGTGGTCCACGAACGGCAGGTCCTCTCTGAACTGGAGCAGGCGCTCTCATCTGCAGCGGGGCTGGCGCTCCAACTGCAGCATGACGGGCTCTCGGACAATCCTTCTCAGCATGCGAGGCATCTCCGCAAACTAGGCACAGTCCCATCTTCTTCTGACAATCCTTCTGAACGTGTCCTGGCTTCCCGCAGTAATGACACGGTCCCTTGCTCTGACTCTGAAAGGTTGCTCCAGGCCTCTTAAATGGTACTGTCTGAACTGGCCTCATCGCCGGCCTAGCAGGTGGCCGGTACTGCTCCATAGGACGCTTCCCCTTATCAGCTGGAGGGTCAGGTAGGAGCGAAATAAGCTCATGATTCTTCGCAGCATCCAGCACCTCCCTCATAGTCGTGAAACTCGCCGAAGACATAGAAGCCTGAATCTTCGGACGCAGTCCCTGTCGGAAACGTTCAGCTCGCTTCTCCTCCTTCTTCACCATATGCGGAGCAAAGCGACTCAGCATCTCAAACTCCGCCTCATACTCCTCGACGGTCATGTTCTCCTGCTTCAGATCTATAAACCTGCTCAGCAGCTCCCTCCTAGTAGTCTTGGTGAAGTACTTCGTCCTGAACATAGACCTGAAGGTCTTCCAATCCACTGGCTTCTCCAGACGCCTCTCCTCAAGGCGCCACCAGTTCCTCGCATTCTTTGTCAGCTGCATCTTCGCTATCTCCACTCAGGTATCGTCTGGTATCTTCGCAGCAACTAACTTCTCATCCGTGCTCTGGATCCACTCGTCAGCAGCTAGGGGTCCCTCCTTCCCTGAAAATGTCCTCGGCTGGAGCTCGTTGAACTGCTTCACTCCTGGAGCAACTCGAGGGGGAGGCGGAGGTGGAGGTGGTGCAACTGGGACAGCCTAGGCAGCACGCTGGGACTCCTGAACCAACTGATGCTGCACCTCCAGCATCTCTCTCATCACGCCCAGAAACTGGCGGAACTCTCCGCCTTGGTCTTCCGGAACTCCATCTCCTGAACTCCCCGATCGGGTAACACGTCGCCCTGCCATCCTATTGACAGAAAGACACAGATTAGACTCGTACATTTACTGGATGATAATAAAATGAAATTTAACACTTCGATTATTCCGTACTCGCAGAAGAGGGGACCTGCATGGGCCACCACTAAAACCTGTCACGCCTCGCTTCCCAAAAACACGGAGGCGAAGCGTGACGAAGGCCCGCTTAGGCCGGGACTAAGAGCCCGGACCCAATAAGCGTCTGTAGTATTCCATAGCGAAAGTACAGGTCCCTGCATGTTAGTACGAAATAACAAAAGTACTGAAAAGAACATTTCATTTTATTCCAAAGTTTATCATCAAAGTACTGAGAGTCTAAAAATGCCGAAAACGGCTACAACTGCTGAAAGGAAACTAATGGTGCAAGCACCCAACCAAGACGAGAAAGTAATAGTGCAACGCACCCAACTAAAACTGAAATGGGTAACTCTGGAACAACAACAAAAGATCTCTAACTCTGATCGTCCTCTGGATCGTACTCCGGATCAGCGCCCTCCGGCTCCAAGTCAACTGGCAAGTCCGCCTCGTACTCGTACTCTGGCTCCACACCTGACGTACAGCACCAAAAGAAGGAAACTGTACGTCAGGCAAAGTCTACACAAACGGTCAGACTCTACTGAAAGTGTATCAACTATTAACAATGATTTAGTGGTTGTTTTAGCATGCTGGGGTTATAACTGAGTAACGAAAAATAGCGTAGCAGGAAAAGTAAACGTGGCAAGCAGTAGACGTAGCGTGTGCTACCGACTACGGGACTAACCTACAGGTGTCAAGACAAGACGGGACGTGACGGGACAGAACAGGACAAGACGGGACAGGACAAGTAAGACACAAAAGGGTTCACGCCTTACGGTTCGAGGGCGGCCAGACCCTCTCCCCGTGCGCACGCTCAACCCTACCCCAACCCAGGAACTCAGGACAAGAATTACAGGGATCATTCCGCTAGGGAAACATCCGAAACGCCCGAAGGCTTTTTGTGTAACAGGGATCACTTCCGCGGAGGAAAGCATCCGAAACGCACGTAGGCTTTTTGGTAACAGGTATCACTTCCGCGGAGGGAAGCATCCGAAACGCTCGTAGGCTTTTTGGTAACAGGGATCACTTCCGCGAAGGGAAGCATCCGAAATGCCCGTAGGCTTTTTGGTAACAGGGATCACTTTCACGGAGGAAAGCATCCGAAACGCCCGCAGGCTTTTTGTGTAACAGGACATGACATGACAAGTGTAGGGAGTTGTTATTCTAGGGTGTCCACACGCACGCACACGCAAGATAGTCCTATGATGTCAGTAGTTTATTGTTGTCAGGCTCAGACTTCGTCGTCAAGTCTGAGCCGTCCCGGGTCGTCCCGGACGCTATCATTTCACGTCCAGTTCTCATCACACACAATCTAACAGTTCTACAAACTAGAACTAAGGCACGGTCAAAACGCAAGTGGGTACACTTGCCTGGAATGGCGAGTGCGTCATCTGTCCGGGGCGTCTCGTCCAGTCGTCACGTCCGCGGTAGTCCGTCTGAAAAGGGATCACGGCGACGGTGTCAAGTCGTGATTTTCGTCAAATCCTATTTAGGTTCATTTCTAAGTTAGGCGTGGCTACCCTAATTGTCACAAGTCAAAAAGTGTCCGATCAGCCTATCCGACGATTCTATCCTATGTGCACAGTTCAAAAGTCCGATCGTCGATTCTATTGTTCACAACATTTTAAAGGAGCAGAAAATAAATTTAGCGAGTTTAGTTGCCGATTTTAGTTAGGTTTTCAGTTTTGGCTACGGGTGGGTTTCGCTACGAGTTACGAGAAAACCAACCTCTCCGGAGTCTGAAATAGTGCGGACGTAGGGTCTGAACGGAGGGGTGTTTGCGGCGTCTACAGTGTCCCAACTACGGGTAGCGTAGTGAGACTCGCCCGGGCAGCGGACGAAGCACGATCAGCGGGTGTGATCAGTTCACGGCAAAACAACGAGCTAGCGTCACAGGCGGCTGCGGACAGATCTCGATCGTGCACACGGCTAGGGGCTCCGTGCGGTGGCTGCAGACAGCACAGCGAGAGGCGAGCGTACTTGGCGTGCGACGTCGCGCTGAAAGCAGCACGACGGCAGCGGAGGCTGGAGGCCGTGAGCGAGGGAGAGCCGCGTGAAAGAGCGGCACTGAGGGGGCCGCGGGCTGTCATGGCGGCGCAGTAGGCGGGGAATGCGGCGGCTGCTGAACTGCGGGCGACTGCGGCACCTTGCAGCGGCGGCGGAAGGCGGATCGCGACGAGGTCGTGAGGGGGCCGCGGGGCGAGGGAGGAGAGAGGGGGAGGTGATCACGGTCAGCGGCGGCTTGGGGATGCGCGCAGCGGCGGAGACGAGATCGAACGGCGGCAGCTGCGGGCGAAATCGCGACGGCGGTGGAAAGCTGCGGCGGCGGCGCGCGCTGGGGGCCGAGGGGGCGGCTGCGACGGCGGAGTCGTGCGCTGGGGCCGCGGCGGCGGGAGATAGGAGAGAGGGCGAGAGAGATCTGAGGGGAGAGGGGTTTTGAGGTCGGCGGCGGAGGATGGCCGCGCCGTGGGAGAGAGAGAGAGGGGGGAGATCGGATGGGAGAGGGGGATTTTGGGGGTCGGCGGCTACTGCGTGAGGGAGGTTTTGATTTTTTTAGGGTTAGGGTTAATTCTTAGGGTTAGGATTATTAATAGGGGTTTTTTGTTGATATATAACCCTAGGATTAAAAGAAGAAAGGGGGAGATTGAGTGTCAAAGAGTGTACGTACTGGGGTAGGTCTAGGGGGATTTAGTGAAACAGTTTAGGAAAAAGATTAAGACAGATTTAGTAGCGATTTGACCAGATTTGGCTATAATTCGAAATTTGAACTGGATGGGCAAATCAACGGTCCAGAATAATCCGAGCGATAACTCTCAATCCGGGCGTCAGAAAAATAATCTGAAAATACCGGGGCGATCGTGGAAACGAGACGCTCAAATCCACGGAGCCCGATCGTGCGTAGCGCCTACCAAAAATTCACGTAAAATTCGGGATGGCGTTTTGAGCCAAAAGACTAAAACGCCCCTATCGATTAAACATTGTTTTGCGAGAAAACGACCGCGAAAAGATGTTCCCAAAAATTACCATGAATAGCTACACTCACCAACGGTCACAACGGCATATCACAGTGCATAAATTGGAAGCCAGAAATAGTCTAATACAATACGTGCACGCTAAAGCACGTGCACGCAGAAAATTCCATAAGACCGGAAAGCGACCGTTACAAGTCGGTCGGTCAGTGAACTTAGACCGACTAAGAGTCAAAAACTATTAGTCTGAATACAAATTGATTTAGTCGGTCCAAGAACAAATGTTCACCGACTAGATCATCAACTAGTCGGTCGCCAAACGTTCTTAGACCGACTAACGATAAACAGTAGCTTAGGAGAAAATTGGCATGTACAGTAAATCTCAACTAGTCGGTCAAAGAAGCATCACTGACCGACTAGTTCACAAACTAGTCGGTCGGTGAGTCAACGTAGACCGACTAACTGTAAACAGTACTGAGCAAGAAACGATTAACTGACACTAGTCGGTCCAAGAAGCTTTGCCGACCGACTAGATCACCATCTAGTCGGTCAGTTCTTCTTCTTGAACCAACTAACATACACAATAAAGTCCGAATCGAAGCGCGATGCTTCGAGGAAGCTAGAATGGACTTCTACTAAGATCCTAGAGCTAAGATATGAGCGTTATGAAGATAGAAATGTAAGATATACTCAAGGCTTAACATTCTATAGATCGAAACTAAAAGACTATAAATAAAACCTTAAAGAACGGTCTTCGAGAGCTTCGATCAAATCTTCATGACTTCCAAAATGGTCCAAAAGCTTCAACGAAGCTTTAGGCATTGAATACAAGCTTTGAGAAGTCTTGAGATGTCGCTTTGAGTGTTCTCGTGAATTTGGCGACGATCTCCATAACTGCGCTCACAAATTGTTAGTTCATGAATTATTTATGTTTGCTCATCATCCAAAACCAAATCCGGGGAGTCCAATACTCAACATCTATCTCTTTCTTCTGTCATCATTTACTCTTATTTATATACCTATTAACTCTATTTCTTCATGTTAAAATATGCTACCCCTCTCTTTATTCACTGACCCTTCTCTCCTTCATTCTGTTTTCATTTTTTTTTCTTTTTCGTTTCAATGTTGCAACAACAAACCAATGGGATTCCTTGCAAAAAAACAAAAGGGAAGAGGGAGATCACCTTGCGCGCGACGGGGCAAGAGGGCAGGCGGCTCCCAGCGGCGGCGGCCTTGCTCCGGTGGCGGCGCAGGAGCTGGGCACGGCAACGGCCTAGGGTTATGGGCGGCGGGTTACAGGCGACGGCGGCGGCGCGTCTCCAGGCGAGGGTGAGGAGTGAGGTGCCGGCCTAGGGAGAGGGGAGGAAGAAGGAGAAGAAGCTCTGAAGATGAGGGGTTGTATTTGATGTTTTTTTTGTAATGAAGCTGAAAAATATTCAGCTTTGATTTTGGGTTTGATTTTGAATTTGTAATGGTTTGTTGGATCTGAAATTTGTGAGTCGAATTTCTCTCTTCAATGTTTTGATTTTTGGATTTGATTGAATTTGTTGGGGGGCTGAAATTGGTTTGGAGAATTGTTTGCAGAAGATTGGGATTGGAATTGAGGGTTGATTTGCGAGATGTGATGAAGCTTGCAGGGAGATGGGGGTTTCTGATTTGTGTTTTGGGTTGGAGAACTTTGCAGGGGAAGATGAATTGGCAGGAAAAGAATCGTTTCTGGCAGCTCATCTTCCTACTGTTGTTGTTGTTACTGTTATAAGAACAGAGGAGGAAACATTTGTTGAAGGGGGTTAGCTGGAGGTGGGGGTGATTTGATGGAGGATGTTGGATTTGAACTGCCCAAACGGTGTCAGTCAATAGGATAGTTTAAGTAGCGATTAACTTAATTAAGTGTAGTTAATCAATACTGATTTAGTGAAAATTTATTTAGGGTAATTAATTAGTGTTAAAAAAATTTATTAATCGTGCCATGGAAGAAAATATTAAGAGATGGACGTGCTCAGGGCGATGCACAAAAGAAATCGCGCGCAAAAATACCCGGATGGTTCAAACGAAAATATGTGCACACAATAATACGCCTAGAAAAATACCGGCCGTTACATTCTACACACCTTAAGAAAAATTACGTCCTCGGAATTCTTATCCACTAAGGAGTAGGAAACAAACATGTATAACGCTCCCGTATCTCATCTTCCCGCTCCCAGGTAGATTCTCCTGGCGAGTCACGACGCCACATCACCCTGACTAGATCAACAGTCTTGGTCCTGAAAACTTTCTGATGTCGATCTAAGATCTCCACCGGTTGCTGTTCGTACGTCAGATCTGGTCGAACTGTGATCTCTGAGTAATCCACAGCATGAGAAGGGTCGCTGATATAACGACGGAGCTGTGACACATGGAAGACGTCATGAACTCCCTCTAAGGACGGTGGCAAAGCCAAGCGATATGCTACCTCTCCAACTCGCTCCAGCACATCGAAGGGTCCAATAAATCTCGGACTAAGCTTGCCTCGCTTTCCGAAGCGGATCACTCCTCGATTCGGGGAGATCTTCAGAAACACATGATCTCCTGGCTGAAACTCCAGAGGACGCCGTTTAGCATCTACCCAATGCTTATAACGGTCCTGGGCGATCTGAAGCTTGTCCCTGATATCACGCACAACATCAACTGCTTCCACTATCATTTCTGGCCCCAAGAGCTCTCTCACCGATGTCATCCCAACTCAGTGGCGATCGACATTTCCTCCCGTAGAGAGCAGCAAATGGCGCCATGCTAATGCTCGCCTGATAGCTGTTGTTGTAGGAGAACTCCACCAGGTGCAGATGATCCTCCCACGAACCCTTGAGATCCAACATACAAGCTCTCAACATATCTTCCAAGATCTGAATAGTGCGCTCCAACTGTCCATCCGTCTGTGGGTGATACGCAGTACTGAACTTCAGACTGGTACCCAGATTGGTCTGCAGACTCTTCCAGAACTGAGATGTGAATCTCGTATCACGATCTGATACAATACTCACAGGGACTCCATGCAAGCGCACGATCTTCTACACGACATAATTCACATTACGACTAGTACTAGAAGGAAACTATTAAGGTACGAGTTAGGTCATTACCTCCATATACTTCTTTGCTAATATCTCTATGGATTGCCCAACTCGGAAAGGTATAAAGTACACGGACTTGGTCAATCGATCAACTATGACCCAGATCGCGTCGTTCTGCTTGGTGCTCCGAGGTAAGCCAGTCACGAAGTCCATCGTGATGTGCTGCCACTTCCACTCGGGAATCGGCAGAGGTTGTAGTAATCCAGCAATGCGATGGTGTTCAGCCTTCACTTGCTGACACACTAGGCACTTGGCAACACTCCGTGCCACACTTCTCTTCATCCCATGCCACCAGAAATTCTGACGAAGATCCTTGTACATCTTAGTACCTCCAGGATGAATAGAATAAGGCGAACTGTGAGCCTCATTCATCAACTCTTCTCTGATATCTCCTGCAGGTACGCAGATCCTACTACCATATCTCAAAGATCCATCCGCGTGAATCAAAAAATCTGTCCGAAGTCCTGCTTCGACTTGCTCTCTGATCTTCTTCAACTTAGCATCTCCAGCTTGAGCAATCTTGATTCTATCCACGATCGTCGATTGAATCTGCATGTTCATCAACGACGATGTGACTCCCGGTAGAACAACTTCAACATTCATTCTTTGTAGATCCTGCTGCAATCTCCGCTGAGCTGTGAGAATCATCACTTCGGGCAATCGACTCAAGGCATCCGGTACGACATTCACCTTCCCTGGATGATACTAAAGATCGATGTCGTAGTCCGCCATCAATTCCAACCATCTACGTTGTCTCATATTCAGCTCCTTCTGGGTGAATATATATTTCAAACTTTTGTGATCAGTGAAGATTTTCACTTTTTCACTCAGTAAGAAATGTCGCCAAATCTTCAGCGCAAAGATGATAGCGGCTAACTCCAAGTCGTGGGTCGGATAATTCTTCTCATGGACCTTCAATTGTCGCGAAGCATATGCGACCACATGATTGTGCTGGTGTAGAACGCATCCAAGTCCCTTGCCTGATGCGTCGCAGAAAATCTCGAAGCCTCCGCTTCTGTCTGGAATAGCTAAGACTGGTGCAGTAGTTAGTCTCTCTTTCAAGGTAGAAAGAGCTTGCTCACAAGAGTCTGACCAACTGAACTTAACATCCTTCCTCGTCAATCTCGTCATTGGCTCAGCTATCCTCGAGAAATCCTTGATAAATCTGCGGTAGTATCCAGCTAATCCAAGGAAACTCCTGATGTCCGATGCCGATCGAGGTGTAGGCCATTCACTGACTGCTTTGACCTTTTCCAGATCCACTGAGATACCAGCTCCCGATACTACATGCCCAAGAAATGCAATTCTATCCAGCCAGAATTCGCATTTGCTGTACTTGGCATATAGTCTATGGTGACGGAGCGTCTCCAACACTATCTTCAGATGTTCTGCATGCTCTTCCTCACTCTTCGAGTACACCAAGATGTCGTCTATGAAAATCACCACGAACTTGTCAAGGAAGTCGTAAAAGATAAGGTTCATGAGATTCATGAACACTGCAGGAGCGTTGGTCACACCGAATGACATGACAACGAACTCGTAATGCTCGTACTTAGTCCGAAAAGCGGTCTTGAATACATCTTCCTTCTTGACTCTGACTTGATGGTATCCGCTCCGGAGATCCAACTTCGAAAATACCCTCGATCCACCAAGCTGATCGAAGATATCATCAATGCGGGGCAGCGGGTACTTGTTCTTCATTGTAATCTGATTCAACTCCCGATAATCGATGCACATCATCCTCGATCCATCCTTCTTCTTTACTAGCAAGACTGGTGCACCCCAGGGAGATACGCTGGGATGAATGAAACCCTTCTGTAGTAGCTCATCCAACTGCTTCCTCAACTCTTCTAATTTTGCAGGAGCCATACGGTACGGCGCCTTCAAAATCGGTTGAGCTCCTGGCATAAGATCGATGCCGAACTCCAATGCTCGATCGGGCGGTAGTCCAGAAATGTCTTCAGGGAAGACGTCTTCGAAATCTCTCACTACTGCAGGCTTCTCTGGTTCAGCAATCATAGATGCAACGGTCAATCTGTACGGCTGGGCTCGGAACTTGACAGGTCCAAGCGAACGTCCTCTGCCGACAAACTCGAACACTGGGTGGTCGGGAATTTCGAACACCACTTTCTTCCGGTGACAGTCGATCGTGGCATAAAAAGCTCCTAACCAGTCAATGCCGAGAATAGCATCAAAGTTGGACAGATCATGGACGATGAAATTAGCATATAGTTCGTGTCCACTAATCACCAATGGGCATGGTTTACATCCCAGTGCAACCTTCACTACACCATTCCCAGTTGTGATGTTCCAACAC